>ML685812.1:12804626-12845616 GCA_007922175.1 Pelusios castaneus | reverse complement strand
GGGGGGGGGGGGGGCTGGATGTTGTCCTGTACCGGGGTGGAGGGTGGCCTTCAAAGAAATGCTTTGAGGGACTGCGGTGTGTGGGAGGCATACACGGCTGAA
Organism: Pelusios castaneus; assembly: GCA_007922175.1. NCBI lineage: Eukaryota > Metazoa > Chordata > Testudines > Pelomedusidae > Pelusios > Pelusios castaneus. The sequence continues at coordinate 12,845,514 of ML685812.1, read as the reverse complement.
CTGTCTGGAGTGGAGCCCGGACATTTATCGCCTGGGACTGCAAAGCTATCATGTTCTTTAGCAGTTCTGTTTGCTCCTTCATGACGCTTATCAGTTCGTCCCTGTGTTTCTGCCTCCTCTGCTGGGATTCCTCTCTCCAGGCTCTATTCTCCCTTGCGGATTCTTGTGTTGCTTTCAGCAGGTCGTTAAACATATCCTCCCTGTTTCTTCGAGAACGCCGCCTAATGTTTCTCATTCGGTCAGCTGGGGTAGACACCGGCCTTGTGAAGCTCAATTCTAATACAAAAATAACAATATAGACATTGTTAACACATAGCATAGATAGCCAATGTAACCTTCCAGTAGCACATTCCACTGGAAGGTACAGGGCGGTCAACACACTACGCTGCGCTGAAGCAGACAAGGTACATTCTAATAGACGGCTTACCGGGGGCTAAGAATCGGAAGAGGGCACACAGATGGAACCCAATATCCCTCTCCTCAGAGTGCCCCTTCCATCTAGAATACATCTCCTACATGCCGCCGGTAGCAGGCCGGGACCGTATGCTGCTGCACTGTGTGCTGCCATGGTTCCCAGGGCTGTGCTTTGCAGCTGGAGAGGCAGAGTGTCCGTCTTTGGGAGCGCAGACACAAACGCTCTCCCATCTAACCTGAGTATTAGGCTCTGGAGGTACATCGAGGAAACCTTTTCTGACCTAAATGCAGATGATTATTTTACAATCACTGCTTGTATTGATGCCCTGCTAATGAATGCAGAGTAAATAGCGTGCACAGCGGGGACCCGCAAGCACCCCCACCCCAGACAATGATATTTTAGCAGGAGCAGAGCTGAATGAAGGAGAAACTTACCTGAACCCCCCTCTGCCGCCTCAGAGAACAAGCTGCAGTTCAAGCCTTGGGTGGACGTCTCAGCGGGGCTGCTGAAGAGCTCCTGGCTACACGCGGTTGCGCTTTCCTCCGTGTCATCCTCCATCTCCTCCTCCTCCTCCTCCTCAACAACGTCCTCATCCTGCTCGGCTCTGGCAATCACCGGACGAGGAGGGGCTGAAGTGTCCACGGGACTTTTGGCAGTGGTTGTGGGGTCCCCGCTGAGGATGGCTTCTATTTCCTTATAGTACCTGCATGTTGCAGGCGCTGATCCAGAACGGCGGTTTCCCTCCTTCGCTCGGTGATAGGTAATTCTGAGCTCCTTCACCTTTGATCTGCACTGCACTGTGTCTCTATCATGCCCTCTCTCTGACATGGCCCGAGAAATTATGCCAAATGTGTCATAATTCCTCCTGCTGCCGCGTAGCTGCGCCTGCACGGCGGACTCTCCCCAGATGCTGATCAGGTCCAGTACCTCTGCCGTGCTCCAAAGGGGTGCGCGTCTTCCACGGCGGGCCGCCATTGCTACTGATGATCGGAGCACAAACACACTCCACGAGGAAGAGAGCAGGAAGTGAAACAGACTTGAAATTTGAAAATCCCGGGAATAAGTTCGGGGCAGGGCGGGGACAGTTTCGTCACGGCCACAGAGCGGGTGGGGGGAAGACCAGAGAGGACGACTTGGGAATGCTGGGACAGTTCCGGACTCCAGTCAATGCGCGGTAAGCGTACACACGAGCTCAAACGCGCAATATATGATCCGCAACAGCTGTTACCACTCTCGTCGGAGTGGTTGTTGGATTGCGCGACAACAAGGCACTTAACGCGCAAGAGCCCTGTTGCACGTGTGTACGCCGTTGTTGCTATCGCGCGGTAATGAGCTTTAATGCGCGATAATCTGATCGTGTGTACAAGGCCTAAGGCAAGCCCAATCATGTGATAAATAAATCTGTTAGTCTTTAAAAGTGCCACAGGACTCTGTTGTCTTTCTACAATAGACTAACAGGGCTACTCCTTTGGAATTATCCCCTCTGTGGCATCCTTTTAGAGCCCAGCTCTTCCACAAGGGGGCGCGAGAGAGGAGGGTGTCCAGGTTCAGGGCTGGAGCGGGGCGGGGGAAGGGAGCAGGAAGAGAGGGGGTGTGTGGTGCCCGGAACCTTTCTCTCCGGCCCGCGCGGCAGCGGGGTCCGTTTTGCAAGTGACGCCGCCGGAGACAGCAGCAACCGGCAACATGGCGGCGCCCGTGAGGTGCTGCCTGGGGAGAAGTGAGTGTGGTAGACGATGATCGCCGAGCGGGGATCCCCTCCCCCCGTCCCTCCCTTCGGTCTGAAGCAGACAATTCCCCTCCCCCGCCCCAGGGGATTCTGCGGGGCGTTCCCGGAGGCCGCGCCGGGCCCCTCCCGTCTCTCCGGGGGGGGGGGACACCGTTGGGCCGCGCTCCTCCATGGGCCCGGGCCTGCTCCCGCCGCGCGCATCTCACCCCGCTTCATGGCTCTGGGCCTGTTCGTGTCTCTGGCTCAGTGGAAGCATTGTGCGGGGCCGGGTGGGCTGAGGGACCCCGAAATGTATCTCAGTGGGGAGCAGCCTGCCCCAAATGCAGGCGGGTTGTGACCCAAATGCAGGCGGGGGATTGCAGAGTGCTGCTTCTCTGGAGATTGGCAGCCAGTCGTCTTGCGTTACATGTCGGGGATCTGGAAAGATCTTGCATTTTGTCTTGTTTTCATCTGCAGGTGAGACCCTGGCAGCAAAATTCTGCTTCATCAGGTGCAGAGGCTGTGAAAATAGCTTTTAATACAAGTCCTAAACTAGGAAGTCTCCTTTCAATGAGGGACAGCTAACAGGCCTTGCACCCAGGTTTTATTGTATATAGACAGACAAAGGAAATCTTTTTGTTTTTAACCCACTTCCTCAATAAAGAGAAAAGATACCTTAGGGCCAACCAAACCCAACACTACCTTTCTAACCTATGTGAAGTGCTTAGAATAACAATATTATGAACTTTAATCATTTTGTGTGTGTGTGTTTTTAACAGTTCTGGTTCAGCGTCCCAGCTTTATTTTCTCAAGGATTGATCAACCTATCTCAGTAGTTCCCTGTCTTGGAAACACACATCTATCCAGTAGAGCCTATGCTGCTGCAAAGTGAGTGTGTACTTCACGTCTAACAGATTGTTTCAGAAGTCACGGATTACACAGCTTGCTTTTAAAATTTAGAAGCATCAGTAATACTGTATCATGTGTATTGGTGTAAATGGCTTTGTTGCACATATTATGGGTAAGACTTAACATTAGTTCCTTTTCTAATATAAAATTATGACCCCTTTTGGAAGTGGAAACCTTTTGGTGAAACACTGTTACTGAAGGATAACTTTTTTGCTGCAGTCTTTATTTTTTTAATTCCTTTTCTATATACTCACCTATGATTAGTAAAATAAATACAGATTTTACAAAACAAAATAGGCCAATAAGAAACAGTCAGTCCTACTACTGGAATTGTTATCAAATGGACTACTAAAGAAAGTTCCAAAGGGGTAGCCGTGTTAGTCTATTGTAGAAAGACAACAGAGTCCTGTGCCACAGGACTCTGTTGTCTTACTAAAGAAAGGTTATCAACATGAAAGCTAGTCAGTTTATAAAATAATTTTAGGAGATGCATCTGCTCCTGCAGATTGTACAATCATACCAATCATATATTCCTCCTTTAAAAAAAAAAAAAAATCCTGTCTGCTGTTGTGGGAAAGATCTACATAGAAAGAAGAGGAAGGAAACTATGCAGGCAATGCAATGAAACTTGCTATATGCAAAATACTGTCAAATGCTTCTAATTTCTGTTAGTTTTATTAACGTTAGGTGTCACTTGAAACAACAGTAGATGAGGTATAATTTAATTGGGAGTATGACTTTAAATTGATAATGTAACATTAATGCCCATCCTTCTATGTCCATTTCTTTCTTTATATGCTCCACATACTCCTATTCCCAAAAGCCTGGAAAAATAGATAGTAATAAAGATATTGGGGGTGATCTATAGAGAGCTATTTGCAAGTTGTCTAACGTGATGAGCAACATACAAATGGATTTAGGAAGGGAAGACCATGACATATATCCAGTACTTGTATGAATACATTTATAGGTTTGCAACTGCATAAATATCAGTTCTTTCAATTGTCCAGCTGATATGTATGTTTTTGTAGACTTCAGTACTACTGTTGTTTTTATGTGGAAGGTGCTCAGATAGAAGGGTGATGGGTCACTGAATAAAACCTTATGCTATATCTATGGTAGCTGTCATAGTGGGTCTTCAGAGAGTTTGAAGGAGAAATACATTATTTTAGTATACTCTGTGTGATACATAAAGAGTAGTGCTTAACTTTTATTTTCTACAGCCTTAGATACATGTGTATAGCATCTTCTACAAGAGCTTGCTATTCTGTTGTGTTTGAGAAGCACTATGTGGTCCCCTGATTAGAGACTGTACCATAATGTATGAAAGAGCAGAGTTGCAAATATTATCTTAATTTCAGTGTTTTGATGTTCAGATACATTCCTGTGCAACATTATTGTAGGTCTTTAAAGCAGTTATTAAATGCAGAGAGTATCAGGTGCAAACCACTTTGAGAATATTTATTCCCAGATACTTAGCATCTGTTTTTCCAGCAGTGTTGAGCAGCTACAGCTTCTGTTGACTTTGACAGAAATTGTAGTTTTAAAAATCAGGCTCTTAACTTTCAAAGATAACAAGGAATTGCATATGAGTAAACTGCTCTTTTTCCTGCTGTGAGAAGATTCTGATTTTTATTATGATCACATGATAATCCTTAAAGATCCTATTTTATCACCTTTCTGTGATGATAATCAAAGTCTCAGGTGAGAAGAGACGAATTCTCTTCCTTAATAAAAAAAATGTTTAAAATTCAGTAGGGCCCAAAAGGTATTAAATGTTTACTTTGCAGAAACATAGCCAGACCTACTGGATTCCTCTAGATGGTATTCTTAAAGGTAGAGAAAACTTACGGAAGGTGCAGGGAGCTGTATGGAGGGCAGTGGAGAGGACTGGTTATTTCTGACCCACATTGGATAAAACAGATTTATTAGGTCTGTTTAGGTAGCAGTCTTAAATGGCTTCTACTGTACTAGTTATAATGGGTTACAATATCTTTCCCATGTGCACAGAAGATGGGATTGTTTAGTATGGCAACTGAATTAATACTGTCATGCAGGAAGTTAATGTAAACTGCTTTGTAGTCTTTGCCATTTACTTAGCCAGCTTCTGAATATTCTTAAAATATTGGGAGAGGTGGACTCCTACAGGTCTGTCATCACTGTAGGTCTCCCAGGATAATGTCCCACTTGCCTTTTTTTATATGAAAATCGTGGTGTTTTTGAAAGTGTTCTTTTGAAAGTGGAGCTTATCGTTTTCGCAATACTGAAAAGACAAGTTGGAGTTGCAATTTTTTTTGCCATTAAATGCACGTTATGCTAAGTGCTGGCAGATCAGGGTGTTTTGCTCTGATATTTATCTAAGAAGTCAGCTATTATAAGAGCACACATTCAGATTCCAGTGCTCTTTCATGAAACTGACTGCACAAAACCAGATTTTAAAGTTTCTGATTTCTGAGAGGACACTGAGGATAACTGCCATGATAAAGGTGGCAGCTACATCCCACAGGAAGCTTGAAGCTATAAGAAAAGAACATTATAATGTTTACTTCTTTAGGGATCTTTACTGAATTACTAAAGGAGATTGGTTTAGCGGGATTATGATGGGTTTTTTTAAACAGGAGTTATGTTCTGATTACTTAAATCATCAGTAAAATGACTAACAAATTTCATCTGTGATCTTCCTCCTGTCAGTCACTAGGTAATCTAAGAGCTCTTGCTTCATAGCCTTTGAGGTTCAGTTTCATTATCAATCTCTTAGTTCTGATATATCTTTATTCTTTGTTCTATGTTTATAGTAGGTGGGGAGTCCTGTTCAGTTTTGATGGATTGACATTTAATGAGTTGACTTGGCCCCACAAGACATTGTTTTATTATTGAGATGCGGTTTCAGCCAAACACTTTTGTATTCAAGTGCACAATCAATAAGGTTAATGGTCTTGTATGTATCATTTTGATTTGCAAAAGGACTGCAAACAAAGATTCAAAGGATGCCAGGCGGAAAACTCCTAACACAGAGACAGTGAAGAAAAGGAACACTTACAGACGAAAGTTAGCAAGCATGCCAGTGGATGATGTGTATTTAACATGGTTGTATGAAAGGCCAGTCTATGAGGCAGAGGTGGCTGTGGACATGCTGAAGAAATTTCAGCAATTGGACTTCACTTATCCAAAACAACATGTGTCTGTTAATATAACCCTGGATATGGCACTAGAAAAGAAGGTATGCTGACAGAATCTACAGATTTGCAGTTGTGATAGTTTAAGAAACAACCTTTCTTAATTGCAAGGGAAAGAAATGCAATATGGTGAAAAGTCTTCCCTGCTGTCTTGCTCTAGCTCATGCTTCAAACCTCTTTCACATTTGGCAATATGTTTATGCCAGGTATTCACAGTGTTTTTTACCAGACAACACTGTGCTTTGGCAGAACTGTAGATGGTATCCTTCAAATTCAGGACATAAAGATGTTCCCTTTGGTTATCAATAATTTCTGTTCTTCTAATGTTTTAAAGACTGCTGTATAGTTAAACTCCTATTCCAAGACACAACCATTATCAAAATAGGTTATCTGTGTTCATATATCGTCCCTTTATGTACAGTTCAAAAGTTGGCATCCAGTCATGGGAAAACCCTGTATATTCATTTTTTCTCTCTCTCTCTGCTCCCCGTTTTCTCCCCCCACCCTGGCTGAGGATGTGCTATATTGACCAGGACTCCAGGTATAACCGCCTACTCCTCCTAGTGCACTCCTTACAGGAAGGAGAGTAGAGAGAAAACTTTTCTTTCCCCTCCTGTCATCATTTCTGTTTCTTCTGTCCTCAGTATGATTGTCATTTCTTTCCTGGCAGCTCCACAAGAAAAGCACAATGTATAGGCACCATTCTTGTGTTGAGGGTTTAATAAATTGAACTAGAGGGACAAAAATATAGAAGTGCGTCAAGTGTCAATTCATTCTGTGCTAATATTTCAAATAATATATTTATCCAGTAGCCAAGTCAGCACCTTGCTTAATGAACGAAAAATAATCTATGAGTAGAGCTGTTCCTCTTTATTTGTAATTTCAGTAGTTCATAGTCACCTTGTACATATATGTTAGTATTTACTGGACCAGCTCCACAAAGTGGGAAACGTATACCAAAATTTGCATATAAACAAAGTTCCAGGTAGCCTTCAGATATCCTCCAGTAGGTTTATATTTGTACTAAGCACTCTTCTTTTTTTTTTTTTTTAATTAATCTATTAGAAAAAAGTGGATGAGTTTATGGGCACTGTTCTTCTGCCATATCCTTTTACAAAGGAAATCAACAAAGTTTTGGTATTCACAGAGGTGAGTAAACATGTTATTTAAAAGTCTTGAGTGTCAGATATTTCATATATACAGCAAGTTTCTTTAGCCTTTGCACCCAATTCCTTGCTTGGAAAAATTAGTGAAGATTAGACAAATGCTGGAGGTATTGTGGGATTGTGAGCACATTTGAGGTGTGTGCATTGATTTAGCACATGGTTCACTTTTCTATTTGTATAGGACCTTTCATTCTGAAGGATTCCAAAGTGCTCTACAAAATTCCTTGAGCCAGGGGACTACCTTGGCAATGACTTGGTTAATAATTTAATACATTTGTGCTTACTTTATTTTGTTTCCCCAACTTGTTTATGTCTGTTAGACTGTTATCAGAATATTCTAGTACTGTAAATTTACTGATACTTTCTACTGAACTGCAGCTGCTATCTTGGCAGAGAACTTTAAGTGGGAGATTCATATGTTGTAAAGTATAAACTCCCGTTAGATGGGTCCATAGTAGAAATCATCAGTGGAACCATTAGCAATTCCCATCTGGTTATGTTTGGACTTCCTTTTCACTAACTTTGTTCTAATATACTGTTATCAATGGACACACCTCAAATGTGCTCACAATCCCACAGGACCTCCAGCATTTGTCTAATCTTCACTATTTTTTCCAAGTGAGGAACTGGGTGCTAAGGCTAAAAAAACTTGTAAAGGAGTTCCAGTAACCTAGTGCATGCTAACAGGAAGTGTTCTTTTTCCTAAATAGAATTCATTACCGTCTTTCTCATTCTCCCCATTTGTCCATAAATATTTTTCATCTTCATTTCTTTAAAGATTAGGTTAAATTCCAGAAGTTTAGGCCTCAATAGTTGGTTTGTCCCACTGTCAAATCTTCATTCCTAGTTAGTTGCCTTCCCTAAAGCTTTTCTACTTTCCTTCAAGACTACCAAATGCCTCCTTATGTACAGAATAGAAAACAAATATTTTGAAATAAATATTTTACAGAACTTCTGCTGATACAGTTAATTTACGATACTTAAATGCTCATGCTTAAACGTCCTGCATTAATAGCCCTGTGTACCACAAATCTTCACTTATCCACAGAAGTGGTACAGCACAAGCATTGTCGGAATCTATGCTTCAGTCTGACGGTAGCCATTTTTTTTTCAGGAATAAAATGAGCTAAAACAAAAATGGACCAAAATTTAAACCAAATAAATATTTTCATCATGCCTGGGGCCTTATTGGTGTAACTCTAAAAAATCACCCAAAGGAGCAAATTTCGTCAAATGTGAGAACCCTGCTATCACTTTGGGAGAGTTCAGCTCCAGAGACTGATAGAGAGAGGCTTCTTGCTGACTTTAATGGTTTTAACAGGATATAAAGTGAAAGGCAATCTGCCAAGCAACCCTATCACAGATAATTTAAGGTGATCAACGCATGAATTGCATTCAGAAGATAGTAGGAAACCACAAGACAAATTTGAATTCAAGTATTTTATATTTATAGTGGCTTGCACCCTTCAGACAAGCAACAGTGTTGTATTCACAAGTTCCCCCTAGTGTAGATTGCAAAAGTAGCCCAGAGCAGACTACTTCATTCTAATATCAAATGGCAGAGACATGAATCCTAATTGTATTGCCTCTATTAGGAAAGAACACCTGCAGCCTCCTGGCCATCTACAGGTAGGGAAAGGCACTAGAGGCCAGCATTGCTAACCGAGAATCCACGGCAGTGATGCTTCTAAGAGGAACTCTACTGTATGAGTCATTTTAGTAAAAGGCGGATATATAGAGTGCATCCTTATTAGGTTGTTCTGGTGATTCATGATGTTAATTTCTGATTCTTCTAACAAGAAACATTTCCATTTTTCATCCAGGTTGCATTCATTGAGTTCTGTGCTTAAGTCAGACACTAGGAAAGAAGTGGGTTTGTAGAATCAGAATTATATGGAAAATGTAGAACTGTGTGTCAGAAACAAATCAATTGCAACTTGGAAACTTCTCTCTCATTGTACTGAATGCATTGTGGATAAGAGTGTGACAGGATTCACGAAGGCCCCTGGGTGAGGGAGCAGGGAAAGGGGCAAGTAGTTTCCCAGACTCAGGACCACTTCTAGAAGAAAATGTGAAGCTGTATAATTTCTTGTTTTATAAAAATTATGAGTCACATTTAGTAACTCGAAAGCAAGCCATAAATATCTCATCAATGTATTAAGAGCTGTTGACCAGTCTAGAATCACTAAATGGTATTGATGGGTTTCTGTTCATTACTGAGATCGGAAAATAAGCTAATTGGGATCACGTGTGGAGACTGAATGAGGAACTTGAAAACAACTTTTTAAGTAAAGGTTTCATCAGTATAATGGCAGCTTGCTCACCTCAAGGAAATCCTTAACAATCATCTTCACTAGTGCACTAAACATTTCTCCATTTATTTATTTATTTTTTTAAAGGAGAAAGAAAGTAAGGAACTGAGTAAAAATCACCCAGCAAAAACTAACATTTCCTGTCCCACTGTAAAGCTGTTCTCTAGATCTGGTGAGATCATGGCAAAAAAATTTGTTGCCATTTCTTACTGGGACCTGATTACATTTGTGAATTAGAGGGAGAGGTTACTTTAAAAAATTCCCACAGACACCTATCTCTCTACTTCACTGGTTTTTAAATAGTTATCCCCATCTGATAGTTTCATGCTTACCTCATAAATGAGTTAGTTTTTTAACCATTGGCTAAATCATTCTGCTGTTGATGACGAAGTATAACAAAATGATTGATAATACATACGTTATGTCCGCGATATTGTTTTCTAACAGAATGAAAAAGAAGTTAAAATAGCAGAAGAAAATGGAGCTGCTTTTGTAGGAGGGACTGAATTAATAGAAAAGGTAATTTTTATATCAGGAAATTTTACTTTCCACTTTAGAAAAGCTCTCAAAGCTGGGAAGCATTATACTTGTAAGTTTCAATGGTCTAAACTGAGAGGTGACTTGATGGTGTTAGTCATGCCACTTTATGGATACATAAGTAGATCTAATGCATAGTCTGATAAAGAGGGAGAATTGGATTGTAAGAAGAGAAATAATTAATGGGAATATGTTGTAAAAGATAAGATAAAACAGGCATGCATTATTTTATCTTAGTCTTCTATTGGTTGCTTTAATGTAGTGGTTTTCAAACTTAGGGTCGGGACCCTGTACTGGGTTGCAGACCCTCAGGCACTGGGTTGCGGCATCCCCTGCTGTCGCTGCCAAAAGACTGGAATGCATGGCTCAAAGATGTCATTGTTGGGTCATGGGCAAAAGTGATTTTTTTTAACTGGGTCCTGAGGAAAAATGTTTGAAAACCACTGCTTTAAAGCAGTGGTTCTCAACCTTTTTTCATTTGCATACCCCTAAAAAATTTCATATGGAGGTGCAGATTCCTTTGGAAATCTTAAACATAGTCCTCAGACCCCCAGGGGTCCATGAATCCCAAGTTGAAAACCACTGTTCTATGGTAATGACAACCTTTCACAGATCCTTTAGACATAGTCTGTGGATTCCCAGGGGTCTGTGGACTACAGGTTAAAACCCACTGCTTTAAAGGAAAATTGCTGGGTTTTTTTTTCCTTTAGCCTGTTCTAACAATGAAAATAAAGCCTGTTTTATCTTTTAACAATTTTTTAAAAGTATTTTTGGGGTGTAATCTTTCATTGCTCTCTAAAGCTTGCAGACAAGTATATTTAGATCTTAGATTTATGTTCTCTTGTGATTGGCTTTAAGAATTTGATCTTTCTAAAAAGTACACAGTGGTTCCATGAACTCTTTAAAGCAGAGACTTTGTCTTCCTTTGTACAGAGCCTAGCATTCTTTGGCACTGCTACAATATTAAGACCATAATATAAGCAATGCTTTGATACTGCTGTTTTGGTCATATTGCCAAATGTTTAAAGTCTGATGTCCAAAGAACAGAAGGCTTTTGCTTTTCTGAAGACATTTTTAAAGCAATTTCTGACCAATTTATCTTAAACAAATATTGCTTGCATTTTAAACTATATTTACATCTTTGTATATGGTAGACTTTTCGACATAATTATTTCAGCTTTTCTAATTTCAGATTATGAATGATGAAATCGAAGCAGATTTTTACATAGCTGTTCCTGAAATAATAACAAAGCTGTTCCCTTTAAGAAAAAAAATAAGAAAAAAATTTCCACAGTCTACCAAATGTAAGACATTTTCATTACATATTATTTTATGTATTTATTAAATATTTAGTGACATTAATAAATTAAATATTAAGCAACTGAGCAGGCGTTTTCTCTTGAAGCAGTTTGATCACCCTGCTCATTTAGGAAATGAAGCTGTGTAAAAAGTATATATGAAACGAAGTCTTTACTGACTGGTGAGAGGAACTTTACTTTGTTTGATTCTGATTTGAGACAGATATGAACTTTGAAAAATCTGGTACAGTGAGCTAGTTCTTCAGTTTAAATAAGCTTGAGTTTGAAGTCAAGTCCTCTGTGGGTAAACTTATGGGAACTATGCATAGGCAAGCAACCACTTACAGAAAAAAGTACACTCAAAGTCACAAATACTTTGAAACTTACATATTTCAGAGAACTGAAATATGCTTATAATAAACTATTGCATATAGCAAAGTTCTGTGGGAGGAAATGGTTTCACTAAAATGTAGTTTAAAAATGTTTGTCAATTTGGTACAGTCGCTTGCACCACAACTTACTAGTTATTTGTATCCATTGTCCACTTCTTAACCACATTTGAATAGTATTTGTCTTTAACCTATTTCTTTTTCACAATTATATTCTTCATATTTATAACTTGTTTCTTCATAGTGCTATAAATAGTCCCCCCTCTTAGTATCAGATCTCCCACAACAACAAATGGCAGTCTCTAAAATGTCTTTCTTTACTCATTGAGCTTGCTTTGTTTCCAAATTATATTAAAGTGTTACTTCTAATATAGTCCAAATTAAAATCCTGGTGCTGTTCAAGCACCAAGTTTTTTTTCTTCTTCTTAACAGTTAAGCATGTTGATATTGGATGCTTAGTGATCAGTGTGGAGACCACTGAGACACGGTATGCCCGATTTGCGGATCAATAAGGTTTAATGTGCAAGGTTTTGCTTACATATACTAGTTAAATACAAAGCCTAAAATTATCTGCAATATATCATACTCAATAAACCAGGAGAGCTAGACAATTACTCATACGGCTCTGTACAGGAACAGCTTTCTTCAGGGGGTCCTACCAGAGCGTCAGTGGATCCTCTGGTCCAACTCCCAGCACCTCCTGCAGAATCAGGCATTGATGGAGCTCACTCCTTTGAGTGGTGACTTTTTATACCTCTCTACACACAAGTTTCACATAATTACCTGTCTATTAATTACTATGTATTCTATCACCTTCATTAGGTTCTCACTCTTAACTACATTTCATTCTCACTATTATAATTGAGGTCATCAAAACAACATCTGGTAATAAAGAGGATGATCAACAAAATATGCCCCTTGGCAGTGGAAAGATATTCCCCCATGACATTCAAGATTAATTTATTAATCCCATCACCATTATCTATGTGCCGCTGCAAGCATAAATGTTGTATGTTTTGTCTTATGTGCTGTGGCATGCAGGAACTGAGACATCTGCGAGGTTACTTACTCACTATTCCTATTTATCTCTGCCGATGGGAAGATGTTAGGCTGTCGAGTACAGAATGGTCAAGCAAGCAACTTAAGCTATGCTAAGCCCCAGAAGAGTGGTCAAGCAACTCAAATTTCACTTGATCTCCAACAAACCACTGAGAATTTCAATCCAGAACTATTCCTCATCTTTTAATGTTTACTCCCCTCCCCAGCTATCTGTTCAGTGTATTTATAAGCAGGCAGACAATGTCTGTGCTCTTTTAACATTTGGAGGAAACTAACGTACCAAAAATATAGTAACAGACGTGTTTTAGAACACATGAAGCTTATAATGTGCCCTTAAGAGATTATTCGGTACCCAGTTCAGCAACACCTGATTTCTGCAACAGCCAATAAAAAAGTGGTTAAAATAGTTCACATTTCAAGGAAGCGTGTGACATTATAAGCCAAACAAACTCTTGCAGCTGAGCTAACTGGGTTTTTTTCAGCTTTTCAGTACAGGTGGGAATTATTGTGACGATTTAGCTAGATTATATAAAGAACTACTGCTGTGCCATAATTAGTGGTTAAAAGTACATAAACTCCTAAAACAACTCGGTCTAACTTATAGACATAGATGTTTAGGATGTGTCCGTTGTGGGCCCTGCCATCATGTTTGGTTCCAGGTGACTGTAATAGATGTCTACAAGGATGCTGGTTTCTTGATTGCTTCCAGAGAGCACACTTCTAACTCTCATTTGGTTTAGATGTCAGCATGCAAATACATTCTGAAACTTTTTATTCTTCAAATTAGATTCTTTGGGCCACAACATTCCCAAAATGCTGGAGTTCTTTAAAGAAGGTCATGAGTATGTGGTAGAAAAGGAGAAATATATCCAGACAAGAATAGCAACGGTATGTTCTACAAAGAATTTTCAGCAAATAATTCATTTACTTTCCTGTATTATTGAGAGCTGTAGTTAATAATTTACTGAAAGATGTACGGTATTCCTTTGGTAACCTGTATGTTTCTTAGATTTTTAGGAACCTTGTTCACTGAGCAGTTAACTAAATAGTATGTTACATTGTTCTGTTGAATAATTTGTTAGAGCAGTACCTGTAAATCATTACACTTTTGCCAATATAAGAGATTTTTTTCTATTTAAAAAATTAGGAAAGCATGTTGTGCCTACCACAGCTTAGAAATGAAAGCTGTCAGAAATAGTCTTGGGATACACGGCAATTTGCCACTGTATTGTAGTGGACAGTAATGGTAAATGAACTCATGTGGTTCCAGACAGATTCTTTGGGAATTATGTTTAATACTAATGCTTCAGTGTCGGTACCGTTCAAGATTTTACGCTTGAACTTTTCCAGTTCCACCACAGGTGAAAAAGCTTACAATCATTCATGTGTTGACTTTCTGGTTCACTCTTTTTGGTCTTTCTTCATTTTAATTTATAGGGCATTTTCTATTGGTGTAAAAATGTTCTGCTTATTTGCAGAGGCAGATCCAAAAGTACTTGCTGCATGTACCTTGGCTTCTTATTTTATTTAAACTCATGTCTGCATGACCACATTTTTAAAGTTTTTTTCATTTTTGGATAATATCTGCCACATCATAGAGTACACCTATACATTGAATATTGTGTGGTTTTTTTAACCTGATTTCTCTCAGTATAGCGTGTTGTAATCTTGCATATTTTCTCCTCCCTTTTCAGTGCTCCTTTCCTGATCTGTTTGTCCGTTACTTTTCCTGCTTTGGCTTCTGTGTTTATTTCATAGTTGTTTTCTCTCCCTCTTTCCTGTCCTCCTCCATTTTGTTGGTTTCTTTCTCCTTAGCAGTCTGCCCTATCTGACTCTGCTTTGCTTTGCGTACTGATGCCAGCAAAATGAAATTTACAAGATTCCTGAAGCTTTATCTGGTAGTGTTTTAAGGATCAAGTATCTTGCAAAGTCTACTTAGAGGGTTCTGGATATCAGTCAGGATTTGCACCTCTTCTTAGTATTTGAAACTAAAAGTTCCATGAATATTTTTCTCATTAGACACATTGTAGGTTTCATGGAAGTTGAAATTTCTCTTATTTTAAACAGTTTTTCTAAATCTTAGAGTAATGCTCAGAACATTTAGCCATGTCTTGTACAAAGGATGAGTCAGATTGCCTCCTTCTCCATAGGAACTCTCAAAGAGGGGTCAGTGACATGGGAATTTATTTGTATTGTAGTAGTTCCTATCAACCCTGATTAAGGCCTCATTGTGCTGGGTGCTGTACAAACACACAACAGAAAGATGTACCAAAGACATTACAATCTGAACTCAAGACCAGACTGGGGAAACGCAAGGTAACAGTGAGATAGCTGAAAACTATGAGGAATTGGGGACTCTGGTGTGTCTAGGGAATAGAGCTCTCTCCAGTCCCATGGATTCTTAGGAGAGGGTGAACTCTGATATCTGAAGATCTCCCCACCACTCATTGTTTGACCTCTTTTCTCTGACACACATTTGCTAGAATCTTGCTTAAAGAAGAGTACGTTCTGTTGATTCGCACTGCGTAACCTACATCCTTAATAGAGCAGCATGAAGGTCTTGACTGTGCTAGGCTTTTTCTTCCAGAAACATTTCCCAATGTGGCTAACACCCATGCAGCTCCACTGGTGGGAAAGCTAGTTCAGACAAGGCTCTGGGAGCTTGCTGGCATTTTTATCGAAGTGTCACATATATTTGCTCACTAATAAATAAAGGGCTGTTAAATTTAAATCTTGTGAATGATAACATAATTACAAATTGCAGTAAAGGGTAAAGCTGCAATTCAGCACTCATAGACTTTAAGGTCAGAAGGGACCAGTACGATCATCTAGTCTGACCTCCTGCAAAATGCAGGCCTCAAGACCTCACCCACCCACTCCACCAATAGGCCACCAACCTATGACTGAGTTATTTACCTCCTTAAATCATAATTTAAGGACTTTAAGATACAGAGAATTCACTGGTAGGTGAGCCATGCCCTGTGCTACAGAGGAAGGTGAAAAACCCCCAGAGCCCAGGGCAATCAGCCCTGGGGGAAAATGCCTTCCTGACCCCAAATATGGCGATCATTTAAATCCTGAGCATGTGGGCAAGTCTCAACAGCCAGTTACCCAAGAAACAATTCTCTGTAATAACTCAGAACCCACCCCATGTACTCTCCCCTCTTGTATATCCACCACACGTAGCCAAATATCAATCAATTTCCAAAATAGGGTAATCATACCATCCCCTCCTTAAATTTATCAAGCTCAGTGCATGATCCACAGTACCAGTGCATCACTTCCAGTCCACGTTTCAGCCACCTTGTCCTTTCTCCAACAGAAAGTATAAAACACTCGTTGCAGTGTTAACTGGCTTAATTTGCCATCGATCTATTCTGACCTTAGTAAAATCACAAGTGCAGGAACCTGAGACTGAAAAATCCTATGTGTATCTGAAGAAGTGGGTCACGCCCATGAAAGCTTATGCCTTAAATATATTTGTTAGTCTTTAAAAGTGCCTCAGGATTCTTTGTTTTGCTGAAATAGACTAACATGGCTACGCCTCTGGAATTATGTCTTCCCGTTTTCCTCCATCTCCCAAAAAGATCCATTTAGCAACATAATCCTTTCAGCTGCAGAGAATGGAATGGGACTATATTTGGATGGTTTTAATACTGTTCTTTGAGATTGATAGATTAATACAAATTTAATACAAAACATTCCCCTTTCTCCAAAGCTGTTTGTGCTCCATTCTTTAAATTCTCACCCTTTCTGATCTAATGAGTGAGACCAGGAATTTAACTCGGGTCTCCCTTCATCCATGCAAAGAACTGCCAGAGAGTTCTCTTGGATAGGGAGCAAGTTTCTGTACAGTATATTTTGCAAGAGTGTAATTTTCTTGAAACAGAATGTTATAAATGGCCTATTCCAAAGAATGGATGCATTATAGCAGCATGATTTTCATTAATATGATTAAAGATCTTATTGCTGTTTCCATAGATTTCTGGTTTCATTGGTTTATAGCTACTCTGTAAAAGAACTGAATAAAAATGAGTACAAATAAAAATATAAATGCCATTGGTTGTAAAAACCAACATATAAAAGGAAATAGAGTTAAATATGAAAACCTGAGATCCCTGCTTCCATTTTAGACATGTACTATTTTTTCCCCGTCCCATAGTAGCATGACTTAAGGCCAGAAATGCTAGTGCTCTTTTTAAAATCTAGCAGATATTTTGTTTTATGAGCTTGTAAAAACCCAGCCGTTGCATTTTATGAGTGTTGGTAAGGTAAGTCCAGGTTTATTTTGTTATGTTGTACTGCCTTTGGTAAGACAGGAAAAGAATAGACTTGACAATGAATTTTAGTACCTGTATGAGCTGTTTTTTTCTTTCAGGTCTCAAATGTAAGGGCTTGTCTTGGAGTAATTCAGGAACAGCTGTTCCTAGTAATTCCATATGTAGACAAGCCCCAAGTGAGAGAAGTAGTACACCTTTCAAAATTATTTCACTTCAGTGGGAGCTGAAGGCACTAGCATTTCACAATATTAGGCCCTTGCTGTATGTCTCATTCTTAAAGGAGTTTTGAGCTAGAACTCTTGACTGCATTTATCAGACTGCAGTTTAATTCCTCTTATTGAAAAAAGCCATGATGTCTCACAAAAGATGATCCAGTGATGCCAAAAGGTTTAAATGTGGGTTAAAATAAGTAAACGAGTAAAGAGGGCTGCTCTTAGATCAGTTATTTTATATGATAAAATTAAAATGCCTGCAGTCTTGTGAACATGTTTGAGCCTGAATGAAATGTGTTTGAGTATTGAAACATCGTGATAAAGGCCTTGTGTACTCTAGCAAACTTTCTAGCCACAGTTGATCACTGTGCAGTAGCAACAGTAGAAGCCATAGTGTAAATAGGACTCAGAACAATCCTATAATAGTCCTATACTTGAGTCCTGTCCACGTAGGTTCATAGGACTGGAAGGGACCTCGAGAGGTCATCTAATCCAGTCCCCTGCAGTTAGGGCAGGATGTGACTACTTCCGTCATTGCTCTCACGGTAGAGTTGCACTGATGGTGACAGAGTTGGCTGGCTTAAATGCAGAGTTGGCTACGGAATTGGCTAGCTTAAATGCAGACTGAGGCTTCTACTGGGAAAACTGTTATTCCATTGGCTGAGCAAGTGGCTGAAAGTGGGATATGCAGTCTATACTTTGTCTGCGGCTACAAATTCCATTGTGGTACAAAGCACCCAGAGTAAGGCTTTAAGAGTATTGCTTTAAATTAATTGTAAAGGGCCAAATTGTCCTCCCATATGTGGGGTGGAGGGAGAAGGAAATCAGACAGAAGATAGGAAACTTACTGTTTCCACACACCACTGCCTTAGGTTTGTGAGGTGCATTGTTTAGCCCCAGAGAACTATGTAGTATATCCATCCAACCACCCACCAATCCATCCCTCCATCCTTCCCTCCCTCTCTTTGGGGTGATCTGTGGAGGAACAGAACAATGGAAATGATTGCTCTCTTCTGCTAACACTTACATGACAATATGGCTTCTGCAGAATCCATGCTCTCGTGTGCTCCTACAGGCTGCTGGTTTTGACTCTCCTTTTCCTCCCATCTTCCTAAGAGGTGTTTCAGATCCTTGAGGAATACAGAAAATAGTACTGTGCTGACAAGAGTACTCAGCACCACTTGAGTGGCTTTGGGCTCAGGGCCCATCCCCTCCAATGGATCTGCTGGATCTTAGTCCCTGACACTTTCGGAAGGGGAGGGCCATTCCGGTTCCTGCTCTTTTTTATGTAATGAGATCTTTGACTATCAGGATCCTCAGAAAGGAGTTTTATTATGCCATCCTCCTGAAATGAGAAAGAAAATCATTTGAGTGTGTCTATAAAGCTTACTATAAAAAAGGTGCAGTTAATGTTTCCTACCAAGAGGGCATTCAAGGGCGCTTTCGCTGTACATTTCAGCAGGCTGCGCTGCTTCACATGCTGAAATTAAAAGAATAAATCTGCTTTCATTTAAATATTATATAGACCCATGTAGAAGTTGTCATAGTGGCATCCTAGTCACTTTCCGATTTGCAGTTTAGAGGGGAATGTTTACAGGACAAAAATTACATGGCAGTTTCAATTCCATGAAAGAGTCTCGATATTCACTATGAGCTAGCAAAAAAGGGCAGCATTAGACTTTTCCAGAGGAAGCAGTATGGGTAAATGAGCATTAAACATTCCACTTAAACTAGAGTGATAAAGAACAGGGTTCATGGGAATTTCTTGTCTATTTTGTGTTCACTGTGAAATTCTTGGTTGACAGACTCTTAGGCACTCACAGCTATGATGTGGGCCCCTTACTCTGTCTGTCCTTTTAAAATAAATTCTGAGTAAAAAAAATGGCTGAGAAAAAGAGAAATACAGCATGAGCACCCAAACTTGGGAACCTTACTCAGGCAAAATTCCTGTCAAATTGATTTGGCGTTCTGCTTAAGTGAGGACCTCAGATGTGGATCCTTCGTGCTTATTTCTCTCTTTCTTGTCCATCTTGCTTGCTCATGCTATATTTCTCTTTTTTCCTTATAAGCGCTAAAGACCCAGTCTTGAGGGCCTGACTTAGGCAGACCTCCAGTTTACATTAACAGGAATTTTGTTTGAATCAGGTTCTTATGTGTGGATCCTTAGTGCTCATGCTGTATTTCTTTTTCTTATCCAACTTCTTTACTCATTTATTTAATGAGAACAGGCACAGCAAGGGGCTTCATCTGTGCCAGGGCTTTTCAGGGCTGAATCTCAGCATCTCAAGGCCTAGTAGCTCATGGCTCCGGCACAGCTGGGCTTGCTTTCGTTGTTATGAAATTTAAAAAGCTGCCTGAGCCCTGGCACCTCTTTCATTACAGATTAAGCACTGGGTTCATTCTGGTATATCATGCCTGTGAATCTGGCTAATGTACAGTGAGAAATTGGCCAGCTTTCTAGTTTGTCATCAGACAGCTAACTTGCTTTACGTACTGTGAAATAAGCCATAATCAGACTCTAGCTTGGGGGCAACAACACCTTAAAGACACATTTCTTTGTGCATAAGCTTTTGAGGGCTCCAACCCACTTGGTCAGATGTTTTGCTGTACATAGACTAACACGGCTACCCCTCTGGAAATTATCTTGGGGTAGACACTCTTTTTATTAATGACCGATTTTTAGTAGTGGCTCTTAAACGTTCATAAAGCTGAGCCTGCCCATTAGCAATATGATCACTAAAATTCTAATTATTTGAGTACTGCACACTTTTTTGAGGCTGTGCACTAATTTTTCATATGGGAAGCTGTCCTAGAAAAACTTGAAAGCTGGAAAATGTATTGGCTAACCTGGCACTGATGCATGTTTGTTCTAGACACCTCACTCAGGAAAAAAAGAGAGCACGCAATAAAATGGAAAGCAAATTGACTTGCTTCGTTGTGTTTGGCTCGCTCATATGGATTATTGTGGGAACGTATCTTATTACATGCATTGCTCTCTTGTATTCAGTTTGCTGCAAAAACAGAACCAATGGTTCTGAGACTGAAGGCCAGGTTTTACCTCCTTCAGAACTCTCGAATGTTGTGTGAAATGAATTTGACTGAACTGAAAGTGATGGTGAGTTGCAACGGCAAAGAAAGAAAATGCTGCCTTTTCAAGGAGCTGGTGCTCTGTATTTGTATTTTGCTTTGCCTTTTAGAACAAAAGGGAGCTCCATGGAAACTCAGGTGAGTGGGAAGAGGCTGTTAGACACTGGAAGTGAGAGTAATTGAACCGACTTTGTGAATTAAGTATCAAAAGTAAGATGACAAAGCTGTGTCTTAAACTTTGGGGGTGAGGAGGTTGGGAGGAGTTAATCCACTGTGGTTGGGTTGTATCATTTTCATTTAGAACCAAAGAGAACTGAGCCCTACGTATGCATGTAGTTTTGTTTTTTAGTGGGATGTTACATTTATTCTTTTTCTTAACAAGCCACATGTCACTGTGTGTTGGGCAGAGCACCCCATATTTACCAACCACATCCTCCACAAACTACATGTGAACCTGGAAAACTGGGACATGAATCAATTCGATAGGGGTAGAGAGTCTGGGTGCTTTTGTTTTGTTGTTTTTCTTGTGGATCACTGACAAGATGGTTTATCGTAGCTCTTTTGGATAGAAAACCCCGTAACGGATATTTACAGGAGGGATGTCAGTTCTCTTATCTAAGGAAAGACTTCATTGAGGAAGTATTTGCTACATAAAACAAAATAGAAGATTTTCACTCAGTGCAAGAAAGCTGAAGGAAATACACTTTTTTTGCTGCAGGTTTTATCAATCAGAAGTCTTGCAAGCATTTAAGTTAGAATTTATTTTACAAAGTGACGATATAATATTTCACGTTAAATGATATAGTATGCACAACGAAACTTTTCCTTCCCAAGGACACCTGGAAAACCTATTTGCTAGCAGAGCACTAAAATTGAATGCATTCATTAAGTGCTATAGACTTTGGAGCAGTAGCAAAACTGTTTTCCTCATGTCCCATTAAACCAGATGCGGCTTTTGGGGAGGGCGAAGCAGGCGCACGCCTAGGGTCCTGACCAGTAAGGGGACCAAAGCCCACTTTTTCTACCCCAAAAGGCCCATCTGCCTTGGTCGGCAGCAGGAGGAGGAACTGGCTTATGGGGCCAGGGCCACATGGGTGGGAACTGGGGCTGGAGGAGGAGGGCAGGGCAGAGATTGGAAGCTGGGGGAAGGGGGAACGGCCACAGAGGGGGGCCCCAGTGGGCCTATAGGGGGGGCTCCACAATGGGCCTTCGCTTAGGGCCCGTAATAGCCAAAGGCCACCTCTGCATTAAACAGAAGGTACTTCCATCGACCTTAATGTAAAACAAGTGTATTTTTATGGATCATGTTATGCCTCTGTAAACTGCAAGCTCTTCCATGTGTCTAGAAATTCAACCTCCTTTAGGAAATACCTTTTCTAATATAAAATATTTCCTGTGATTTGTAGAAGAGGTGTGTAGAAAAGATGAGCTATTTAGAATGTAAAACCCTGGGAAATGTAAGATTGCTTGCTTATCCCCTTGGTACAGTCTTTTACACATTAGGAGATTGGTCTAAACGACAACAAAAAAAAGTAAATAGAACAGCAGGCTTACATTTTCAAAAGTGACTAGTGATTTTTGGGATCCCAATTTGAGACTCTTTTAGGGGGCTGATAGTCAGTGTGTGTTGAGCACCTATCCCCTGAAAGTCAGGTCCTTCCTTGTAAGGTGTCTCAAATTGAGCACCCAAAACTCACCAGTTACTTCTGAAAAATTATGTCTACATGTATAAAATATGGTTCAGTTGAGACCTAAGTGTGTCAGGCACAACAAAATATTGCATCAGGGAAGCGTGAAATATCAGTAAGAAAATAGCAGATGAATCTGATATTTGTGTTCCCTTATGAGTTTGAACAGCAGTTAATAAGAAAAATGAAGAGGTTATGAGATTTGGTTAGGCAGCCTACCTTAATAAATATCCAAATACACAAAAATGTTGTAACAGGGGGTGCATTAACCCCTTATTCTTTACCTACTATGGACTTTAATTACATACCTTATTTGTTGTAGGGGTGGGTTTTGGGGGTTTTTTTTGTTTTTGTTTTTTAAATGAACCTGTCAGAAAGTCTGCAGTGTGTCCAACTGGACAGATCCAACATTTGACTTCTCATAGCTGCCACTCTTGTGATGCCTAAATGTGCAGTGTCAATTTTTTTGGTGGTGGTGGTTAACTTTATATGGATAACTATGGTGTTAATAGCCTGACTGCTCTGACATGACAGGGAGGTGTCTCGACTTCTCTTAGGTAGTCAGAGTGGGGGACTGGAGATGTCATTGGGGAGAGGACTGAGAAATTCAGAGACTCACGAGATTAGAAAGATGTCACAGTTATTGTAACTGTATAATAACAATTGGTATCATTCAGCTGTAAAATAAACTAAGCACGTAGCTGTGTGTGCATATTATTAGGTGCAAGAGCGGTGCCTAATTTACTTTAGGTTGTCATCCAACATTGCACATAACTGTTAAAAAAAGTCATCCACTTGGCCTTTTTAACCCTACTTTGTTACAAAATTATGCAAACAAATCACGTTATGAGCGATGGGGGAAAGTGGTACAGATGACATGATTAAATGCATTTCAAACTTTCTGCTTTGGACTTATTTTAATTTCATAAATCAGATGGCTTTCTTGGTATATGTCAATTCTTGCAAATATTTATATACATAATAAAAACAAACATTCAAGCAGTTACTCTGTTTTTACTGATATTTCATTGTTTGTTTTTTCCATGAGCTTTTATGATCTAAGTCTTAGTTCATCAAACCTAGCTCTGTTCTCCAAAATACAGTTGCTCATCTCCCTTGCATGCTGAAAGAGGGAGAATTTGACGTGGTGCGTCTATCTTCTTGGCCATTTCAGAATCAAGGACAAAGCCTTCCCTAATAATCATCGCAATATTTATTTCTGTGGATTCGATTGCATTCTCTATCCTCCCTGGCTATCTCTCATCTCATTGTGTGTTTGTTCCTTATTCCTTTGATTCTTTCAAATATCAGACTCCTCTCGTTGTTTATCCTTGTCTTTCTTCAGTGTGCGGTGTCTATTCTTCTGTGCTGTCTCAACCATCTGGAGCAGCTTCACTCTGCCTAATTGACTTCTTGACTAGTTTCCAATCTTATCTTTCCTAGCCTATGACTCCTAACCCTCTTTCTGAAAAAACAATCAAATACTTTTTCATAGTCTTCTCTTTTTTCCATGCTTTATCATTCTGAGACCTGGCCCTTACATCCCACCGTACCTCTACCATATGATCAAAGCTGTATGTATAATGTATTTGAATTGCCTGCTAGTTAAGTCCATATAATGCAAAATCAGTCATACAATTGTGATGTACTTGTATGAATGACATAAACTGTTTTAACTAATGTTTCATGCTTGTGGTGTAATAGATGAGGTACTTTTTTATACATTTCCTATTTGCATATCCAGACAGTGAATTAATTTTGAAAACAATTTTGAGATTAAAATATTCAATTAGTTAAGCTTTCATGTGCAGTGTTTTAGATCCCTTGGTGCTTGGTTGGATTTGCTTTTTATGCCTAAGTTTTGTAGATAAAACTGTCTCTCCCCATGATGTATGTTATTGAATTTGGATTATCTGCACAAACTGGGGAAATTGCGCGATGTACTTTTTTTAGGGAATAATAGTAAAAAGTAATAAAGCAAAGCCCCTGTCTGGTGCAGTGTGTACAGGTCCTGTACTGTACTGTATATCAGTACAGTACAGAGTTTTATTTTAGATTAACCCAAATACTAACCTGTTGGCTTGGATAGCCCCTATCTCGTCTGTACTACTGTTTTCCAAACGGTAGCACAGCTCGGCTTTGTCTGCTAATTAATTATGTTAATCTGACATGAGGTGACATGATAAACTCCAAGCATCAAACAATGTAGCTATTTCACACTGTGCTTCAGGAACAATGATTTGGCTTTACAGTGTAGATGAACATTTAAAAGAGGATGTAAATAACGTGACGTGTGTTAAAAAGAAATAGGCTCTTTGCTTTTCAAATGTCATTTTCATTTGACATAGTCATGTTTGGGACAGCGTGACCCAGGGGACTGGAAGTCAGGAAATTGAGCTCCTATTTTCAGATCTATCATGTTTGGTTGTGTGACTTGGGGCAGGTCACTTCATTCTGTGTCTGAGCTTTCCTGCTCATCAAACACAGAAGATCCTTACTCACCTTTTTGAAATGCTTTGAGAATAAATGAAAAACTCTGAGTGCTAAATATTAATTATTAGTGTAAGTAACCGAGTCCCTGGCTAATCCATCTCTTCCTCTCCTTTCTTTGTCTTCCATTTGAAGGTGTATTTTACCCATTTTATTACTCTTTCCATTGAAAGACTTATAAAGGATATTGTATTTAGAGCAACCTGCTAATGTAGCATATTTTACTGATTGTGTTTGTTCTATAAAAGTAAGTTTAAAACAAAGTAGCTCATTCAGAATGTAATTAAGAATCTTTCAATTCTGAGCATCAGTGTAAGAATAGGTACTTAAAATACCATTTAAGTCATGAGGTTTTTTTATTGTTACCCTTACAAGTTCTTGTGTCATTTATTTAATCTTCCCTTGTATTGAATTCCATTCTTGTGTGGAATTTATTAGCTTTGCTGGCAAGTGTTTACCAACACAGTAAAATGTAAAACCGCAGTAATGGCAGTTTTCATAACTATTGCTTTAATGATGCCTCAATGCATTGTTTAGCAGGCTTTTAAAGTGCTACTTAAAAAAAATTATTATAAATTGGCTTGGATACTCTCGGAACATTTGTCCTTTTCACTGAATGGTTTGTCCTTTGCAGAGAATGGTTAATGTATCAAATTGGGGAAATGTGTCCAGTAGGCTACTGAAGGAGCTCATCTTATTAATTGTCATCATTAATTGTATGGAAGAGGAAGTAAAGAGCACACTAATGAAATCCATCTGGACTAAAATGTAAGGAGTTGCAAACTCCATTGAGTACAGAGAAATAATATAAAGGAAAAAAAAGAGGAATTAGAAATATGACAGAAAACAATATAAGGAGATTCAACATCAAAACATAAAACCAGTAAGTCTATAGGAAAGTAATCTAAAACATACTCAGTTTGGCAGGGAGGTATCTGAGAAACATTAATGCTGAATGAAACCTGTGGGTGATAGTGGAGAGCAAATTAAACACAAGTCTGCAAGACATTATTGTAACAAAAATGTGAATGTAATTTTGTACAACATATAATGAGGCATACCAGAACTAGATATAATAAATGATTTGTCTCCATCTCTCTTCCTCTGATGTAACTACATCTGTAATAATGTGTTCAATTTGGGGTTATCTCATTACTTTATTGACAAGTTAGAGGGAGCTCAGACAAGAACACCAATAATTAGGCGATTGGTGTGATTGATTTGAGGTAAGATTAAAAGAGCTAAATCTATACTTAGTTAAGGCCTTGATCCAGCAAAGCATTTAAGAATGTAAATAGTCCTGTTGATTCTGGGGCTACTTGTGTGCTTGAAATTACATACATGCTTATGTGCTTTGCTGAATGAGTGCCTTAGAGATAGCAAATGGAGATACAAATCTACAACTGTTTGAAGGGTGGAAATGCTACTGATGAACAGAAATCAGAGCAGCTGGATATGGTTAGAATATACAGGTGATGGCATAAAAATGAGAAAGGAAATATTATAGACTGAATATAAGGTGAATGAGTTATAGTAAATTGTGGAATAATCTCCTAAGTAGAGTGGTGGGAACCCTATTTCATAGGGCACTTAAATCTAGAGTGGGGGAAAATACTAGAAAATATGCTGTTAAATCATCTCCCTGCCAATGAAGGAGTGTTCCTGAACAGACATCTCTAACTCCAATAACTTTATATTAAAAGTATTGCTTTAGAAAATAGATCTGGGGTCATACACACATGCTTCAATGAAAAGGGTTTAAAAATGGTCTTACATTATTTGCATCGAAGTGATTTGTGCCTGTTTTGAGCATCCAAGTTCACCATCTGAGAACATGGATATGTCCGTGTGTCTGTGGTGCCAGATGTACATGCAGCTAAGTTGAGTGTTTATGTACAGCTATACAGAAAATGTTTTTTCTTTGCCGCAAAGTACCTTCTTGCTAATGTCACTAATAAAATTTGTAATTCTTGACATCTTAAACCAAAGGAAATTATTTAATTCAAATACTCAAAGCCCCAATTAAATATTTACCCAGCCAATTTTCATTTTATTAATCCATCAGCACTTAAGTTTCTGCATAATTAACTTTGCATTAACCTCTTTCAGCTGGATATGCCTACAGAACAGATAATTGCCAATCTGGAAACAATTATTAAGGATATCTGTATGTACAGGCCATTGCGCTATGGTAAGTAGATTTTCCTTTAGGCTTTTTATTTATGTAATTTGCTTTAACTTCAATTAAGTAATAAGAAAGTGCTCTTCATCATTGACTGTTGTTAAACACTCTACAAACACACATCGTTTCACCTGCTTTTGGAGTGGAGGCAGCTCTTCAGCCCCGATTCAGCAAATTACTTAAACTCATGCCCAACCTTAAGCATATGAGTAGTCCCATTGACTTCAAAAGCACTATTAATGTATGCCTTGCTGAATCAGGATCTTAGTGTATAGCAATGCTAAAGGACAGCATGGACTAGAAAATAAGTGAGATAACCATACCCAGTTCAGCTGGCAGAGGAAACCATTACATAGGACATAATGGAGTTCAGTCAGGACGTGTGTGTTGCCAGGTTAGAATGTTAGGAAAGGATAAGGAAGAAGAAAATTCTTTCTGTGCCTCTGCGTCAATTCTACATCACTGGTGGATCCTGCTTGCACTGTTGTGAACATCTGGGAGGGTTTGATGGCCCTCCAGGGCCAGTATTAATCAGTGGTTCTACCCAAAGAGGCTGCACTTCACAAGAGGGTCTGGGGTCACACAGCAGCCTCCAGCTTAGAATAAAGAACTGCCGCCAGCCTTATTTTTGCTGTTGATATTGCAGATTTGTCAGCTTCTTTCCTCTGAACTCCCTAAGCAATAGGATGAGGTCACTTGTGACTAAAAGTTCAGTCCATGTGAATCCTACAGGCTTCAGAGAAGAACTGGCTCTAAGTGTGTTTTAATTTATAATCCTAACAACGAATGTGGATCCTGCATCATGTTCTTTTCATTGTTGACTTTATCATAAAGTAAACTCTCAGTGAATGTCTTCTGCATGACTGGTAAGGCAGGAGTATTTAATGAACACAGTCGTTCTAGAAGAAATAACCAAATGAGATCCAGTACACTCTTATATAATGTTAAGTATTATCTTGTCTTTATTTTTGTTATATTTCTTAACACAATTACAGTGATTCTTTCCACTGTATCTTTCGCAGAAAACGTTCCCCACATCACACAACACTTGTGCTCGCTTGACACTGTGGTTGCATGTAAACTGTGGTGCTAGAATGTTATTGGAAGATTTTAAAAAATTTCCCCCTTTCCTATAGGAAAAAAAAGTCTTTTTAAAATGGTTTAATATTTTAGAAAATATGTGGCTGATTGGATCACTTGAGGATTAGTAATCTGCAGAAAAAAATAGAAGTAGAATATCATGTCTTTCCAGGGTTTTTTGGTAACTACACCAGTCTAATAAAGTGGATATAATCTGCTGGAATGGATCAGTGTTGAGGAAGAGTACATTTTGCTCCTCAGTGACTTATTCTTCCAACTTTTGTATATGTTGATTACCACAAGGGCATACATTTATTTTACCTGCCTTGGAGGTAAACTTTAACCTAGATAATAACTGAAATGTGATGTCCAAAATCTACCATTCTGACTAAATGGTTGCTGCTAGTTTACTGGTTTCCATTCCCCTCAAGACACACTCTGTGCACAATGTATAACAACCAAAAGTTGCAGAATGTTTTCTTTACCATGGGTGCACATAACCACATAGCTGTGTCTATTTAAATGAACGCTTAGTGTATAGCTCTTATGAAAAACTAAACATATTCACCAGATTAACCATGCAGATTCATATGTTGCATCATAAAATAATTTTGCCCCCAAAGAAAACTTAGTAGATTGATTTTGTAGAAAGGCTCATTCTCTATTCAATACTAGGGGTCTGGAATGGGGAAGTTGTTGGTGTTTTTCCATTAATGAACATTCAGAATATAAATGACTAATTTATGAGCTTCTGTAGGTCTGCAGAGAGAGAAAATTAATTCTGCTACGTTCCATATCCCTGGAGACAAAAATATGAAAACTAGGATTATTTTTCAATAGTGTTTCTTGCCTGACATACCTAATAAAAATTCAAAGACATGCCAGTTTTCCTGCAGTCAGCTAATTCGTATAACAACATTGAACTGCAAGTAACATTGAGGGTGGGGGGCCTGTACTAATTGTTCTAAATGAGAAATTTTAAATCATCACAAGCAGATCTATAAAGGAATAATAACAAAGGTGAATATTTAATCAAAGTGATGATTATGTTGGAACTAGATCAATATAGTGCTGGTTTGCTGCACCCTTGAAGTTTGCATAGCATTTATTACATTATTTGTCATCTTATTATGCTTCAATTTATTATTCCACATGAATTCCTTAGTCAGTTCATTTTCAATGTTTTATTCTTTTGCTTGCATGTTGTAGCACCAGCTGTACATTTGGTGCTATCAAATTTGTAATTTCTCCTTTCCTGATTCCTGATCTCCCTCATCAAATGGACCATTAAGCTCCCGTTCCTGAGCCAATCTTGGCTTTTCCTTCCCACCACCCTCTCTCACCAAACAGGAATTTGGAACCACAATTACCTCATTATCTTCTCTTAGTGCGAGGTGTCCTTCTTCAGCCTTGCCTTAGCTAATATAAACACAGAGCAAAATGTACGTGTTTTAAAACACTACACAGCAGGCACTTCCTCCTGGGAGGAGCGAGTGAATGCACTGCATATGAAAGGCATTGGTCACATTGCTTAATGTACTTCTGGAAAGGGCTCATACTATGGTGATGAGGAAAAGTTAAGAACCTGTATAACCCAACAGAAGTCTGACCCCTTTCTCCTTTTCACATGAGTAGGGCTTCATGACCCAGCCCCTAGCTCTCCATTGCTGTTGAACTTCATTCCTTTTGTGCTTTTAAAGGGGCCTCCAGAATGGGACAGACTTCCCTGTCTACTCCTTTTGCCCTTTCATCTCCCAACTGCAGTAGCCTTGCTCATCAGATATTCTTTCTCCCACTCTCATTCTCAAGTGAAGTCTATGTAGGGTAATGCTGATCTGGGCCATATTTCTTCTGAGCAGAAACATGGACCATGCAACACAGAGGCTGACTGTATAAGTGATGATCTTTTATTTTCCTTCTACTCAAATGTGAAGGAGAGCTCTGTGAGATGCAGATCTCTTTGGAAGTTTAACATATTTCCTCGGTATGATTGAACTTTTACGCTGGAGCTCTGCCTCTTTACTCCACTCTGCCCACTTGAGCTAGTTCCTACTACCCAGGAAAGCAGATGGGGCCTCCACCTGGTCAAAACAGGTACTTTAAATGAATTGAGAGAAAAGAAGAAAGAAAGAATGCAGGCTCTGGAATAGGCTTCTAAGGGAGATTTGTGGTATTCCCTTCATTGGAGGTTTTAAAGACCAGGTTAGACAAAAAATTGTCAAGGACAGTCTAGGACAGTGTTTCTCAATCTTTCTGATGCTAGGGGCTGGCTTGCTGCCTTTCTAAACTGTCAGGGAGATCTCAAGAACCGGTGCCAGTTCACAGACCAGTTATTGAGAAATACTGGTCTGGGATATACTTGGTCCTGGCTCAGCTCAGGGGGCTGAACACATTTCAAGTTCCCTGCTATCTGTACATGTCTGTGGTTCCATGTCTGTGTATACAGTTGAAAGCATAATATCAGCACTGCAGTAAACTGACAGTATTGTTGAGGAATAAACAAAGTGGAAATCCAGTTGTTTTCCAAGATATCCTTTAACTTAATACTGTTCAGTGATGCTGCGTGCATGCGTGTGTGTGTAAGTGTGAAAGTCAGCCTGCAGGCTATCAGAAATTCTACTGGAATTGAGAAGGTTTTTTTGTTTGGTTGGTTTTTTAGGTCCATTTGTGCGGCGTTTGATTATTCGAAGTTCAACCAGTGAAGGTTTACAGCTAAATTTCGAGCGTTTTCTCCCTCAAGTAGAGAAAATTGAAGAAGAAGAAGAAGAAGAAGAAAAAGAAGATTCCGAATAGACTATCAGTGTATTATACTGCAAATTCTCTTAGCATTTTATGTTCAAGAATCCCCAGAGGGGAATACATATTGATCTGAGTATTTAAAAATGTTTTTTCCTATTAATTTGTTCGATTACTTTCAGAAACTGGTGGTGTATCCCTGATTTCATCTTTTTTTTTTTTTTTTTTTAAAGTACATAAAAATAAGTTTGAGATTTCATTTTTAATTCCTGTGGTATCAAAGGTACCTTGAGCCACCTTACATTTCCGCCATTTGCAGGTGAAAGCATTTGCGTTAAATTCATTGCACACTGTATTGAAATTTAACCAAAATTGACTTTATCGTAAATCTCTATCATTATTGTATAACTTTCTAGGGCAATATTCTCTTCATTATGCATACCTGATTCCCCATTATTACTAATGGGAATGCCGGACCCGGTTCTTCAAGATGCTGAGCATGTTGTATTCCATTTGAAACCAGTGGAAGTAGAGTTCTTGCCACTTTGGAGGACTGGCTCTAATGTGTGTTCTTGTTGGTGCCAGATGTACATTGCCAAGACAAATGAGTCAAATCCCACTCTTCATAACACCAATGTAAAAATGAAATAACTCCACAGCAGTCAAGGGGCATTACTCCTGAAATTTGCTGGAAATTTCATTCTGCTCTGCACATTGTTTGGTGTATAGGAGAGGCAAACTGCGGAGGTGGTATAAGCTTACTTCTGCACTCCTGTGATACATGGGCCTCTGACTGAAGGACTGTTTCTTGGATAAGTACTTATATTTTTTGTTAAGATGAAGACATTCTGTTACAGGGTGAGAGATCACATGGATATACATATTCTTGTTTCTCAGTTCAAAAACTGTTATCAGACTACTTCAGCAATGGATAAAACTGCTGGTGTGTTTTATATACAAGAGCAAATGAGCCAGTTATAATGTGTATTTTGAATTCTCTATTCCTTCAACTCGCTTTAGCTGTAAGAGTTGCTTGAGTTCTGAACCTGAGGAGTGCTACAATATTAGTTTAAAAGTTTTCATGTTTCTTGTGTTAGGCTGGGAAGATACAGAAGTTCTGATAAAACAGATCAATTGGAATGGGAGTTTGTATCTGAGAGCGTCTACACTACAGGTAAAAAACCCATGGCTGGCATATGCCACCTGACTCAGGCTAAGGGACTATTTATTTAATTGTGGTGTAAATGCTCAGGCTAAACATCTACACAGCAGTTAAACAGCTCCATGAGCCTGAGTCAGCTGGCATGGGCAAGCTGCAGGTGTCTAATTGCAGTGTAGACGTCCCAGAGAAGTCTTATCCCTCCTTGGCATTCTTACATAGGTTACACCACACACACTCTGGGGTTGGAGAACATGTACGAATAGGGAGCAAGCGATAACTGAGAGCTGTATTGCTATGGGAATAGTGGTGGGCCCAGCCTCCTGCATATGTGCACTGAATTTTGTAGGTTTTCCCTGGGTACTTCAGGGCATCTGTGGATCTTGAGGCCCTCAGCCCCCTGACAGAACAATGAAAAGGCAATTCTGCGACTGCCCTGTCTCTTCTGCGTACTTGCATAATCCTTCAGTTCTTTGCCAACAGAAATGACTATTGGAGTTGGCTGAAATATTTTGAATTGCAATGCGATATGGCTTTTTAATGTGTTTTTTTTTTTTTTTTTAAAGTATGGAAATGGAAATGAGTCTACTATCAGTAAATGAAAAATTGATAGTTCAGTGATTCCCAAACTGGGGGGCCTGCCCAAAAAATCCAAGGCAGGGGGGCGCAAGGCTGTCAAATTTTCGTAGCTAAAAGTTTTTGTGTCAAGAAAACCTATTTATGGTTATTTTTAATTGTACAATTATAAATTGCATTTTTTGTTAAAAGGGGGTTGGATGATGGTAAAGGAGAGGTGGGAAGGCATGAGGATTTCTCAAAAATCAGAAAGGAGGTGTGCTGCCGAAAAGTTTGGGAGCCTCTGTGATAGTTATTCATCAAATTTAAAAAATGGGTTGGATTTCAAACCCTTTAAACTGCAAACAGCTTTGGAACTTTTTGCAGAATTAGTGTTTAACTTTTTTGACCAGTTGTATTGATTATATAATTAGTTAAATCAATGCCACTGAAAGCTTTCTTGCCCCACCTGGCACTTAGTATTAACCATTGTAATTCAAAATTGATCATTATAGTTATCATATGGATTTGATAAGATTAATATGAGAAAAGTGAACTTTAGTTAATCCTCTTTTCTCTCCAGCATACTTTTTGAATAAAAGCTTTGAGTTAGCATAAAAACCTCATGAAATTTTAACTAGATGTTCAGAAATAATTTTACTCCACTTTACTGTTTTAAAAAGAAATACTTTGTACCAAAGCATTATAAACTCACTGAACATAACCAGTAGGTGGCATTCATCTTCTGTGTAGCACGACTTAATTTGTCATTGTGTTTTCTCATGTCATCAAAGCTCAGATCAAGAAAACTTGATGTGATTCAGAATGGAAACTGGATATTTATATGACTAGCCAGAAATCTAGAGTTACCAGTGACACAGCTTTTAGAAGGGATATTAAATTTTGTGCTGAGGCAGTCTCTAAATATTAGTGATCAGGATGAGGCCTAATATAGGAGGCCCATAATCTGACGACCTTCCTCTGGGGTATCTAGCTACAGTCAGGGACAGAATGTTAAACTAGATGGACCCTGCAAGCCTGATTCATTGGCTCCTCAAATCAAAGGGAGTCTTTCCAATGACTTCAGTAGGTTCACCTTCAGGCAATAGGTAAATATATACTGTCTTTGACTGAAGATAAAAATCTAACGAGTCTTACTGGAACAATACTTATTTTTTAAGCAATCTTTTTTTGCCACCCAAAACATTTACAAAGATATGAATATTAAAATTGTAATTGGGTTAATTTGATCATGGAAATGAGTGCAGACATTACTGGCAAAAATAGTGTGTCCACTAATGTGGTGTGTTTAAAGATGTAGAGTCTCATTTACTAATCTGAAGCAACCAAATGAAATGCTGACTGAATTAGGAGCTGGACCAAATTCTGGAGAGTTGACAAGCTAATCCACTGTATCACCCATCCTTATAGAAACATCTGTATTTTAGTTTAAAGTAAAGGAAATATAGGTGATATTATAACAATCTCTAAATATCAGATACATTTTTCCCCTTCATTTTTAGCGGAAGTTAGAATAAGTTGTAAGCTCCGTTTCTTGTAGTACTTGAGACACTGTGACATATTAGCCCATCAGCTACTGCTTTTGGCAACAATTACTGGACAGAAGAAGGAGAAAACATATACATAGAATTGTTCACCTTTTTCTGTTTGATTCAATTATATCTCTGTCACCTAATGGTTGCTCTCTGTCCACTGAATTTTTGTATATGCTTATGTCAGTGTCCTAGTAACTTCAAGTGTGGGGGGCAATGGTAAATGGCATGTTTTTGGAATGCAACATGGTTAGTTGCAAACCAAGGCAATAGAAAGGCATAAGTATTGATGAGTAGTTTATAGTAATCTTTTTAGTAATACCAAAATTAAACTTGATCCAAGAACTCTCAGGATATTTTTATATCTAGCTTAATTAAATGTGTACTACTTTAGCACCTACAATCTGCACGTGAAATTGAGGCCCTTCTGTACAAACAGAATGTATAACAGTCCTTGCCCGGAAGAGGAGCAATCTGAATGGACAAGACCAATGAAATGTGGAAGGGGAAAGATAGAAATAGGGAAATGAAGTGATATGCCCAGGCTCACAGAGCGATCAGTGACAGAGCTGGGAATTGAAATTGGGTCTCTTGATTCATTGTCCCACTGCCCTCTTCACTAGTCCATATGGACTCTAAAAGCCCCACCACCCCTACTCCCAAAAAAGCAAGGTAACTAATTACCAAAAATATTTTATATGCTGAGCAGAAATTACTTCTTTTTGATTTCATGTATTAGACACTCCTACCAAGATTACTGGATTCTTCTGGTGACAATAGATTATCGAGCTTTTGTCTGTAAACTAAAAGTTCAAATGCAGAATAAAAGTGACCCAAAATAACTACCACTGGCAAGCTGCCTGGTGACTTGTGTTAAAGGAGTTGGCAACCTTAGCTATGAACGTAACAAAACTTACTATCACAATTTGTCTCAGAATTTTGCAGAAATGGGGGTTTGCATTTAATTCTGGAAGTGGTGATGTGTGGCAGATAACTTTAGCGGGACTGAATCCTTATTATAGGGCCTGCTGGTGATGAAAGTGTCTCCCACACTCACCAGTGTCCCCTTATTGGTCAGCAGTTTCATTGCTCTTATGGTAGATCGTGGTTACAGAGCGGGGTCATTTCTTGGGCAGCTAGAGTCAATCCCTTGAAGGGCTTTGAGCATCTTGCACTGTCCTGTTTATTCAGTGGGAAGCCAATGTGCGGAGCAGAGCACTCGATTAATGTGTTCACAGCGGCCTGTCTTGCTAAGCAAATGGACTGCTGTGTTTTGTACCAGTTAGTTTTTTCAGGACATTTCATTCCTAAATTATGTAAAACTGTACCACAACTAACAATAAGCATGTCTTAACAATGTAACTATCTGCACCATCTGATGAATCCTAATTATTATAGCAGAAGAGTGTAGAGGATACAAGACATTTTGCGTCTGGCATCTGTATACCTTAGGCTAGATCTGTGCGGGAGAGAGGGGAGGCAAAAAGGAAACAGGCTGTGGATCAAGACGGCCTTTAGAAAAAAAAAGGGGAGGGGGTCTTCCAAGTTGTGTAGCTCAGCCACACTTTGAATTTGTACTTGGGAGCCCATAGATGAAGGCAGAGACATCTCTATTCACGATAGCGCAGCAGTTTAACAGATAACCCTGGGAACATACAATCCATTTGCTGAGAATTAAATTTGTGTTCCCTATCTCTAGGGTTTTATATACATCTTGAAGGAGCTGTCAGTGATTTGTTTTCATTTGTCGCCAGTATTGTAGACTAGAGTATGAAATGGTTCTGAGAATAGTTCTCTCAGACAAAGGGTATATTGTGTGTGCATACCTTCAATTTCCACAAAAACAGCTTTTTTTAATGCTGTGTTAAATAATGTTATACAAAAGTAATTTCGGAGGTACTGCAATATGGAATACTTTAAGCATGTGAATTTAAGGGACCTAGCTATTTTTAGTGAAATTTGAAGATATTTACCATCATGAAGAATGTCTTACAGCGCATATTGCATATAATTTATTCCTTCCCTCTCATCCGGCCTCTCATATATTTTAAGGACTCATACTCTTTTGAAAGAGGGCAAACAATTCTAAAGTGAGTATTAAAAGATGATACACTTAATGAAGCAAATTATCCAGAAAATTTAATACCACTGCTTCTGAAATGAAGGCTGACCTTAGAGAAGTCCTTTTTCAAAACAAAACCCTGCAGAATTCGATAGTCATGGTGCAAAAACCATGGTGAAGTATTAGATCTGTTGTAAATTGTAATGGGAATATTAATGCTTTGAGGGATCTAGGCCCTATTTGAAATTAACCTGATAAAATTGTAAAAATAACTTGTCATTGGGTTGGAAGCTATTAGGGCAAGTTAGGATTTTATCTGTATAAACTACCTAATTTAGAACACTTGGGTAAATGGTCTGAGATGGGGGTGGATAGATGTGCTAATTAGGCTATTGGCTGGTTTAATTAAAGATCAGTGTTTGCTGAGTTTGGACCCTGTGCCCATTACTCAAGATGGAAGGTGGACCCCTTTACGTTCTGTCTTTTGTTCTTTGGAAGGCCATTTGTTTGTGGTAAACCTAGTGGATTTTTGCAATGCAATGGTCATTCATGTTGGGAGCCTCCACATTGAAACAAGACCAAACAACTACCCACTGTGAGAGAACTGGAACATGTTGACTTATGATCCAAATATTCTGGGTCCCTAATTAGCGCTGAAGCTACAGAGATGATCCACAAGATGGAGAAAGTGGGAGATGATCCCTATAAAAATGAAGATCACGTAGAACAGGAGTACTCCTCTCTCTAGATCCGACAACATCTACAGTGACATGCCTCTCCTTTTCTGGATGGGTCATCTGCAGGAAGAAGAGGGGAAAGAGTTGCATCATCAGCTATATGCCTGAGATTTCCCTGTTTTATGATCTCTGACCTTTTCCATCAGCTGGTACCAGTTAACAACCACATCAAGAGTTAAAGGTCCCATGAAATGAAGCTTTTGAACTTTTATTTTAAAGGAGGGATTCCTCTGAGCTCTAATGTCTTTCTAAAATTCATGCTTTAGGAATTGTTTTGGGGAAGTTCTCTGGACTGCGTTATACAGCTTGTCAGACTAGATTATCACAATTGTACTTTCTGGCCTTGGAATCCAGGAATTTGTGTGTCTGTCTCTATGTAAATGGCATCAGTAATTGTTTCCTGAAAGTAAAACCAAAGTTTGTCACTCAGTCAGTACATTCTCCAAGGCTAAAAAGTAGTTGTTAAAACTTGCTTCTGTGTAGGACTTCACCATCACTGCAGTAATTAAGACTATAAAAAAAGGCGTCTATGCTGATGTGCAGAGGGGAAAGTAAGAATGGTGCAAACATAGCACGGAACAGTGGAATTTATGGAGGATGGGTAAAAGTGGAATTTCTAAGAAGTACTCCAACAGTTGTAATGTAGACCAAGATGGAATTACCACTTACTTTAGGTGATCTCACTTGGCAAAGGTCTAAGACCAGAATGGACATTTATGTCCAGTAGATAGTCATGTCCTTCATCAGCTAGATCAATGTACTGTGCTGGTTGGAACACTGGCTGGGGTCTTAGATTGTGAGCAAACCAGCTCTTCTGGGAATTCTCCCAGTAACAGCATTAGCAAAAGTAATGCTTCTCATAATAGGATTTAATTACTCACTATATTGATTTATTCATTGGAGAATTTAAACCTGTTATTTATTGATTCAATTTTATCATTTTGTCGTTTGATTGAATCATTTTGTTTTATTCTTAGATAGTTCAGGGATGTGTATGTTTAGTTTTATATTTCCTTGCTTATTCCTAATAAAATCCATAAAAAGTACCCAGAGCTGGTTTATTTTGCCAAAATTTCAACATGGGTCAAGGTAACCTGAAAGGCAAAGGTCATTTGGTAAAGTATTTGGGAGCAATCTGTGTCTGTCCCTAAATTACTACCTGTGCCCCTCACACTATAGATTTGGCTCTATATGAGGTTTAGCTAAGCCAAAGGAAAATAAAGATATTTCAATTTTTAGTTCAGGTGTTACTTTGGCACAGGTCAAGGCCTAATTCTAGAATCTAATAGTAAGTACTTATTACTATTGTTGTTTGAGTTGCATTAGCATTGGCCCCAGCTGACATTTGCACCCCCATCTGCAAAGTGCTGTACATGCACATCGAAATGGTCTCTACCTTGAAGTGGTTATAGTCTGTAGACAGAGCACAAAAAGGGTGGGGAAAAAAAGTATTATCCCCATATAGATGTGGTATTGAGGCACAGGAAGATTTAAGGGCTCATCTACACAGTTTTTGTACCTCTAGAATGGTAACTATTTAGAAACCAATAATAACTAACATGATTCAGTTCCCTAGTGTGGACAGTTTATTGGTATAAAGGTGTTTATATTGGTCTAGCTTATACTCAGTCATTTATACAAGGAGTAATTGCATCCACACTAGGGGGTACTTCTGCTTTAACTAATATTGATAGTGTTACAATGGTACAAAAACTGTGCATAGACCCACTGTGACTCACTTGCCCAAAGTCACATGGAACGTGGTGAGCTGGGAATTTGAATTCAGATCTCCTGAGTCCCAAGCCAATGACTTAACCAAAAGACTATCAAATCCTGATTTATGAAGGGAGAATATATCCTTTGCTAAGACCAAAGTGGAAATGATTCAGCCAGATGAAAGAAGTATGGATAACAAAAACAGGTTCCCCAAGAAGGCAAAGGCAGAGGTTGAGGAGGAGAACAGGCTCTCCAAGAAGAGGAGGTGGCAGGAAAGGAAACAAGAACAGGGCCTCTGTCTGCGGAACATATAAAAGAATGCACTTCTCAAAACACCCATTTTTTCTCCTCTGAGTAGTGTCCCCGTGGGTGCTCCACTATAGGTG
The DNA here is from genome assembly GCA_007922175.1 of Pelusios castaneus. Lineage (NCBI taxonomy): Eukaryota > Metazoa > Chordata > Testudines > Pelomedusidae > Pelusios > Pelusios castaneus. The sequence continues at coordinate 12,806,625 of ML685812.1, read as the reverse complement.
TGCGCGCCCGCGCGCACCACGGATCGGAGATGTCCCTAGCTATACTCGCCAGGGTCGCGCGACCGGGAGGGGACCGCCTGAGTGACAGTTTGGCGCCCTCCAACAGCCGCGCGACCCGAGGCTCCCTCAGTTTTTCTCCAACCGCTCGCGGCCACGGACGCAGCTAGGGAACTCTCCCCTCACTCGCCATACCTTACTTTCTTTCATCTTTTCTCCTTTATCCCTACTTATTCTTAGTTGTAATTCCCTTCTTTCTTTTTTATTTGGTTCTTTAAAAAAAAAAAAAAAAAAAAAAAAACCACCTGTGACTGGAAACCGCGCAACCCGGGAGCCGGCAACATGCCGGGCTCCCCGGGATTTAAACGATGTGGTTCTTGTCGGGAAGCTATGCCTGCCTCTGACAGGCACCCGACATGCATAAAATGCCTGGGTGAGGAGCACATTATGACAAAGTGCTCCCACTGCAGGAATCTGAGCTCCAGAGCGAGACGTGACCGCGAGCTCCGTCTCAAGCTCTGGCTCATGGAGAGATCCCTGCGACCGGCTTCAGACCCCGGCCAGGAGAAACCCCTGTCAAGCGCAGCACCGCCAAAGCGGCATTTAACCCCGCCACCCGGGCTGCAAAAACGGAGGAAGTCACGGACGCCATCTCCATCAAGGAGATTAATGTGTCAAATGGAGGCTCAAGGTCCCTCCGACACACTTCAAAGAGGGACGGAACAGTCACGTCCACCGGACCCGGTCCCCACCGGCATGGACACGTCGGCACCGCCGAAGACACCGGCACCCACAAAAACAACGGGACCGAGGCACTCCGACCAAGCTCTGGCGACGGTGCTGGCAGCAACCGCCGGAACAGCCGCGGCACCGCAAGAAGCGGCGCCGCAACAGCTGATTTTCACAGCGGCCCCGATTCAGCCGAACACGGCACCACTCACCTCAGAATCAGGCCCTGCCTCCATGGTGGACTCAGCTCTACAGGTGCCTAGGAAGCAAAAGGAGAAGAAAAGACATGTTGAAGTTCAAGCTCCACCTTCTCCTCCCTCACCTCTGGATAACCGTGCACCTTCCCCCAGACCTGACATCAGACCCCCTCATTACTCCTACGATAGGGGAGAAGAATATTATTGCCCACCCCCGCCTAGTACTGTGGGATACCACTACAGCCACGACACACAGGAACACACTCATCGGATGCCACACTACCCATGGTACCCACCACCGTGGTATGCCCCTCCTTATAATTACCCACCACAATGGGATTCTTGCTCCAGATATTCGGGTATGAGTCACAGATCAAGATCACCCACAGGTTCGACCCACTCCCAACACGGTGACCCTGCACATGAACCTGAGGGATCTTGCCAATCAGTGCAGGATTCCCCCAAAGGGAACCCCATGTCTCTTCCTGATGACACCCTACCATCTTCACCGTCTGCATCAAATGACGACTTCAAGCACTTTCAAGACCTTTTTCGGAGAGTGGCCGAATCACAAGAAATATGCACACAGGAATCCATTGACTCACAACATAAGCTGTGGAGGATCCTGCAGACCAAACCAACAAATCGAATGGCCCTTCCCATGGATGAAGGAATCCTGGAGCCAGCTGATGATATCTGGCGTACGCCAGCATCAATTCCCCTGACCTCACAGAGGGTAGACAAAAAGTATTATATACAGGGCAAATCCGCAGAATTTCTGTTCACACATTCCCCACCGAATTCTCTGGTAGTGGAAGCCACCAATCAAAGAGGCAAACAGCCTTTCAATAAGACAGCACCTCACGACAAAGACGACAAGAGACTTGACTTTCTCGGCAAGAAAACATACACGTCATCTACCCTCCTACTCAGAATCTCTAATTATTCAGCCTTATTAGCGAACTATGACTACGATAACTATCTAAAGCTTGCGGATTTTATCGAATTTGTACCAAAAGAAAAACAAACACAATTCCATGCAATCATAAAAGAAGGACAATTGATCTCAAGAACAG
>ML685812.1:12755699-12804616 GCA_007922175.1 Pelusios castaneus | reverse complement strand
GTACCGTTTACACAACAACCCCCAACAATCCTAATGTGCACAGACGCCTCTTTGTTGGGATGGGGAGCACACATTCCAACCCTAAACCTCACCACACAAGGAAGATGGACCCAGCAAGAATCCTCCCTTCACATAAATTTGCTGGAGCTACGGGCAGTGCGCAGAGCATGTGCCCAATTCCAGGACCACCTGATACACAACCATACAAAAATCATGACAGACAACACCACTTGTATGTTTTACATCAACAGACAGGGCGGGCCCAGATCCAACTCCCTATGCGCAGAGGCCACGAAACTCTGGCAATGGTGCATCAAAAACCATGTAGCCATCTCGGCTGCATACTTACCTGGAGTCCTGAACATAACAGCGGACTCTCTCAGCAGACACTTCATCGATGCTCACGACTGGGAGATCTTCCCTCCAGTCATCAACAGAATTTTCAGGGCATGGGGTCACCCTTCAATAGACCTTTTTGCAACCTACCAAACCCGCAAGTGCCATATATACTGCTCCCGGGCGGGCACTGGGAAAAACTCCAGAGGCGATGCGTTTTTTATCCCCTGGACCCACATCTACGCATATGCATTTCCACCAATTCCACTGATTTTCAAGACCTTACTCAAGGTGAAAATGGACCAAACCGAGATGATTCTCATTGCCCCTGCATGGCCCAGACGACCATGGTACTCTCTACTACTGCAAATGCTATGCACAACTCCAATTACCCTACCTCTTCATCCAGCACTATTGTCACAGGACAACGGCAGAGTCTTACATCCGAATCCCGAACGTCTGAACCTAAAAGCTTGGAAGATATCTGGTTCCAAGGTCAAGAGCTACTTTGTTCCGCCTCCGTCAGGAACATCCTATTAAACAGTAGAAGACCATCTACCCGCAAGAGTTACTTGCTTAAATGGGATAGATTCTGCCGGTGGTGCGATGCTTCACAAAACCCTCCATACTCCGCACCGGTCCAAGTCATACTGGACTATCTCCTACACCTGAAACGTACAGGCCTGACACTCAACTCGATCAAAGTATACGTAGCAGCCATTGGCACGTTCCACAACCAAATACAAAACACCTCAATATTTTCTCATCCCACCATTAAAAGATTCTTAACGGGAATCAAAAACCTATACCCTGAGATCCGCCCCCCCCAACCCAGCATGGGACCTCCCCCTGGTCTTAAGGTTCCTCACAAAACCACCATTCGAAGCTCTAGCCAATATACCACTAGGACATTTGACGATGAAAGTGGTCTTCTTGGTAGCGATCACCTCCGCCAGATGAGTGAGTGAGATAGCAGCTCTAATGGCAGACCCCCCCGTACACAATTTTTCACAAAGATAAGGTCTCCCTATGACCTCACCCAAAGTTCTTACCAAAGAGATCCTCACCGTTTCATAACAATCAAACAATACACTTACCTGTATTTCGTCCAAAGCCCCACTCGAGTTTGGAAGACGCCGTCCTTCATTCCCTGGATGTACGTCGAGCACTAGCCTTTTACCTAGAAAGAACAAAAACATTTAGAAAAAACAAACAGACTCTTTGTCTCCATAGCAGAAAGGAATAAGGGTTCACCTATCTCCAAATGGAGAATTTCAACGGTAATTGTGAACTGCATTCGAACATGCTACTAACTTTCGAAAACACCATTACCACAACACATTACAGCTCATTCCACAAGGGCAATGTCCACAAACACAGCCTTCCTTCATAATGTTCCAATCGATGAGATATGCAAGGCTGCCATATGGTCATCGCCTCATACTTTTATAAAACATTACTCTATTGACATTGCAACAAAGCAAGATGCATCAGTTGGCATGTCAGTTCTCTCCTCTATACAAATCACCTCCTCAGAAGGCCCTCCATCCAATTAGGGCACAGCTAGGAGAGTCACCTACAGTGGAGCACCCACCGGGACACTACTCAGAGGAGAAAGGAAGGTTGCTCACCTTGGTGAAGTAACTGGAGTTCTCCGAGATGTGTGTCCCTGTGGGTGCTCCACTACCCTCCCTCCTCCCCTCTCTTCTTCGGGCTACTTATATCGCTCGCGGTTGGAGAGGAAACTGAGGAAGCCTCGGGTCGCGCGGCCGTTGGAGGGCGCCAAACTGTCACTCAGGCGGTCCCCTCCTGGTCACGCGACCCTGGCGAGTATAGCTAGGGACATCTCCGATCCGTGGTGCGCGCGGGCGCGCACACCTACAGTGGAGCACCCACGGGGGGACACATCTCGGAGAACTCCAGTTACTTCACCAAGGTGAGCAACCTTCCTTTCTCCCAAAAGGGCTTTTCCCTATTCTACACCTAGCACATTCTTTCTCTTTCATTGCCAAATTTTTAACGGACTCATTTTGTGCCTGCCCAGGCTAGCCTAGATTTGGCTATTTTAATTTTATCTAAAAATACTTGTTTAAATCAACCAAACTAATAAAAAAAAAAGTAGAATCCACATAACATCACTCACACATCCTCTTTGAAGCTAAATATGTGGGCACTTGTTACCCTGATATCAAAATTTACGATGCTGACAAGAAATAACTGTTGTTAATGCCGGTGTCAAAAATAATAGCCTGCATTTGTGTCGAATGGTAAGAATAGTGCACTTCAATCAATGTACTTCATTCAAAATGATGCATGACTCCCCTTTAAGGTATCCTATGTGTAGCTGACTATAGCTTTAAGTGAGGAGAAATAGCCAGTGAAACCACAGACTTGCAATTAATAGACAAGGGAAAGTGTGACCAAATAAGGAGGAAATATAAAAAGAAGAGCGCGCACAAATTTAGGCAGAGTGAGTAATTTAACCTTCATGTCTAACTCAGTAATGTCAACTCTCTAGAAGACTCAAATGGCCATGGATCAGACTAAGCTGACAGAGCTTTTATCAAAAATACTGGCGTGGAAAGGAAAATATTCTTAAAAATGGAATATAAATATCATGCATTCCAGACCCAAAATTAAAGCTAACGAGATTAGCCATTTCATACCAGAGATAGGGGCTGAATTTTCCAGTTTGCAAACAGTTACAAGTGCTATTTAACAGCTGCCTATCAACTATAGTGAGAACAAACTATGCGGTTCAAAATATCCACAGTAAGTGATCTGATTCTAAAGATAATTCTCACCTTCAGCCAAACTCCAAAATTATTTTATCTCCCTAGTCAAATAAAACCAGTCTTCTACGTAACTCCAGAATTTGACCTGTTAGATGTGAGCTGTGCCCAGTATCAAGTTAATCAAAATGAGTTCTGGAATGTAGCACATTGAGCTACAGTGAGCTTTTGAAAAGTGTGCAATGATCTTGGGATGCTAGATTTTGGGTGCCCAACTTGAGCCACCATAAAGGGTCTGAATTTCAGAAAGGGCTGCAATGCCTGATGGCTGAAATGTGGAGGCATCCAGAATATTAGTTTGTCTTGGCCAAGATCAATAGTAGCTGAGTGTATGAGCTAATGCTTCTCTGAAACCTTTCAGCATGTCCCATGGGAAGTTGGTGTTTCTGGAAACCCACCTAGGCTCAAGCAGCTGTGTTCCTAGCTAGCTAGGGTGTGTATGGGAATGGTAAAAGGTTAAATGCTGTTGCAATTTGTGAGATAGCTCCTTAGAGCACAAAAAAGCAGCATGTAGAGGTTGGCTCAAGTTGAGTTCCTTCTCCTTGGAATCTTTCTCTGTTTAAGGGCTATATTGCATCTTTATTCCTCTGTAACAGGATGTAAGAAGTTTTGTTAGTGGAGACACAGTAGACTGGAAGTATATTGGGTTGGCAATGCATGGATGTCCCACAGTGCCCCTCCCTGCTATCCTGCAATGCTGCAGAAAAGAATTTAGAATGGGATAATTCTGTTCCCATCAAAATGAATGAGATCTTAAGCTAATACTGAAGGAACTGAAAATCCCACTCCAGAATATGAAAACACCAGCCAAATGTACAATTGGCTACTTCCTAAGACCTCACTCCTACCAGCACCTATTGATGGTAAAACTTGCACAGATTTCATTGACACAGGTTCATGTGACCTGGCCACATGAACTCAATGGGACAAGTCACAGGCCTAACGTTCACACACAAGTGTTTTTTAGACTAGGCTAGAACTAGTTGGACTGAGTTGGCTGAAGGACTCTCATCTTGCCCTATCACAGTTCTTACAAAAGATTCCCTTCCCCACCCCCTTTGCAGCGCCATTTTGATATAAATGCTGGCAGTGTTTGGCTAGCTCAGCTGAGAATTGATTTACTTTGAAATAATGGAAATTTCACAGATTAATTCCAATATCAATGACAGGAAATGATACAGGGAGCTACTAGTGATGCCACAGACTGAACTACCAGCTGTTTGTCCTGTCAGCACCAAACATAATGGAGACCTGTTCCATCAAGAGGCTCCTAGGTAACTCACAACATACAACCAATACATCATGAAAAAGCTTGGGTTTCATGTACTCCTCCCAAAATACTATACAGAGATTTTTTGTGTGTGTGGAAAACATTTTCACAACTTCTGGGTCATTTTAAAGTTCTGCATTACTCAGGTGTTATGGGAAATTGATTTGTTGCTTTTTTTTTTTTAAAGGCCCTGCTTGCAATAGAGAATGAGGAGAATTAAGAAAGAAGGGCTGATGGCAAAGGAAAGCCAGGATTGCTAGCTAGACAGACATGAAAGATGAAGTAACATCTTTTATTGGCTCGATGTCAGCTGGTGAAAAAGACAAGCTTTCACGTGCCAGAGGTTTACTTGCATGTTGACTTTTCAGTGGACACAGCCCTGCCCACTAAAAGGTCAGGGGATAGTTTAAAAATTGTTACTGTTTATCTATTTATCATTAGATGGTTTTATTTTAGAATCTCTAGTATAACTATCATGAGTCAATCCAGCGTCTTTTTACAACTGACTGTAGTGAATGCTACCATGAGCAGTCCAACTGGCTTCATCTCTGTTGTTAAGTGGGTATTGATTTCAAGGGGAATACCCATGGACTTAGCTTGATCTCCAGCTGCCAGTGGCCTGCAGTGAAAAGCTTTTATGTGGGGTATGATTTTTGAAACCTTTCTTGCAGAGTAAGATAGCACACTGTGTGAGATCAGGGATCAGAATGTGCCCCTTTGTAGGGAAAATTTGAGTCAAATGCAAATACTATAAAATGGAGATATAGGCAGAGCTGCAAAAGGGTGCCCAGTGGTCCACGTTCCCTTCTTGCCCGAGTTTAATTCTGACAAATCACAAAGGAACCAGACTGGATTGAAAATGCTGTGGAAAAGGCTCCATGTTATTTTGAGATGTCAATTCCAAGTAGGTGTGCACGCCTATCATGCATGGTTGTTGGACTGCTTTTCCTCCAGTGGTACCTATTGGGTCGGTGCAGGCACAGGGTTGGCAAGGCCCTACATAAAATGCCATGAAGGCACCACTCTTGGGAGCACCTGCACCTGACAGTTTTAGCTTCTGTGTATCTCCCAAGTACCGCCTCATTAAAGGTGAACATCATTGAGCTTGCTGGACTGTTGTGAATAGAGTGAACTTAGGGATATGGTCATCTTTCTCCCATTCTAAGGGGTTTCCGTATGATGGTGTAGGGCTGGGAGAAATGAAGCAGTGGCCTCATGGATCCACACAATTCCAAAGCTTGAAGGAATTCTTTGTTGTTTTCCAAACCAACTTTAAAATTCAGCTTCTACCTACCAACCATTTGAGAGGTTCAATCTGTTACTTACCAGCTTCTTAAGGGGGTGATCTGAAAACATCTTGCAACCATTCATTAAACATTTTAATATCTGAGTCTCATTTCAGAAGTGATCAGTGATCTTGGATGTTTGCTTGCAACACTTTAAAGGGGGCCCCTTTTCGGAAAGTGCTGAGCAACCACTCTCTGAAAATCAGACCCCTTAAGATGTCTCATATTGGGTGGCCAAAATCAGTAGTCTCTTTGGAAAACCATCAGCTGTATGTCTTGCCCTAAACCTGTCGAAAGGCAGAGATAGGACTAAAAGCCAGGGCAATGTTTTCTGAGCTGCTGGCATTTACTTTTAAATAACCAAGTATTTGTTCTGAAGGAAACACATATAGAGTTACATGGAAAAAAACAGATTTGAAAATAGGACAACATGAAATACTATAAGAGATTTAAATGATGTAATAGTCTTTGTGCTATTCATTTCATCCCATAGCTTTATCGCAAATCAGAATATACAGGGGGCAGTTGTCTTTTCCCTAGAAAAATAAAACTCATAAACACATGATTTATACCTCTGTATGCTGTTCCCCAGTATCTGAATCCCAACACCTATTTTGATTTGCTGTTACAGCCTGACCTGATCCTGTGTCATACATTTCCCTGCATTTAATTTCCTCTCATTCTGTAAGTTCCCCATCTTCAAAGCATCTGACAAAGTGGGATTTTCTCCCACAAAAGCTCATGCAATAAATATATTTGTTATTCTTTAAAAGTGCCACAGGACTCCTTGTTTGATTGGATGATTTATACTGTTAATCCAAAAGATTTTCTTTCTTTTTTGTAATTACAGACATAAATCCTTTTTCCTTCCTGGTAAAACAATATTGACTGTAAATGAGTATAAATGCACTAATGTTAAGCAAATCATTAATTAGGAGTCATTGTCTTAAGGATGAAGTTCTTCCTCCATTGTTAGAATCAGGACTTTCAGTTCTTGGTTATTTTACATATATTTTTCTGCACTTCATTTAAGGAAGACCATCTGGGGAGTTCAGAAGATGTACAAGACATCACTGATTGATAGCCTGTCACTCACTATCACTGAAGGTTTGTGGTCTTTTGAACTCTGTCTCAGATGTATTTTTATACCCATCTCCAAGCTCTCCAATAGTCCCTTATGTCACTTTATCCCCAACGGGGCACAGCAGAAATAGAGGAGGATTCAGAAACAGGTGCTAAAAATTAGAGGCTCAGAAAAACTCTCCCGTGAAGAAAGTTTGACACTGTTTACCACTGCCAAAGAGCTTGAAGAAGAAGGAATGTGTTTTAAAATACACATATAAATGACCAGGCCAGAGAATGTAAACAAGGTGCTTCTATTCTCAGAAATCAAGAACAAGGAGACATTGGATGAAACAGAAAGATAGCAAATTCAGAAATGATTGAATGAAACATCCAATTATCCTGTGGAACTCATTGCCAAATGATATTGTTGAAAGAGTTTAGCTGGATTTAGAAAAGGGCTGGACAATTATGTAATATCTGGAGTTACTATAATAAGGATAAAAAGAAAGCCAAGGGTTTGGCTTATGCTTCCAGGCATGAACCAACCTCCAACTATTCTGAGATGGGGGGAAATTTACCCTGGGGACAGGTTAACCTATACTTGCCTATTGTGTGGCTTCTTGTTCTTTCCTCTGACACAGCTGGTGCTTGCCCCATCTGATACAGGATGCTTGACTTGATGGACATTGTTTGATCTAGTCTGGCAATTCCTTTATCAACACTGGTGTATTTTTTAACCAAGCTGAGTTATTTGCTCTAAATGCAAACAAGAGCTTGATATTGAAAGATGCAGTATACTCCATGGGATTTGAAAATTTGAGTACTTCTGAGGATCAGGTCCCTTCTACTGTGTGTGTATGCAAGTATAATCTTTACCCCAATTTTAAAATATAGACCTCTAAATTAGGCCACCAAATTTCTAATTTGGACACTCAAATGTTTAGCTGCCTAAAATGGGAGTTTTGAGTACAGCCCTGACCTTTACTTGGTGTCTTTGGTACCACTCAAACAGAAATAATAACTAACAACTGTATACATGATATTTCTTTCAATACTTCAGTCCCTCACAAGTTTATCGTAATAAAGCAATCTCAAGGTTCATTCTAACCTGAGTAGCTTGCTATATGACTTTGAGACCGAGCTAGATGTTTTTGTAAGAGTTTTGAATGGTTCCTTTGAAAATGTATTCAAAATAAGAATGAAACAATACTAAATTCCACAACCTCCAATTCATATTATAATTATGGATGGGAAAAATACATAGCTATGGCTATGTCTACACTTGTAATTTTAAGTTGACTTTAACTAAGTCGATGTAACTAAGTCGATTTAAAGTTGACTTAGTTAAGTCAATTTAGTGTGTCTACACTTAAAATTAAAGTCAACTTAAAGGGGAACTTACAAAGTCAAACTAGAGCGTCCACACTGGACGCCTAGGTCAACTTCTAGGGGAGAGGGGTCCTTGGGCAGGTCCACGGTGGCAGGGGGGGCACCCCTTCTGTACAATGGGGCAAAGGGGGACAGGGACCCTGGCAGGGCATGTAAGCAGGGTGTGATGCTGTCCGGATTTAGGGAACCATTTATGATATTATTTTCTATTAATATCTCATAAATGCTATAATCCATAGGAACTATGTCATGTTTGGTATCAATAGAAAGTTTGGTATCAATTTGCTGGGAATGATTATATAGTTCATATATAGGAATTGTATTTGTATTAGAACTTAGGAATATGGTTGTTATATCTATACTTTAACTTGTGTGACTCTGGGGAAACTCCCCAGACAGGCTGTCTACAACCATTGTGTCCTTAATGTTAAGAAAGCTCTCAGGTACAATGGGCCCAGGAAGAAACCTGATGAGCCATTAAGGACACAATGGTTGTAGACAGCGTCACTCAGGGCTCTGCCCTGCCCTTTTGGGGGGCATGCCAGGCTCCCCCTGTATCCCCCCCCGGGAGGGAGGGCATTGGTGTAGTCCTGGGGTAGCCCTAAATTGACTTAGGGCTACCCCACATATACACTGGCTTAATTCGACTTAAAAAAGTTGAATTAAGCCTTAAGTCGAATTAAATCTACGTTTAATAAAGTCAACTTAATTTTCATTGTCGACTTAAGTCGACTTAATTTTCATTAAGTTGACTTTATTTTCCTTAAGTTGACTTAAGCAAGCTGCAGTGTAGATGCAGGGTAAATTAAGTCGACTTAAGCAAGCTTAAGTCGACTTAATTTACAGGTGTAGACGCAGCCTATGTGAGGTTTTACAAAATTAATGGAAAATTCAGTATAGAGGCTTTGGCTAAAGATTTCAGATATTTTTTTTAAATCCAATATTTTTTTTCCAAAGGAAAAATATTTTTTCTTTGATTCCCAGTACTGATAAATTTCTGAAAGCTTTTACATGATGGCATAGGAGCTCTTCTATCACTGTCTTAGCTGCTTCATTTGATCAGGCTCAACGTTAATGCAAGTTACTATAACGGCAGCTTCAGTCTTTATAAAAATTAATGATAAAAGCCTTTGCATTATCATTGCAAAATAACTCTCTTGTTGACATATTTGGTGCATGGTTCTTTTGGGTTTGATGTGATGGGACTGGAATTGTGTTGATACTGACTAGGGATTTGTGTGTGCATGTAAAATAACCAGGGGAACTACATATTGATTTGAATTATGTGGACTTGAGTCTCAAACTTTTAAAAATTCTGGAATAGTTCAGTGAGGAAGGTTCCTGGTGCAAGGACTCAGATCCCCTTATCAACCTACTGGACCTACAACGTCTCCTGCCAGCTGATCTTTAGGTTCCCATAAGGAGCTTATGTGGTCAAGCCCCAACTTCTCTATTCCCCACCATAACCCTCTCTTCTTATACCTTCTCACAGCTTCCCTTAAAGATAATTTATAGGCCCCAACTGTGCAAGTCTCCAGCACACAACATTTAAAGTCAAGGCTCTAGGGCACTGTACAACTCGGCACTGCAACCCATGATAAAGTGTGATTCATAGCAGGAGAACAGAAGTTTATATAGGATGGATATGAACTAGGATGGGGTTCTGGAGTATTCCTTTGGTTGGGGAAAGGTCCCCTGGGCCTTGTTGGAGGGGTGAGTTGGATTTCCCTAGGTAGTTTAAATAAATGAGACACTCATTCTGTACCAAAACATGCAGGACTACTTGACCCTTCTCCCAACCTTCTGTATTTTATCTCAGGTTGAAAAAGAAGCCATTGGTCTTTCCAAAGGACCTTGAAACTGGCAATAAATTTATTCTGTCTTCCCAGTTGAGCAACAGTTCAGAGTCTTGTCACTATACAGCTGCTTAAAAGTCAGTGAATGAAAAATATGTTATGATCCCATTGGAAGACAGATGTGAAAATGAGAGAAAGTGGTGCAGAAATGAATACACAAAGCAATATGACAGAAGTGGAGGGGAGGAGAAATGGGAAGGAAAGCAGAGGGAGAAAAATCTGGGATGGGAGAGAAAGGAAGTTGAGGGAACAGAAGAGAAAAAGAGAGACTGAAGCTAACAAAGAAAACAAAAGAAATAAGGAGTCCTGTGGCACTTTTAAAGACTAACAAATTTATTTATCACATGAGCTTTCATGTGAGAAAATCCCACTTCGTCAGATGCTTGCAAAGTGGGATTTTCTCCCATGAGAGATCATGCGATAAATAAATTTGTTAGTCTTTAAGGCTATGTCTACACTTACTAAAATTAGTTCAAATTAGTTAGTTTGAACTAATTCGAACTAATTTTAGTTAATTCGAATTAACTTAATTCGAACCAGAAAAAATTAGTTTGAACTAAGCAAGTGCCATTCATGGCACTTGCTTAGTTCGAATTAGCGATCTCCATTGATTTCAATGGGCTGGTTAGTTCGAACTAAGAAATTAGTTTGAACTAACATGGCCACATTGGTTATCGAATTAACCCTGACTTCTAATACCCTATTCAAAATTATTAGTTCGAATTAAGGAAGCCCTTAATTCGAACTAATGAAAGCCTAGTGTAGCCGTGGCTTTAGTTAGTTTGAATTAAACTTCCTTAATTCGAACTAACTTGCCAGTATAGACATAGCCTAAAAGTCCCACAGGACTTCTTGTTAGTTTTGCTGAACTTGAATAACACGGCTACCCCTTTGGAACTTGTCAACATGCAAAGAAAACAAAGAAACAAAAATAGGAAAGAATGACAAAGGAAAGATAGGCAACAAAATAAGAGAAGGAACCTACATACAAGTATTAAAAAAAAACAGGAAAACAAAAAGGAAAACGAGAAAAAATAATTAGAAATAATAGAGGGAAAAGCACAAAGATAAACAAAAAGATTTAGACCCTGCAATACTCCTGCTATTATTATTTATTATTGGGACATTTTATTTTAATGTTCTTCCAACATTATTTTTATTCCCATGTAATACAGTAATTAAGGGCCTAATCTTGTTTGAATTAAAGTCAACAGAAGTCCATACATGTGCACTCGAGTGGGGTGGATGGCAATTTGCATTGGGTCCCCAGTATGAGGGGGATCCCAAACCAATCGGTGTGGCAACCTATTGCGTGGATTCACAGAACCTCTTCAATTTGGCCCTATGGCCTCTCTGCCATGGTGGGGGAGGGCTGCTGAGCTAAATCTGAGTGGCACTGTGACCCCTCCCCCCGGGCCAAGTTGCAATGCCCAGAAAGCCAGGGCTGGCCCTGCAGAACCAGAGCCGAGCTGCAGCGCGAATATGGCTCAGCTGCGCAGCCCACATAAGAAATGTCTGGGAATGCCCTGGAGTGGAGTTTCAGACGTGAGTGGCACTGGGCAGTCAGGCTGTAGGGATGGAGCTGCTGTGGCTGCTTTCCGCTGTCACTGCAACACTTTGCAGCTTCCACCGGCGGGTTTTCTATGGAGCATCTGGGGATTGCAGAGCTGCTTTTGTGGAAACTCGGGGAGGTGGGTACTGTTAAGGTGCTGTTATGAGCACCCCATAAACTGGCCGCCACCTCCCTTGTGATATACAGACATAGAAACTGTTTCTCCTCAGGTCACGTACAGAAACTGTTTATCAGATACTCTTCCCAGGTCACATACCAGATACTGCCCCCCAGGTCATGTAAAGAACTCATGGCTGCTAGGCTTGTGACTATCAACATGCTTTATTGCACGTAGAGAACTCCTGGCTGCTAGGCTTGTGACTATCAACATGCTTTATTCGGACCCTGATTCGCTCTCAGCCAGCTCCCAAAGGGGTGGGTCATCCCCCTCGCCCATGTGCTGGAGGGCAAGTCAATCATGGCTGCTCTGCCCCCCCCCCCCAGGGGTGTAGAAGGCTCTGACCCGGAACCTAGAGAGCTGGTGAAAATTCCTTTGCACAAATAAGAACAGGAGGAACCGGGCAGACCCTCGCCTCAAAATTCCTGCTGCAGTGAAATCTGGCCAATCACAGCCCTCGGCAGGAAGCCATGGCCTGGGCAATAAAAGCTTCCATGCCGCATGGAGCACGGAGAGTCTCCTCCAGTTAACTGCTAGGCCTGATCACCCTGCAGTAGGAGTTCCCCCGAGAGTGCCGGCCCGAGTCGATTTCAACCTCCGCCTTGAGACATTATGCTGTTGTTAATCACCTGCCTGATAGTCATGGTACGTATGTGAACCCGAATTACCCCCCCCACACACACACGTTTACTCCTCATGATTGAATGTGAATAATTCTTCTACCTCAGTTTTAACCCTAGGTATTACAATTGGTGTAGGTTTGGGGATTATTGTTATGTTTATTGTTTATGTATTGGACTCTGTCTTGTTATACTTTATCTCTGAATTATCAAAAGAGTCCAAGAGGAGGGTTTATTCTAAAGGTTTATTTCTGTGTAACTCATGATATGCTAAACTGTGGGTAATCACCTGGGGCTATCTTGTTATCTGTGAAGCTGACTTCTAAGTTAGTCCAGCAAGCAGCCCCACTGTTAACCCTTTGTGTCCCAAAGAGGGGACTAATAAAGTTTATTATTTTTGGCCACCACTTTAAGTTTCCAGGAGCCTTCCTTCTCCCATCCTTTACCCACTGCGGACAGGTACCAGAGGCCCGGCCGGGGTAGAGAGGAGCATCTGTGCCAGTTTCAATGACTTGAGACTAGCGTGCTAACTGGCCACAGGAAAGACTGGGATCACTGGAGTAATCTGCTTTGGGTTAAGCAAGCCAGAGGTTTCTAATGACAATACCATACATCTATTCAGAGCCTTTCTTCAATAAGCTGTTGTTCAGAAGAATCACTCACTTCCCCCACTGCGAAGCAATTGCCTCCTCGTTGGGACATTACAACCAACCAGAAGCACTGATCAACAGTATGTAACAAAGGGCAGGAAGTGAAGAATCCCATGTCTGGCTGAAACCGCCAGAGGCCATTTATGTAGGCAGCAGGTAACAATCTGATAGGAGCTAGCACAGGAGAGTTAACACCCACAACATAGCAAGCTCTGAGCTGGCTTCCATACTGAATGATCACTTTTCATCCTGCTCTTTGCTCCTTCTAGGGAAAAGTGAAGGAGGCTAATGGTCCAGAAGGAGGCAACGCAAAGTTTCCATGATTATTAATGGCCTTACAATCCGCTAGAGCCCTCCACCAAGCTAAGCGCTGTACATGCTCATCACGAAAGACAGCCCCTGTCCCAAAAAGCTTGCAATCTGTGCAGACAAAGGATTGGACAGGAAACAGAGGCACAGAGTTGAAGCAACATGACCAAATCATATTGCAGGGCAGTGGAACAGCAAGAAACAGAAGTCAAGTTTCCTGACTCCCACCCTGGTGCTCCATCCTCTTGTCTAGACCCTGCTACTTCCTGGAGTTTTTCTTTCTCTTCCTTATCTGAAATAAACCCAAAGAGGTTTCAAGGATACTCTTTTCTCCCCCACCTTCCAAAGAGCCTCAACAGAGAACTAGAATTTTCTGCAGCACTAATTCAAAAAAAGCCATGCATCCATTTCAGCAAGATGTTCACATGGCAAGAAAACACTGCCAGTTACCCTCTACTGAGTTCAATGGAGTTGTTCCTGATTTTCAGATGTGTAAGTGACAGGAGATTCAGGGCCAACAGTTAATTAATTAATTCCCTTAGTTAGTCTACTAGATTTTAAAAGAACACAAAATATTTGTTTTGTTCAGGTTTAAATGTATCTACTGGTATTCATTATTGCTCTCTCTGCTTCTATCTTTATAATTAACACCTCCCACTATTAACTAATGAGCAATAGCCTGATAAAGCAGCATGGAGCTCATCAGGCAAATTGCTATTTGCATTTTGGATCCATGCCCTGAATACATTTGTTTCTTGCAATTATTTTATGAATTGTAGTATGATGACTTATGGAATTCATACGGTATCAAAAGAGATTTTCTCTCTATCTCAGTGCGTTTCTATTGGTAAATGATCCATTTTTAAGAAGAGAGTGGATTATGACAAAGGATGATCAGAGTTGTTGGCATGATGGTATCTTATTAGCAGGGCTTTTTTTGTGATGGTACTCAGAACTATGGAGTATCGGCACCTTTTTTTCATAAGGATGTAGCCCCAGCTCCTGCCACCAGCAGCCCCAGGTCTCTGGCTGAGTACCCGCACACTTTTTTTTAAAAAAGCACTGCTTATTAGTACAAAGATTTTGTTTGAAGTAGGTAGGAGAAAAAGATTTCAACAGGTACAACTAAACAAATTGTTGTTTAGTTAAAAACAACTAAAAAAACAACTTTTACTAAAAAGTTGTTTAGGCACAACTAAACAAATCATTATTCTCAAATTTGATACACTGGGGTGAATATGAAGTCATTCTATTTAACTGAATGCAATAGACTTACTCCACATTTACATCAGTGTACCTTAAGTCAGATCCTCACTCTATTTATAATATATTGTTACATTTAATATGTGTATATGACCAACTGGCTAGTGATTTTGGGTTCTCAACCCGAGACACCTTAAAGAGGCCTGATTTGTAGAGAGTGCCGAGTGCCCATCCTCTGAAAAGTCTGTCTTCTGTAAGTTGTCTCAAATTGTGTTTGACAACTGAGGCACCCAAATTACTAGTACTTTTTTTTTGGGGGGGGCATGGGTGGTGGGTTCAGGGGAGAGAGGCAGGGAGGTAGTATGTGATTGTATAATTAAAGACTGTAGTATAGTGAAGCTGCACAAAGGGGCCAAATTAAGGTTGTACCAGCAACCTTAATTCTGGCATTCCTAACTCTTGAGTGCTTGGCTTTGCAACTTTAACTTTCTTTTAACATAACTTTTAAGATGTTTATTTACACCCACCCACCCAACAGCACAATCTATTCCTCATACTACTCTAGTCACTTAAGCAAGAGCATCCTTTCACAGACAAAAACTATGAATACTATAAACAATAAGAAAAGCAAGAACAAACCAAAATTATTAAGACACACACAGGGGTATTTACTATTGACATTGTAACTATCTTAAAATAAATGACACCAAATGACAATTATTTGCCAACACTTGAACCGATCAGAAGGCAATGGAGTTATATATTGTGTCTGTGGCAAAACTCACATTGACTTCAGTGGGGTGGGACTGAATCCTACTGCACTCTTTACTATGAGAAATTGCAATGTGCTACAAATTGCACTGGTAAGAATCTATTTAACTGTACATGAAAAAGAACACTTCTCCCCTCTCTTTCTCCTATTAAAACCAACAGCATGGCCACAAAATATGTTGTAATTAAACTAAATCTACCAAGTCGCTTTCACTTTGAAGAGGCTGCAATTTCCAAGTAATTAAAGAGAGGGAGAAATTCATTTCAGTAAGTTTCAATATTTATTAAAAGTACATTTGTTGTTAATGTAGTTTAGTTTTAAACAATCTTGTTTTTGTTTCCTTTGAGCCAGATTTGGCCATGAAAGGGAGGAAGGGGTTGGGGGAATGAAAACACTCCTCATTTCAGTGAGACCTGTAGTGGATTAGGGTACTACTCAACATGAGTTAAGGGATCAGACTCTGGCCCCAAATAATTAAATCTACATCAGTCAGGTATTTGGGATAATTGAAATAAAATCACTGGAATTCAATACTGGAACAGAATCAGCACCTCCTGCTTTGAGAACAAATATCTAGAATTCACCCTGACATTTGTTCATAAGACAATGGTCTGTTCCATTGACATTAGCCCTTAACTATATTTAAAGAGGAAGGTGCTGTTGATTTCTCAGGAGAGGCTGCAAAGTTAACCGTTGTTCTCTTCCTAGCCAAAGTGAAACCTCAATAAGGAAAAAGGAGCTTTAGATTTTGGTCCTGTTGTGCTACTGAAAATGTATTAAATGTGTATTATTTATTGAGTACTGGAGAGTGTTCTTGGTGCTGTACAAAGAGATAGCGAGAGAGACAGCACCCGCCTCCCAGAGTAACATGAAACTCCCATTCTGGAATCAGATCCATCTGGGCAGTCTGTCTGGGGCTCCAGGAATCTGTTTAAAACAAGGGGCTGTGGATAGTTTTAATATCACAATTGTCTTCTAACATCTTTATAAACACAGTAAGTATTTCTATTACAGTAGCACCCAAGGAGCTGCAGGCAAGACTGGCTCTCTGTGCTGTGTAAACACACAGCAAGAAGCAGTGCCTGCCCCGAGATGCTTACAATTGATTTGAAATAGACAAAAGACGGGAGTACAGAAAGGGTGCAATGAGTGTCCAGGGTCACGCCGCCAGTCAGTCACAGTGCTTTAGGCTGATCCTGCCCGACTGTTAGAGCTCATACGTTAAAAAATGTGCTAGCATTTTCCAGTATCTCTCAAAACACGGGTGTCTGCGGCTCTGCGCTCCAGGCTACTGCTCTTTCTCGCTGGCAGCTGCTGGGTGGCAGGCGGGAGCTTGCTGCCTTCCCTCTTTCCCGGCTCTGGGTGTCACTAGTTCGGATCCAATCTCAAACAAAAGCCAAGACTGTAAACTCCGGCGGAATGAATTAGGGGATCAGGTTGCTCGCTCTCTCTCACGTGACGCCTGGACTCTGCCTGTTCCTTGAGTCTCCCCTGGGTCCATTTGTACACTCAGAGGGGGAGTGTGGACAAGCACCTCCTTTAAGCAGGGGATCCCAGCTCCCTGATCATTTTCTCCGGACACGTTGGGCGGCGGGATCTCCCTTGATTTCCTCTTTGGCAGGTTCTTTTGTCTTTGCCTTGCTGAATATTCTTCCTCTGCTTTTTCTTCCCCTCTCTCCGCCAGGACATATTTGCAGAAGGAGCTTGGATCTGCTGAACTAACTGGAGGGAAAAAATATACTGTGTGCTTGTGGAGGGGAGGGAACAGGACCACCCCCACGCTGGTTAATTCTCCTGCTTCTTTCTAGCCCTCGCCTGCGCAGAGAACAGCCTGAGGACAACGCTTTGTGTCTCTGCAGGAGAGCCGGGCTGGGTAGAGAACCGCGGGAGAAAGTTTCCTGGGCGCCTGCCCGAGGGGCTGTGGGTGAGAAAAGGGGGCTACAGGCAGGTGGCCGGGCCGATTCCTGCCCCACGGCGTGCGTTTCCCTCCGCGCAGAGCTGCTGGGCGGGGTGTCAAGTGAACTTGGAAAAACTGCGGGTCCGGCAAAGCTGCCGTGGGGTTCCTCTGCCCCAGAGAGGGGGGCCTGCGCTGGAGGGAAGTTTGCAGCCGAGTGACTAAGGGGGAGAACGCGATTGAACAGCTGCTGCGCCGGGACCCGGGGGCGATCGCGGTGGCCTCTCTGCGCTGCGCTCCGAATTTGCGCAGCTGCGGCTGAACTCTGGGCGCTAATCCGGATTGAACCGCAAAACCACTTGGATCCCCCGTCAATGTAAACCAACCGCGGCCGCCTCGGGGAGCCGTTTGGACCAGTCGCGCTGGAGTGTGTGACTCTCCTCGTCCCACCCGCGCAAACCAAAATAAAGGGCTGAAGGAAGGGTTTAGCAGCCGGTGTGTAGAAACGGCTTGGGGGGCTGCCACTTCGTCTCCCTCGCCATGGATCACCTGCATGCCTGGCTCCGGCTCTCGCTGCTCTGGGCGGGGTTAGCAGCACTGACCGTCCGGCCGGCGCAAGGTGAGTGGAAAAGATTCTCGCGTGGGGGACCTTTCCCGCGGGAGCTGGCCCCGATCCCTGCTCAGGAGCCCCCAGGCCAGGAAATGCATTATCCGACCCCGCCGATTTCGGCCTCCTGCAGGAAACTGCTGGCCCCGAGGGGCTGGGCGACCGACTGAGGAAGCAGGACTGGCGGCAAAGCCCCCCCCCCCCACTCGGGGGAGGTTAGGGGAGGTGGAAGGCGGCGCTCCGGGCAGGACCCAGCCGTGGGGTTCTGGTGCAAAGAGCCGCTTAGTGTGGGGTGGTTTCCTATGGCCTGGGGGCCCGATCCGCTCCGGTTCCCACACTTGCGGGCCCTGAGTTGGGGGGGGGGGGGGAGGTTCAGTGTGGACGCTGCAGGCAGGAGGAGGGGGCGATTTGCCAGCCGCTTCTAGGGAGCTGCTTACTGTTCATTCATTCTTGACCTGGCTGGGGAAACTGCTGTTCTTCTCGGTCTCTCCCTATCTCACACCCCAGGAGGGTGTGATTTCCCCCCTCCCCTTCCCACCATCTGCCCTCCCTCCAGAGTTTGGCTCTTCCTCCCTCCAGTAGAAGTGGATCCAATAAAAGACATCATCTCACCCGTCCTGTGTCTCTCATACCCTAGGGGCCAATCCTGACAGATGGACAAAGGGGTGGATTTTTCCAAAGCACCTTAGTGGCTGGGGAGGACCCCAGTCCCAGGCCTGTTCCCCCTACATCACTGTGGTGCTTTTGAACAGCCCACCCTCTGTGACTCAACCAGGCTTTTCCATCTCTGTGACTGATGGGGTACAATTGTTCTCAGCCCCCCTCTTGAGACCCCCCCAAATTACCCTTTGAACTGCAACATCTCATCATTGCTCTTGGCCCAGAAATAAAGAAATAAATAATAATCAAAAGCTGAAGAAAAGCCCCGTGTTTCTCAGGGATTGAAGAATGGGTGGGGGGAAATGTCATGTCCAGATGGATGTCACCCAGTGCCTGTTATTACTGCTCGAGGTGGCAGGAATATATATGCTTCTCTGTGGGTGGGCTTTACACTGGTTTCTATAGGGAACATGCTGTGTAGTAGTGTATGTTCCATATTTTATTCTTTGCTGGTTACAATTCTTCCCCCACCTCCTTGGCAGTGTGGAAGTGGAATGAAGATGTTACCAGCAGGTATCTGGTAGTGTGGCCATACTCCATAGCTGTCTTTCTCCACACAACAGCCCCTTTCCATGTTATTTGCATTACTATTACTGACATTTTGCTTTCTTCCGTGCCACACATTGGAGGGATTGGGAAAGCAGATGACCCTACACTTGTGAAATTTAGCTGTTACCTTTAAAAATCATGCCTGACTTTCATTAACATTTAAACGGTAGTGATTAAGCTTTGCTAACTGCAAATGCTCAAGGTTCTTAGTCAATAACAGTTACTGGCTTAATTAATACGTAAAATTTTCAGTTTCCTAAATCACTTATGCTCCTGTGTACTATTGAAAGTCCCTGAGAGTTAGTTTCCTTAGGCACTTTTGAAAATGTGACCTGGAAGCAATAGTTAGCTTAGTCAATACCAATAACTTCAGTAGTAGTTAATAGTAGGCGTGGGAATGTCAGCTGAAAAGCAGCTTGTCAGGTGTGACATCAGGGAATCTAAATTGTGTGTGTGGGTGGGAAATTACTAGTGAAGTGCCCTCCTTCCCTGCAGCAACAACCATGATAGAGCACCTTGTGAACATCCCTGAGTTTAGGGACCCAACACAAAGGTGACAAAGTCATGGGTTGGCTTTTCCCCCCAGGGTGGTTCAGTGTGTGAATGGGAATATGTTCCTTCAGAGCGCAGTGAGACACTTTCTTTGCATGTGAGTTGGGTTTAGCAGAAGACCACACATCTAGAGAACTTATTTGGTAACTTGGACTCCAAGGCAAAGCTCCCATGAACTCGAATGAATATATATATATATATATATATATAGTGTCAATTTGACTGCCATGATGACAGGACAATTCAGTAGAAGGAAAGTTAGAAGTGTAGCTAGATTATCTTTGCAAATGTACATATTTCAAGTTACGCTCAATACAGGATGAATGCAAGTATGTGAAAAAGACTGTCTCCCATTATGGTTTGTGTGAAGGAAAAATACATCTTTGCTTTAGTAAGGAGAGAATCAAACTTCATGTATTTTCCTTTGCAGTCATTAAGAGCCATATGGGGTGCTATTGAGGAGCCATATGGCCAGGTGAATGGTACGGGACTGAGCATTAGAAGACATGGGTTCTAAGCACACCATGGCCTGACTGTGCGATCTTGAGGAAATCACATCCCCATTCTGAGTCTCTGTTTTCCCTTCCACCCCTTGTCTGCTTAAATTGTAACTTCTTTGGGGCAGGAACTCTCTCTCACTCTGTGTTTGGACAGTGCTGAGCACAATGGGAACACTGATCTTGATTGTGCCCTATATATAGAGAGGCAAGAGTCATTCATTCATTCACATTGCCACTGCATTTTTCCCCCCAGATCTTCAAATGTTCAGTGAGATGATGCAGTGGCTTTGGCACATTTACTTACTTGTTAGGAGGCCACATTCCTTCTCAGCTCTCTTTAAAAATTAAGTGTGTTGAGGCTAAATAAAGAAGGAAACCTGAACAGTCGCCTCACTGAAGAGGTAAAACTGTGTTGGTGTTTGCCTAGTGCTGAATATAATATTTTGGTATCCTAAGCAAGGCAACACCTGATGCTGAAGTTTTGTATAAAGTCTTGAGGTCAGATTGGATTTTAAGGGTTGAAGCTGTCAGCATTGGGAATTCAATTTTTAAAAAATAAAAGTAAGTGGACAATGGTAACGTAAAGGGAAAAATCAAGTGCAGTAAAGTCTCTTTCTCTTGGTGGTAAATGTTTATAACAGACCATTATAAACAGACAGACTGGGCAAACTCCCTGGGTCTGGCTGTTGGTAACCATAATGCCCCTTTACACCTCAGTAGCTATATAAAAGGACTGTCCAGAAGGTGTAACTGGAATCTTGTAACTTGCTGCCATTGCCAGAGGAATATAAAAGAGATCTAAGAGTAACTGAGAATCAAATACAGTGTCTTGAGTTTGAGTCCACTCCTATGTCATCTGAATAAGGGAATCTCTTCCTAAGTCATTCTCAGTCCAAAGTCACAGCCCTTAGGACCTGACCTATTTTCATTGACATCAGTGGAAACTCAGCCAGGTGACTTTAGTGGAAATTTGATTGGGCCCTGTGGCCTTTCCCCTGACCAAGGAAAATCATCCCTTATGTGGTGAGGGCCAGGTTGTGCCTCTACAATCTGTTACACCTGGGCTAAAGATCAGTTTAATAGGTAAATCTCAGTTTTAAGCAACCACTTTAACATAGTCCTAGGTTTCCTGTACAATTTAATTTCTTTTTAAAGATGTCATTTCTGCCAGACAACTAAGTGCTGTTAATCCCTTGGGTGGTCTCTCAAGGCACTTGTCACGGGATTCTTTTTTTCTTTTGTAATTTCTTGTCACATCTTCAGCAGCCAGCTGTGTGCAACTGTTTGAAGAGGACTGTCTCCCAGAAAAATCAATAAAAGAACTGTCACTCAACTTATTCACAATTTTATTCCCCCACCCCCTTTTTTTTTTGACTTATTGAGTTAGAATGTGTGAAACTGTACCTCACCAATCATTTACTTAGGTAACCTTTCTCTTCCATTATTGTTTGTGTCAGTTTTAGGCAGTGGGGTATTAACCGTGAGTGAATGATGTTATCATACGTCAAAGTACTTTGGATGTGTGTGCTGTTCAGAATAACTGTGATACAGACATTTTAAAAACACATGGCATGTTACTGAGCATGTCTTGGGGCAGAGAAACCTTAATGAGAAATCACCAAAAGAAAAGGGGGAAATCACATCGTTGGGCTCAAATTCCATTCTCAGATAGATGGGAGCCCCAATGAGCAAAACGGTGGGCAGAATGTGACCCTTTGTATGTAGTATGATTTAAGAACTGGAATTCAAGCACGTTTTTAAAGTGCTAACAGTTTGATATATATATATATATAATGTATTTATTTATTTGTATATTTACTGTGCCATCAATTTATTTCAGTGGGAGTGAACCACACCAATCTAAGGAGAGAATCTGGTTTTACGTGTAAGATCTTACTTGTGTAGAGAAAACAAGAATCTTGCCATCATGCAGCCTTTGGTGGAAGAACAGAATAAAAAATCCACTTAATGCACCATGGACCAAATCTTGGAAGTCCTTATTCATGCAATACACCCATATAAGTTAGTGGGTGATTAGCCTGAGTGTGGTCAGAAATATTTGAGCCTGTTAAGAACACGAGGTGTTAGCTGTTCTGATTCACTAAGCAGTGAAACAAAGAAGGAGTCCTGTGGCACTTTTAAAGACTAACAAATTTATTTATCACATGAGGTTTCCTTTAAAGTGCTACATGTTTTGCTGAACTAGACTAACATGGCTACCCCCTTGGAACTAAGCAGTAAGACTAGGATAAGAAAGTCCAGTTGCAGCAAAGGATATTTATTATTCAGTAACCGATGGAAGAATCAGCTACTGAGGGAGGGCCCGTTCTGTACACAGCAGTGGTTCCCCCCCTGTCTAGAAGCCCCCCTCAGGTTGTGTTGATCTACCAGTGAAACTAGTCAACTTTTCAATCTGTGTCTCAAAGTACCTGCAGCTGCCATTTCAAGGCACGTGGAATATGAAAACTGTAGAGAGAGAGAGAGAGAGATTTGTCTGTATCCAAAGCAACAAACCTAAACTGGCCCATCTTTTTTTCCCCTCAGAGTCCATGTGGTGTGCTGCAAATGCCTGCCTGGGCTGTCCATTTTCCCTACCTCTTACCTCCTAAGACAGTGTTTTGATTTTTCAGGAGTATCTTCCTTCCCACACAGATTCATTCTGTCCTGTATTATATTGCTTATGTTAGCACAGTGGTCCTCATCCAGGGTATATGTACCCCTGGGGGTAGCAAAGGTCTTCCAGGGGTATGCTAACTTATCTAGACATTTGCCTAGTTTTACAGAAGACTCTAGAGCCCTGCAATGGGATTGGGGTCTCATGGGTCCCATACGACCCGCTGCCATAATAGCGGGAGCAGGTTAAAAATTCAACAGCCAGTTCTGGAGTCAGTGGGAGTCAGAGTGGGTAAAGTGGGGCGGGACGGGAGCAAGATTAAAAAAGTAGTCCTCCCATGCCACAAACGACGTGAAGGCCCTGGCTAGCAGTCACTGTTCTCCGGCTCTGCCCAACTCGGGAGGCAGCGCAGAAGTTAGGATGGCAATGTTAATATTCCAGTGGATTTTGTACTTTTATGTCTTGGTTTTGTAAGCAAATAGTTTTTAGCAGGTAGTCTTGGGATACGTGAGACAAACCAGACTTAAGAAAGGGATACAGTAGTCTGGGAAGGTTACGAACCCTGTGTTTGCAGACTCCTCTCCTGCCTTTCTTAATTGTTGTCTTTGCATTTGACCTCTGGATGAGCTGGCAGATGAGTAGTTTCCTAAAAAGCTTATGCTTATGACATTTTATCCGGGGCCTGGTGGTGTACAGCGGAAGCGATTTGACAGACACAAGTGCCCACTCCTTTTTGGAGACCAACTGCTGGGCTTTCTCAGATACCTTCTTTGTTTCTGCATCCTCTACTTCACTGAAGACCACCCATATCTGCTTGACAGTTAGATTTCCCTGCTGGCAGTGCCGGGTTCCACAAAGTTTTGGTTTTTGCCCTGCTGCTGGGCATGTGGTCAGTTGTCCTTTATTTCTTCAGACTCCTTGGTGTCATGTTTGTATTTTGATTAAACCAGCCCTGTATGCAGGGTGCCACTTCAGAGCCCCTGTCTGCTCCCAGAGAAGTTCCAGGGGCTATTGCCAATGGGGGCAGGACGTGTAGTTTTCAGACCTATTGTGATACACATCAGGGACAAGATCGAAACTTGCACACGTTACACAAATTGCCTAAAGGCCTGATGAGTTTTTTTTATAGGGAGATGAATATTAATTGGTTTGACAGCCCCTTAACTGGAAGGAATACAATTTTATGAAGATGGTCAACTCATGGGATTAAAAGTGGGGTTTGGAGCCCTTCACCTCT
This sequence comes from Pelusios castaneus, assembly GCA_007922175.1. Taxonomy (NCBI): domain Eukaryota; kingdom Metazoa; phylum Chordata; order Testudines; family Pelomedusidae; genus Pelusios; species Pelusios castaneus. The sequence goes on along the minus strand of ML685812.1, from coordinate 12,780,725 downwards.
CGGTCACTCATTCAGATTCAGGCCGGAAAGCTGTCACTTTCTGAGGTTTGGCCTGTGTGAAAGGTCCATAGTGATCGCTGATGTACAGGGACCCAAGTAGATAAGTGAAAGGAGTTAATGATGTATGTCCTGGGCCTAATGGACAGGTATCCATGCTTCAAAAACTGCCGCTATGGGAGACACTGAACTGGTTGGTCAGTGGGCTGGTAGCATCAATAGAGAGACAAAGGAAGGCTCTGGCATAGAAACTCAACTACGTTCCCCATCATGGTGGGTGTGTCCTGGGCAGGTGTGAGGCCCCTTGGCTCAGTGTGGGGGAAACTTGTGGTGCTGTTGCCCAGCATGTGCGTGCTGTCTGCTGCTGTGTTGTTTTGACCTCAGCTGGATAGATGGCCAGAGCCACATGAGGAGGCCTTACTGAAAGAACAATGTTAGCCCACTATTCCGTCAGAGGAAAGGTCACGATAACAAATGTGGTAAGATGGAGTGGGGTCAAATATGCACTGAAAGCTCAAGGGAAGCAAGGTGGGGGAGTGAATATCTTGTATGGGATCAACTTCTGTCGGTAGACGAGACGGGCCTTGCAGCAATAGAAGTTTGTTCATTTCTCCCCTTCGTATCCCGGGCTGTTACCACAACTTTGCAAACAATAAAAGCTTGCCAGTGGGCAGCACTCTGAGAGATTAGGGGAGTCAGTAGATGCCACCCGAGGCTCATTACTTGGATGGGTGAGATAACTGCTTCTCTCAGACAATTCTGCAGCCCTGACTATGTAAGGAACAGTGGCAATAGGTAGTATGGGACTATATTTTTGGATCAATGGGGCATTTTTTGGCAGATAGACAACTCAGATCTGCATCCGCTAACCCAGCAGTACTTGGCCCATGCAAGCGACCTGATCAGCACACAGCTGCAGCCCATATGACCTCCTCAAGACCAGACAGTAGGGTATCTACGGTGTGGATGTGGCCACATAACACAGAGAGAACTGCATCTGCGGCTCACAATGGTATATAGGTTTGAGAGCCACTGCTTTCAACTGTTTTCTGAATCAATTCTTGCACGCCCATATGAACCAAAAGATCTTTATTTGTTACAGCAGGACATGTTGTGCTCACAGGTGGTTTAACTGGCATTGGGGCTTCTTGTGTTCCCCATTGTGCCTCAGTGTCTCTGAAGAACAAACTGTGTGCCATTTAGTTATGGCCTACCCTCTTGATGGTGAATGGATGTGCTTGATATCTCTGGATGCTGCTGCCATGATAAAATGGCTACATCACTTACTTAACATCTCATGCACCGTCTGTGCTGGCAGAAGCCATATGCCAGCAAAAATGGCAAAGGGTACAGCCCTCGATCAAGCTTTTGCCTCCTAGATTTTGAAAAAAAGGAGTCTTAGAGTTTAAAGTGGCCAGTGCCAGGAGAGGCCCCAGGACTGAGTGGGGTTTTCGTTGGGGCTGCATTGTCTTAAGCAACTAGAGAACAAACAAAAAACGTTTGGCCAAGAGCAGTAGCTGATGATATAAAATTGAACATTCATAACATTTCCTATTCCATATTTGGTGGCTTTTTGTATTGGAATCCCTAGTATTGCAGTCAGAATCCATAGTGATATTCAAAAAAACTGGATGCTCAAAGATTGCAACATTAAGTCCTTTTAAAGCACTGGTTTATGGGTGAGTCTGTTGATACCAGCTCTCTTCTAATCCACTTTCTTTTTGGTCCTACAGGTGCTTGTGTTTACCAGGGCTCACTGTTTGAGGTAGGTCAACCTTAATATGTTTCCTGGTTATATTGAGGTTGATAGGCTGCACCGAGGCCTCTGGGGTACAAAGGGTAGTCACGCGTTCATTAAGATGGGGTAAAATCCATGGTCAAATTCCTATTGACTTCTGTGGGGTCAGGATTTCATCCATCATCTGTGTCAACCCAATCAGGTTACTGCTGTGCAAGATTCCATGCACGTTTACAAATTTGGCTCTTTATTTATCCAGTGTATTTTAAACAGAGTGATTCAGGAATGTGCAAAACAAGACACTCTAGCTAGTGTTGTATACAATCTTTCTGTGTGTGGTGTATGCATTTTCATGTTTTGCTATCAGTGATGGCCATTTTAACACTTTTCTTCCGGAAAACTTAATATTTGTTATGTTCCATGACTTTTCCTTTTTGAAACGAAAAGTATGACTTGCATTTTTTGCTGTGACAAAGCCATGATTTCTCCTGATTTTATCTTTTTGTTTTTTTAATTGCAAATGATCCACTTCAATCTTCGGGCGGATATGTGATCTAGGGAATCTCATGCAAATAATACTTTTCTATACAATACTTGGCTGCCTCACTTGATACTCAAACAGTACAAAGAAATTGTCAAGAAAGACTCTTCTGAAGTGTTCACGCACTGGCTGCTTCATTATTGTAAAGTAGTGTGCATCATGCTTATTTATTAGATAGTTTGGGGTTTATATGCTTTATTTCTCTTTGCATGCCTCTCCAGCAAAGTTACTGCAGTTTTTCTGGAATCTATACCTATTGTGTAACCTAAACAGTTCTAAAGGAGTTGGTCCTTTTTGCTTTCAGCCTTGATGTTGCCCCTTTGAAAGTTCTCCTGCACAAAGGGAGAAATGAAATGGAATTGATTTACGTCACTGTGTCTTTGGTGGGTGGCTTGGTGAAAAGCTGAAGCAGATTGCAGGCTTTTGTTTCCATTAATAATACACTATTGAGCATCGAGGTGTTTTAAAGGAGATTGAAAACTCTGTCTATACTCCATCAACTCTAATAAATTGTGTGGCAGATCATTCTCTTCTAGATATTTTATCTCAATAAGGATGGTAATATAATGAAACTAAAGGGAGAGGAAATTAGATGTTCATCTGTGTCACGACATACTGTTGATATGTATGACATTTACAAATCTTTTTTTGGGGGGCGGGGCTTGTCTAGATGGTGAGTTGATGTAGATACTGAATAAGGTTGTTTTTTATTTATATTATAGAAATAAGGGGCCTGTTGTGGCAATCCTTATGCTGAGTAATTCCTTACTCAATATGTTGATGTCAGTGGAACAACACATGGCATAAGATATTACTCCATGTACATAAAAATCTACAGCTCTTGCCCTATGAGCATTGGTTTAGCTTCCTGGCTAGGTACAGGGCAAAGGTATAGCTGGGGCTGTTAATCTATTCATCCCCCAACAGCTGATCATGGTTAACTGGGAGATGTTTTTTCAAACAGAGTTTCACTTATCTGTAGTTTCTCTCCCTTCCTTCCTGTTTTATTCCTGAACTAGCAGTGCCTCTCTGGACAGTCTCAGCAGGTCAGACGTCAGAAAGCCATATGATCTATTATTTCAGGTTAGATGTTAAATATTGCTTGTATTCACTTTTAGGGACCTTCACAGTCAGTTCCTGCCCTATCTGTCATCTCTCATTAGTTCTCAAGCTGCTGGCTTGTCCTGCGATTGGCCCATGATGGCAATGTCCACTGCCCACTGGTTAAATTTTCAAACCAATGCCTTTGTGCTTTTTCTCTGTGCTGCCCCGTACGCTGGGGAGGCACTCCAGTAAATATCCCAGCTACCTCATTAACCATCCTCAAATCCCTTGTCAAAACTTTCCTTTTGCTGTGTTGCGTACAGAAAACTTGATAATAGTTAGGCTGCTGGTGTTCAGAGACCATGGCCTACCCTTCTGACCAACATCGCCTCTCTGTTTACTGGTACTCTCCTGTCTGTCAATATGTATCAGATGTTTCTTCTCTGACATTTAGATTGTGTATCCCTTGGGAAAGGAACCATCTTTTTGTTCTGTGTCTGTACAGCATCTAGCCTAATATACTCCTGGTCCATGACTGGGACTCATAGGGTGCGTCTACACTTGTAAATTAAGTCGACTTAAGCTTAAGGAAAATTAAGTCGACTTTGTTAAACCTCGTTTTAAGTCGACTTTTGGTGTAAGTCGACTTTCTAAAGTCAACTTAAGCCAGTGTAGACCTGGAGTAGCCCTAAGTCGACTTAGGACTCTCCAGGACTCCCCCACTGCCCTCCCTGCCAGGGTGGGTGGCACAGGGAGAGCCTGGCATGCCCCCCCACAGGGCAGGGCAGAGCCCTGACCCACCCTGCCCTATGCCCTGCCAGGTTCCCTGTCCCCCTTTGCCCTATTGTACCCAGTACAATGGGGCAAAGGCTGAGGCCCCTGGCACTGGGCAAGGGGTGCCCCCTGCCACCGTGGACCAGTCCAAGGTCCCCCTAGCCCCTACAAGTCAACCTAGGTGTCCAGTGTGGACGCTCTAGGTTGACTTTGTAGGGTTCCCCCAAAGTTGACTTAAAATTTAAGTGTAGACATGCTAAGTCGACTTAAATTAACAACTGTAGACATAGCCTTAAGTACTATGATAAAATAAACAAACAATAGAAGAATTCGCTATCGATGGAATGTTCCGTGAGATATTAATGGCCAGAAAATCCGTAGCGACTTTCTCGATGTGATCGAAGGAGAGGAAAGATAACCATACACAGTAAAATCTGTATCTTTATTAGGAGACCACATCTATTATGGTACTGATATTATTTTGTTATGACAGTTTTCACATATAATATAATTAAATGTAAACATATTAATGCAACCATATGGTTCATGTTGCAAATGCACTAAGCTTAGGAAATTCAAACCTATGGCAGCTTTTGGGGTAGGCGAAGCAGGGGCATGCCTAGGGCCCCAAGCAGTAAGGGGCCCCCTTGCCTGCTTCACCTACCCCAAAAGCCATGTCTGCTGGGACTGGCAGCAGGAAGAGGAGCTGGCTCAGGGGGCCAGGACTGCATGGGAGGGAGCTGGGGGAGAACAGGGAGAGCAGGGCCATAGAGGGGACCCCTGTGGACCCATAGGGGACCCTCACAGGCCTATAGGAGGCCCCGCAATGGGCCTTTGCCTAGGGCCCCCAGTAGCCAAAGGCCGCTTCTGCATAGTTCCTGGAGCTGGCTATGTCTCTTGAGCATGTGTAACAATACAGTGCAGGTGTAACAATAGACAGTATTAACTGAAAGTCCTTGAAATATGTGCATTTTATTAAGGGGAGGTATGGTGGCTGTGGAAACCTGACTTTTCTCAGTTTTGCGTAAGTATCAGGCTATTTTTGTTTTGTATTTAATAAATGTAACAGTTCTCATCATTCTCATCCCCTGGGACTCCCAGATCTAAAGCATGAGCTGCTACCACAATAGCTAGAGCTTGCAAACTAAGCAGCCTCTTGACGTGAGCTATAGCAAACTCTTGTCCTTTGTGGATTGGACCGAGAGCGAGCGAGCGAGAGAGATGCAACACATGGAACAATGGGTTACATAATGTCTCAGCAAAAAATTGCATTACTGTAAATGCTTAGATGTTGCCTAGTTTGCTCTCTACAGTCAGAAAGACATGTGAATATGTGCTCTAACGTTCACATATTCAAATAAATACATCCGCGACAGCCATTTGTCATGAGTTCTAGCCACATGTTGATCATCTGGCTTGGTGGCTTTCTGTCATCATTTAGCTCCAGAGCTCATGATGCCTTCACAGTAAGCTCCATGAAGAGGTCAGATTTTTTGGGGGGAGGGGAAAGATCTTTTCACATCTGTCTTGGTCTTAAATTTTTGGAGATGGTTGCTGCTAAGTTAAGCTGGAGAATAATCTTGTTTGTATTGGATGGAAGTTTCAAAACAGAGGAAGAGAGATGCAAAAGCTAAAATCAGGAGTCTTTTGGGTCCAAAGTTGAAGACAGTGTGAAGAACTGAGACCCCTTGAAAGTGGTTGGTTTCAGTTAAGTTGAGGATGGGCCACATATCATAGGAGGTACTCAACACTGCCTTGGGTCAGGCCGTCAGAGGAGATGCACACATCTGAGTTGGGCATTATCTCTGAATTTTCTAGTTAGAGGGACAGGGTGGGTGAAGCAATATCTTTTTTTGGACCAACAGAAGTTGGTCACCAACCATGTGTCTCTAATATCCTGGGACAGACATGGCTATAACAACATTGCATACCCTTTTAGTTTTACAGGGGGACATCTTCATTGGCACAAATGGCAATAAGACATCTTGCTCCAGTTGACTTTCCTTGGGAGTTAGGTACCTACCTGCTATCTGTGCCTTTGAAAATCTCCCATTTAGGGTGCAGTCCGGCAGAGTGCTTTAGCATGTGTTTAAGCATGTGAATAGTCTCTTTGCAATTCTCTGGGACTGTTCATGTTCTTAAAATTAATCATGTGCTGAGGTGTTTTGTTGGATTAGGGCCTAAAAGATTTTGGAGCTATTAACCTCTAACAAAGTAGCACAGATCTTAAAGCAGCTTTGATGAAAAGAAAATACTTTATTGGAGATAGAAGTCCTCATTTTTGTTTGGCTTGAGTTTTGTCTACATGTATAATTATTCTCTAGTGCAGTCACAATAGAAATGTCACTATGAAAAGGAAAAAAGCATATTGTTCAGGCGTTGGTTTTTTCTACATGTTATTACTTGTTCCAACCAAGTCAAGATGTATCTGCTAACAGACATACGCTGTCTGGCAAAACTGATGGAGAGGGAAAACTAAGCAGAGAAAGACAAGCTGCATGGCATTCTTTGGATCCTTTTAGAACCCCAGTTCATTTTAAAACAAGATGATATTTGTTTGCAGTAGCTCCCAAAGCATACGAGGTGCTTTCCGAACAGACCTGGAGAGGGCAGCAACTTTCACATTGGGGGTACTCCGAGAAACAAAACAATAGAATAGTAATCATTACTAAAATCCTTGCCTTGAGGCAGGCCTTGACAAATGTGCCACACACCTAGGCTCTAGCCCTGAAATTGGGGCGCGCAGGTGTGCAGCACGTTAGAGGGGCCCATTACCGCCGAAATGCTACCCCCAGTTTTGGTGGCAGTACAGGTTGAAAAGGCCCCCTCTCCTGCACCGCTACTGAAAAACTGCCGCTGCTGTGGACACTGATGGCAGAGGTGGTCTGGAGCACAGAAGCCCTGCTGCCATGAACACTTGCACTGGCGGTTGGGGTGAAGAAGGTGCCAGCGGCTTTTTTGGGGTGTGGGGGATTCTAGGGGGCGTTCCACCCCCATGAATACTCTGGTGCAGCTAGACACCAGGGTATAAGTCCCAGGCACCATGTTGACCTGGTGCCCGGGTTTTGTTGAACCCTGCCTTGAAGAACATTGACTCTCATGCAGTAAGGGTGGGAGAGCAGGATGAAATATCCAAGTGAAATGATCAGGAGGGTGATGGGCACCTGATTTACTTCTTTGCTGTATTGTTTGATCTCCACAAACAGAAATGTGTGCCTGTCCCTGGCCTCCCAGATATCTGTGGAGTGCCTTGGAGGCACAGAGGTTCATATGGAGCCCTGTTAACATCAGTGAGGCTCTGAATGGATGCAGAGCTTCATCCACTGCAGGATGTGGATCTAGATTCCTCCTCCCTCCCTTCTGCACATTGTTCTCGCTTGGCTTTCTCCCAGTTCAGTTTCCAGATACCACTTTGATGTATGTACTTCCCTCCCAGCACTGGCCCATCTCCCTCCAAGGAGTTCACCCATGAATTAGGTAGATGACTTAGTCAACTAGTTTCTTGTAGGTGTTGTGGGGTAAGTCAAGAGGCATTCAAGGAAATGCAATATAAAAAATATTATTTTGATGCTGCTGTAGCTACTTCCTAAGCACCCATGGCTATGTACAGGGGCAGCTGCTGAAAAGAGAAATTCTATGCAGAGAAAGCATCTGGATAGATTTCTCTCACCCAACCCCAAGGAAATCAAGAGAAAGTCTAATTACATTATTTCCTTCTGAGGGGGATTGCTCAAAACCCCACAGAAATCAGAATTTTTCAGCCATTTCCAAACTTCATGGTAATATTTCTAATGCATGGTAGGTCCTCAGTTTAAAAAAAAATAGCTCTACAATTAAGGATAGTGCATAGAGAGAGGCTGCCCCCTTCATTGATTTCTACATCAACCATTCCGATTTTAAGACTTCTGTCTAAAAGAGTCTCAGATGGCACCATGTGCCTGAGACTAGCAAACACTGCATTTTTATGAGTTGCCCTTATACACTAATAAACAACGCCCCTTGCAGCACTTTAAAGCTATACAGCTCTTTTGTAAGCATTAACCAATCCATCTAACATTTCTGGGAGGGTGGGTGTGTGGCGGGGGGGGAGGCAGAAAGGTCAAATGGCCTTCTCAAGATGACAGTGGGAGTTGATGGCAGTGATGAAGTTGGAGGAGTGAAGGAGCACCCAGTTTACATTTCTGTGATCAGAGAACTAGACTCTGCCTCTGTGAAATAGTCCAACTAATTTCAGTTACAACTATGCAATATACTTGCACTTGAACATCTGAATATTTTGCACAGGTTCGGCGGTGGTAGAAAAACAGCACACATCCTGTTATTTCTCATGAATTACTCATTTTGTTTAGATTGATGAAAATAATTTTGTGTGTCAGTGGATTCACAATATTTTATGAGGTTTCTTGCATATTCAAAGCAATACAGTTTGACAAGCAATAACCAGAGGTAATATACTATATACCTTCAAGTCAGCGGCACTGCTATAGGTACCTGCACGGCCCCACAATATGCCAACATTTTTGTGGCTGACTTAGAACAACGTTTCCTCACGTCTCATCCCTAAGCACCTCTACTTTAGTTACGCTACATTGATGACATCTTCATCATTTGGACCCACAGCATAAGGATGCCCTTGAAGATTTCCAGAGATTTCAACAATTTCCACTCCACAATCAAACTTAGCTCGGAACACTTGACACAGGAGATCCACTTTCTGGACACTACAATGCAAATAGAGATGGACACAGACACCCCCTTATACTGAAAACCTACTGATCGCTATAGTTACCTACATCCCTCGAACTTTCATACAAGACATACCACATGATCCATTGTCTACAGTCAAGCCCTAAGATATAACCGCATTTGCTCCGATCCTTCAGACAGAGACCGACACCTTCAGGGTCTCTATCAAGCATTCTTAAAACTACAGTACACACCTGTGGAAGTGAAGAAACAAATTGACAGAACCAGACTGGTATCCAGAAGTCAACTACTACAGGAGAAGCCCAAGAAAGAAAACAACAGAACGCCACTGGTCATCACCTACAACCCCCAAGTCAGACCTCCACAGCACGTCGTCAAGGATCTACAACCTATATTACAAGACGATCCCTCACTCTCTCAAGCCTTGGGAGACAGACCTCTCCTCGCTCACAGACAGCCCCCCAACCTTAAACAGATACTCAACAGCAACTACAGACCAAACAACAGAAACGTTAAAACAGGAACATATCCCTGCAACAGACCACGTTGCCAACTTTGCCCCCATATCTACACAAAAGACACCATAACAGGACCTAATCAAGCCAGTTACTCCATCAAGGGCTCATTCACCTGCTTATCCACCAGTGTGATTTATGTCATCATGTGCCTGAAATGCCCCTCTGCCTTATATATTGGACAAACAGGACAGTCTCTGCGCAAAAGAATAAATGGACACAAGCTATGTTCCTTCTAAGCTGCGCGGGTGCGTGGCCACGCAGCAGCCGTTGCAACCCCTGCGCAGCACTGAGGGACCCCTGCGCAGCCCGGCAGCCCCCGCCGCCCCTTCCTGACCCCATGGGCTGCGGCTTTGCGGGCGGCAGGCCTGGCCTCTGAGCTGGCCCTCCCCGCCCCCAGGACAGAATAGGCAGGCTCAGGGCCGGGGCATGTGCGTGGGCCTGCCTGTCCCACACAGCCGGGGCAGGGGGTGGCCGTGGCCAGGTCAGGCTCCCGGGCTCACACCCTCTGGCTGCCTTGACTTCCCGGCCCGGGGCCGGGGTCCGCCGATGGCCTCGGCTTCCCGGCACAGGGCCAGGATCAGCCTCCAGTGCCGGGGTCTGCTCTGCCCTGCTAGCAGCCTCCCGGGGTCGCGGTCGGGTTCCCGCCGCCAGCGGCCTCAGCTTCTTTCTTTCTTTTTTTCCTTCTTTCTTTTCTCGGCTTCTTTGTCTTCCTTTTTCTTTCCTTCTTTGCCTTCCTTTTTCTTTCTTTCTCTTTCTCTTTCTTCCTTTCTTCTTTCTCTTCCTTCTTTCCTTCCTTCCTAAAAAGCTTTTAAAAAATTAATCTTAAATAAAAACCTTTCTAAAAATTAAATTTCAATTCAAAATTCATTCAAATTCAATTAAACGCAATTAATTAATTCTATTTACAATCACTGTAACTTCAATTAATGCCTATAATTTCTGTCATGTGAGTTTACGCAAAAATTTTATTCAGAAAAAGTTTTGCACATGGCTTGAAAATTTTGCACACAAGCCGCCAAACCTTAGAGGGAACATTGGACACAAGTCTGACATCAGAAATCACAACAGAGTCTTGTGGCACTTTTAAAGACTAACAGATTTATTAATCGCATGAGCTTTCGTGGGAGAAAATCCCACTTCGTCAGACGATTAATAAATCTGTTAGTCTTTAAAAGTGCCACAAGACTCTGTTGTCTTTCTACAATAGACCAACACGGCTACCCCTTTGGAATCAGAAATCACAACATTCAAAAACCAGTAGGGGAACACTTCAATCTCCCTGCTCACTCCATTGACAACTTGTTAATAGTGGTGCTCAAACAAATTAATAACAAATCACAGCTTCAAAGAAAAACTGCAGAATTGGAACTTATATGTAAATTTGACTCTGTTGTCTCAGGATTAAACAGGGACTATGGATTTTATTCTCATTACAACAGGTGATTTGACCTCATCTTTTCTATATGCTGTTCCCCAGTGTTTGAATCCCAACATCTATTCTGATTTGTTGTTACAGCCTGACCTGATCCTGTGTCATACATTTCCCTGCATTTAATTTACTCCCATTCTGTAAGTTCCCCATCTTCAAAGTGTCTGAGAAAGTGGGATTTTCTCCCATGAAAGCTCATGCGATAAATAAATTTTAGTCCTTAAAAATGCCACCGGACTCCTTGTTTATTTGTTCTATTGATAGTGGTTATCTTGGATCTCTAGGATGCAATTAAGGCATGTTTGATATTGCCTGGAATTTTACTGACTCTTTCCTTTGAACTCTGTAATCAAGAGGAAGGGGCAGGAAGCAGTCCAGGTGGAACTCAAAGCATGTATTAAGGAAAATAGGAACAGGGTGACAATTATTTCTCTTTTAGACAATGAGGCCTTTTGCAGATTTAACAGCTGGGAAAGTGACCTTAATTACTTGAAAATGGCACAGCCACGGGGGAGGCTGAGGCTGACGGTAGCATAGACTAAGCTGAGTGTTTATGGAAGAATGGATTCAAGTTTTAAAACAGGTTCCAGTTAGTAAATATAATGTGACAATCAGAATCTCAAATATACATTTTTAAAAAAAATTCTGCTCTTGTTTAGGGGAGATGAGAATGTAAATGCTAACCAGTTCATGAGGCTAGATTATGACCAAATATAAGCAGTGCTTCTAAGTGTAAGTTATTAATTGCTTATAATGCAGTTGTATCTAGGTTTCAGCAGAGATGGCGAGGCGCCCTTTGGACCAGCAGTTACACAAACACATGGTAAAAGTCATTCTGTTACCCAAAGAATGTACAGTTGAAGCAGACAAGACAAACAGAAGCTGGGAAGGAAGGATTCTTATCCCCATTTTACAGATTGGAAATTGACGCACAGAGAATTAAGTGACTTGACCATTGTCACAGAGGAAGTCGGTGCTAGGGGCTGGGGCAGAGACATGTAGAGTGGTGTGTGTTTGTTCTTTGTTTTTTGAAGACCGGGCAGGAGCAGAAGCAGAAGATACTGCTGGAGTGAAAGTCACCGGGTGATGATACCATGACTGCGGGGCAGACAGTGAGCTCTGGGTGGGGAAGGAAGGAGGGGGATGGGCATGGATACTGGATACCATGACAGCAGGCAGTGAGCTCTGAGGGGAGGAGTGAAGGAGCAGACAGAGCATGGCTAGGTGGGGGAAGAAGACGGGGGGACAAAATGGCGAGAGGAGAGAGCAAAGGGTAAGGCATGGGAGGTGGGGCAGAGACATGTAGGGCCTAGAGTCAGGGGTCTGCAACCTGCGCCTCCAGAGCCACATGCAGCTCTTTGGCTGCCCCCTTGCAACTCTGGGCTCCAGGCCCCCCATGCCACTGGGGGACCCTGCAGGCAGCCTGCACCTGGCTCTGGACATGCCCCCCCCACCACCAGGGGAGCGTGTGGATGGCCCACTTATGGCTTTGGGCCCTTTGGGTGGCCCAAGCCAGGGTCTGGGCTCCCCCCACCAGGGGACCATGCAGCAGACACCCTGTCCCATGTCTCCGCACTCTCTACCAGGAGGCTACACCCATTGTGGTTCTCAAAACACTTGATTATTGAAGGAATTTTTTAAAATGGCTTTTCTTATCTTTTGGGTTGCTGGCCCTTGGCCTAGACAGTAGGAGGAGAAGTTTGAACTTGATGCTGAAAGACAAGGAGGCAGGGCCAGTCAGGAGAAGAGATTGCGGATGGGGGAGGCGCAGGAGACGGACAGATGATGCCAGCAGGTAGGAAGCAGCAGGGAAAGTGGTGAGCATGTGGGCGAGCAGATGGAATAATGGGAAGGGGTGGAGTTAGTGGGATGGATGAGATGGTGGGCGGGTTGTTGGGAAGGGATCGTGAGGGGTAGAGGAGGAAGAGACCCGGAAGAGAGAAAGGAGGGAGAGGATGAGAAAGGAGGGAGTGAAGAAAAGAAAAGGTGGTAAAGAATGCAAATGAGGTGAAGAACAGCAAAGATGAAGCTAGCCATTAGGGCCAGTGAGCTGGCAAAATAATAACTAGTGATGGCAATGAACTGTTTGTCTGTCTGTTTGCAGTTAAAAGCAATGAACTGGCAGTTCACACACAACAGGAGTAGTGACCAGACAATTGATAATCAAATAATAGGCAGGAGGATGTAGGCAAAGAACAGGCAGCTGGTCAGCAGCCTGTCTATAAAGGGGTCAGTAGTGAAGGCAACAGAAACACTTTGTAGTGGCCCGGAGCAAGTAAGTGACTGTTGGTGTGTGTGTGTGGTCATCCCACAGGATAAAGCCAGGTCTGATGTATGTTAATGGCCCTCTTTCTGCCTGAGTAGATCCCTTTTGAAGGACTATGGCTGTAGATTGTAAAGAACTTTGAAGACAGAATGTGCTGTGTAAGTGGGAAGTGTAATTCAGTACCGTGGTGTTATGTAGCTAATATTTGCAGCTATTATTTTCCAGTATTGTCTGTGACAGGTGCAATAACAAATGACATCTGGCCCCGCTGGACTTGGCCGATACTTGGCGCATCCATTTCATAAGTTAGGGATATAGTATTTCCAGCACCGCAGCATGTCTCATTGGTCCAAAAGACATGCAAATGTGATTTTTTAGGCTGTCCCTACACCGATGTGTGACATACCTTTTGCTCCATTGGGAGATGTGCCATGGAATATGATAAGATTTGTGTCGTCTCATCATTGATGGTCTGAAACAATTAAATAAAATGAGGAATAGTAATCTTGCCCAAGTCTGTTTAATGGGCTGGTGAGTTTACAGTACGGCTGCAGATTTTTCTAGTCTTCTTCCCCTTACCATCATGCCAGAGTGCATATATGATTCTCTCTCTTTACCTAGCTAGATGGGATGGGAGGGGCCATGTATGAATCTTGGACATCCTGAGTGTTTCATTGGTACTGCCTTCAACAAAGGTCCTGTCTACTCTACCTCTTAAAAAATGTGGTTCTGCTTTGAAAGGTGGCTGTGTAAGAATGGGACCTGCATATTCACCAGGTCTGCTCCCTGTTTTTCAAAGTCATACGTATATACAATTTTACCGCTTTTAACTCCTGATAGTCTTTTAGAGCCAGCAGAGCTAAGGGAAAGTAAACCGGATTCTATTCTGCTTTGTACATCAGCAGAGCTGTGATCCAGATTCCAACAGCTGGTCTGGTTTTTGCCCTCAGATGCACCCCTAGTGCCACCCCACTGAAGGTTAATGAGATAAAAAAGGTGTGATTGGACTGGAGGCACAGGTATAACTGATGGCAGAATTTGGCCTGTGGACTCTTTATTACTGGTGCTGTTATATTACTAGGAAGGAATATGGATTTCAGATTCCAGGGTGAATTTACAGGGCTAGAAATGAAGCAAAAAACCTCAAACAAACCAAAAAGAACCTCTTGCAAAATGGGCACAAGTGATAGAGGAATCGTTGTGGCACAATAAACATAGAGCTCTGGCTGCCATTTGCATAGGGCCAGCCCAAGGGTTTTTGGTGCCCTAGGCGAAATATGATTTTGGCGCCCCCTCCCCCACATGTTATAAGAGATAACACATGTAAAAAATTCTCTTCCATCTAATTTGGTGCCCGGTAAAGCCTGGCACCCTAGGCAACTGCCTAGTTCACCTATGTGGTTGGGCCAGCCCTGAATGATTTGCATAGGAGTCATTTTCAGAGTGTATCTGGTGAACCTACAAATTCAGCTTGGCTGTTTACTCTTATGGTTGGATTAGCTATTGTAGACAGTCTCAACTATGGGACTCCATTTTGCACCCGTTAAAGTCCATGGACAGACTGCCATTCCTGGGTCATGAACGCTCTGCTGGGGCAGATCTTCCAGGGGTGTATGATGACATAGCTCCATTGATATCAATGGAACTGTGCTAATATAGATTAGTTGGGGAAAAGGCCACTGTCTTAAAACTTGGTCCTCTTTTGGGTTGGAAGTGAAATGCATTCATAGAACTAAGGAAATCATTTAGATCAACTCACACAGATTTTTAGAAGCATTTCTGTGTCTAAAATTACTGCTTACTATGGTTAGTTTTCTCATACGGTTTTGTGTACATAAAAGGCTATTGTGAGCTGAACCAAAGACGACTACTTTGTGGCTGTTCCTTGGCTTGTCCACTGAAGAAAATCTGGGCTTTTAATGTGTTTATGCTTTGGCAACTTTGCAAAGCCTGATCCTGTAACAAATTCAGTAAGGCAGACTTGTTTGAATGTTTGCAGGTGAACACAACATTCCACATCTCACCTGACTGAGTTAGCAGCTCACTTAAATATCAAAGGTCAACTTATGTTTGTGCGTCTCCTCTGAGAAGAAAACTTCCATGGGTTTGACCTTGTAGTATTTCAAAGAGGCTTGAATTTCCCCTCTTTGTCTGTCCCTGAGAGACAGGGTGGTATTTGAGCTAATGCAGCCGCTTGCTTTGTTCTAAAAAGTAGCAGAATTCTTCAGCTTGTTCCAGGGTAGCTGGCTGGGACTCCCACTGCAATGAAAAGAAACCGTTTTAGGGGGAGAGTCTGACAAAATCTGTTTCTAGATCTTTCAGTAGAGGCCCCTACTTATAAATAATAATTTTCAGTCTCTTGGGGAGAGGGGGCAGTGGGGGAAAGGCGTGTGGTGGTGAAAGACAGGGCTATGAGACCGGGAGGCAGTTGGTTTAAGTGAAAGATAGAGTGTGAAAAATGACATTTACTTCCGATAGATGTACTAGATAGGGAGCCAAACAGCATGAAGTAAACCATTTGTTTCATTACTTCACTCAACTCAGGGTAAATTCTGCAGGAACAGCTCTTGGTAGCTTGCCACATATATGATGCAAGGGGGGGTACCTCATAAACTTTCATTTTATATTTTTTTTCTAGTGTTGTTTGAACAATGGTGGAAATGTTCCACCCCCAAAAAAAGAAAACATACTTTTTGTGGAAAAAGCTCTAGTTAAAACTTCAAAAACACACAAACCACTTTAGGACATGGTTAAAAAGAATCACCAAGAAATGATTTAAAAGAAATTGTTGAAAAATCTGTAGAATTTCAACCAGCTCCATTTTTTACCATTGCAGCTGTTGTCAGTAAGCATCTTTCCTAACTGGCTGTACCAACGCAGTCCCCTTTAGCATATCAAGTCCAAACTTAACTGCTTGTTTTGGGCTTATCTATAGCAATAAAAAACGAGCACCAAAATAACAGAAATTTTAGGTTGACTCTCCACAGGCTTTTTTGTTCCTCCCTCAGAACTACTCAGCCCACACCCTCAATCTTCTCTTCCAAAGACCCACTCTGCTTATACTGAAGTGAGGTAAAGAATTATATGCTTAACAATCAGCAAAATCCACTTAACTCTTCCCCAGCAGGATCAATACCTCCTAAGACAATAGGGGTATTGCTAGCAAATATTGCCAGCTATTATAAGCCCACATTGTATATCTCAAATTCAGGCTTAAAGAATTAGTTATACTCCACCTACCAACAAACACATTATCATTTTATCCTTATGGATATTAGACCTCAATGGTATTTGTCTATAAATATTATGTTGAACAAATACAACTGGATGCCTTGAACAGCATTTCTCAAATGTGGTCACTGGGGCCTCCAGAGGCATTTCGTGTGGCCATGACACAGGTGGTGATGGAGGAGAATAGCATTGCCTCCTTTATCTCTGTTGCTTCTGAATGTGCCTCTCTGCACTGTTTCTGGAGGCTTTTAGACCAATGGCTAGAGTTGGGATGTGGGAGACCTCCGTTCATATCTCCCTTCTGCCTGAGAGAGAAGGGATTTGAACAGTTTTACACCACTTCCTAGGTGTTGGCCCTCGCCACTGGCCTATGGAATATTCTGCTGTGAAGCACCCTCAGTTTCTCCTGCTGAAGTTGTTCCACTGCAGATAAATAATGTCCCCACAATTTCTGTTGCTTTCCATGCACGTCCAGCAGCCACTGCTTCCACATCAGAATGCAGCTGGGAGGGGACTAAATCCTGGACAGATTATGTAGTAAGTGAGCTGCATATTTTAGTTGGCTCATCCTTGGGGGCAGAAAAAGGATCTGCGTGTTTTTAAGTAGGAAAAGGGAACTAAAAGTTAACAGGTCTGCCACTTCCTTATTGTCTGTCTCTAGCTGCCCACTATCGTTTTTTATTGGACCAATTTTCTCTTTACTGTTCCATCTACTCTAACTGCATTTAAACAGCACTTTATAGCTAGCAGAAGTATTCATTGCAATTCAAGATTCATTATTCCTTCCTTCTTTCATATAACTTTTAATAAGTTCACAGCATGAAAGGTTTCTTTTTTTCCCCTTCTAGGTCAGTTGACTTTGACTTCTTTATTATATATATCTTTTCCCTTCTAATATTCATCAAACACCCAAGAGGTTCCAGCTCTGTCTCTTTGTATTCGTGGTAGTGTTGTTCAATGGTGCCGCAGGAATAACTGAAATCAGTTTTTCTATGGAAGTGCATTCTAATAAAGCCATTTCCACTGCAAAAATCTGCTTCTGCAGAACATATGTGCCATGAGAGTAATGGAGGCAGATCCTCACCTGGTGTAAATAGGCACAGCTCTAGAGATGCGAATGTTATACCAATTGAGGATCTGGCCCAAAACTGTACAACTACACCCACTCAAATAGGGCATCAAGTCAGTGCCCTTGGAGTATAGAATAAATGTCTGGCTTGGTCACCTATTTAAAAATTGGTTCTTGATTCTACAGCTGTGGTTGGTCACGTAATTAGAAACAGCATATGATCCTTGGTGAAAGTTCTAAGGACTCCTCCCATCACATTTCCAGTATCAATCAGACAATAGTATCATTTGGAGTGATAAACAAGAACAGATACTGTTTTGTGCCATGTAGCAAAATGATTTGGAGACTATAAATCAAACAAGGAGTCTGGTAGCACTTGTAAAGACTAACAAATTTATGTATCGCATGAGCTTTCTTGGGAGAAAATCCCACTTCATCAGAATATAAATAATCACTCAGATAGTCATTTTGGTCCATACAATATATACTGGACTTCCTTGAGTTCACCTAGAAACTTATACATGAAGCAATGTTGTTCAGTAGATTAAGTGTGGAACCAGGAATCTGAAGACTTAGTGCAGAGGGGTTACATGGATATAACTGAGTGGAGAATTTGGCCCTTTGTCTTTGAACATCTGTCAATATGTCACAATGACATTACATGCTCTGCAGGTGAAGGGTTGTGTCGTTAAAGTTGTGAATCACTTGCCTGCCTAGAGCGCAGAAAGATTTCACAGAAAGGATTTTTTCTGTGTCCTTCCATGAGCAAATGCTGTAGAGCATGATTTTAGTTTTAAAAAACAAGCAATTAATTTTCTTTTTGTTGATGCTTCAGACAAATGACATGTCATTGCAAATTGTCTTCTTGTCTTCTATGCAATAATTCTAACCTACAAAAAAGCCTCCGTAGAATTCTGCAAATGTCATCTCATAATTATATGAGGAATATAAATCTATTATTTTTCTCTGTTAACATCCTGCAGGTGTGTGTCTTGTGTGTGTGGTGTTCTTGTTCGTTTTGGTTGTAACTGGTGAACTGAGTAGTTTTATAATAAAAAGTTTAAGATAAAAGACATTCCCTCACCCACGTTGCCTCTCCAGTGAAGTTTGTCATTTAAGTATTCCCAACCAAAAACTTTCATTAAATTGAAATTCAAATGTAAATTTGGATTACTAACTTAAAGGAGAGGGGGAAAGAGAATAGCAAGTTGTAGCATAGGGGAGAGAAAGATTGAAGTTCTGATTTAGAAAACGCATAGGGAAGGGGTGAAATCCTGGCTCCACTAAAGTCAGTGGTAAGAATCTGTGGCTATGTCTACACTTGCTAAAATTAGTTCGAATTAGTTAGTTCGAACTAACTAATTTGAACTAATTTTAGCTAGTTCGAATTAGCTTAATTTGAACTAGCATGGCCACACTGGAATGTTAGTTCGAACTAAGCAAGCACTTGCTTAGTTCGAATTAGCGATCCCCATTCATTTCAATGGCCGGTTAATTCGAACTAAGAAATTAGTTCGAATTAACATGGCCACATTGGCTAATTCGAACTAGTTAGTTCGAATTAAAGCCTTACTTCTGAAGCCCTATTCGAACTTATTAGTTCGAATTAAGGAAGCCCTTAATTCGAACTAACTAAAGCCTAGTGTAGCCATGGCTTTAGTTAGTTTGAATTAAGCCTCAATTCGATCTAACTTGCCAGTGTAGACATAGCCTGTGACATTCCCTTCCTGCAATCTGGTCTGGTGTTCTGCTGTGTCTCCCTGATTCCCCACTCCTGGACTCTGACTTGCCCTGCCTTGCTAGGTGAACCTGCCCACGCCTGGGTCAGGTCATGCCACTCCTAAGCAGTAGAAGTGCACTCACACTACCTACTCATGGGGTGGCTCCCCAGCATACGCCCCCGGTTCCCAGATGTAATCCTGGGAATTACTGTCTTGCAGGGATCAGGACCCTTCCCTTCCTGATCGCTGCAAGCTCATTTATTCAGGTCCATCAGTTTAACAAACAATATGATATGCATTAAATTTTGCTGTAAGTCAGGCATCCACACTTTCACTCTCTTTCCAAAATCCATACTACTTTAGATAAAACACTAATTTATTGATAAAGATGTGATTTTAAGTGGGTATATAGCCAATCAATCAGTCAAGGAGTTTATCACAATCAAATAAAAGAGAGATCACATTCTAAACTAAAATCACTGTTACAGTCCATTGCTAGCTTACCCACATGCTTTAGCTGATGATGGTTTTGCAGCCTGGTCTTCCTTGCCATGTGCAGACCTCGACAAAGCTATGATTTTGGTTGCCATGGCAACCAGTTTTAGTAGCCTGTCACCTAGCTCCACTGCAGAAATGTAATGGAGGAGCACCCTCTGGTGACCAAAAGCAAAATTGCTGGAGCCTAGCTGTGAACCAGTTTTGTCCACCTCTGGCCATGTGAATAGGCGTAATTCTTTTAAATTGCTTCCAGGGTAATGTCCAGAGGCAAAAAGCCCCTTCTCAGTTTAAAGTGTCTCTCTCTCCCATCGAAGTCCTTAGTTTGCATTGCCTTTGTCATGCATACTTTCACCTAGTACGTGTGAACACAACTGTTTGTCAGCCCCGCCCCCATGAGCAATGTGAAATGCATTTGAGAATGTTTCTTATCTGTACACATATATGAAGCTGCAGGAAACATGCTACCGTAACAATAATGAGCTGCCATAACAATAATGAGCTGCCATGAGTATTCAAAAAAGTGAACAAGATAGATACATAGATCGCATTACAGGGGTGCACCATGTTATAGACTCCCATTGACTTAAGCAGCTTCAGGATTTTACCCAAGATACTTGAAACATCCTAGACTTAGCTCTTCTGTTACCACACACACTTTGCCAAAAATCATGGAGCAACCCTAGCTTAATTTTGCACAACGAGAGGTTGACCATATCTTCCCACTGCATTGTTTTGTACTCAATCTGTCAATGTTGTACAAGCAACACTGGGGAGGGATAGATACACATCCAAGGGATGGCATGGAGAAATTTAATGCTCCCTAAGTAGAGTGGACCACAGCTGACAGCGCTGTGCGGTGGTCAGGGAACCTGTCTGTGGCAGAAGATTTTGTCTGGCAATTTCCTTATGAGGCATATTTTTAAATATTAGACTCAGAGATCTTTATGTTCTTTATTCACTGCTTGCCAATCTGAAGTCCCCACCTTTCAGTGAAGCAAAAAATGATATCCACTTCATTATATATTGAGTAAATTGGTGTGATCACTTTCCCCTCCATTTCCCAGGCCATACTGAACACTCCTGCAGTAAACTCTGCAAAAGTCATTTAGAATTTCAGGATCACCTGTTGTTTTGACAGAAGCTTCTATGTCTACAGTCCCAAAAAAAGGGAACCTAGCTTTAACCTGAAATATGTATCTAGTTTACTATTACATACTCACTTCAGGGCTAAGTCCTGCCTCCATTACATTCAATGGAAATTTGGCCCCTTGATTTAGATAAGAATGTAAGAATAGCCATACTCTTTCAGATCAATGGTGGATCCAGCGCAGTTTTCTGTCTTCCACCCATGATCAATGACAAGTGCTTCAGAGGGAAAGAACAGAATAGACAATTATTAAGTGATCCGTCCCCTGTCATTCACTCCCAGCTTCTGGCAACCAGAGGCTAAAGGGACCCAGAGCATAGAGTTGTATCCCTAACTAGCTTGGCTAATAGCCATTAATGGACCTGTCCTCAGTGAACCTATCTAGTTCTTTTTGAACCCCATTACAGTTTTGGCCTTCAGAATCTTCCCTAGCAACAAGTTCCACAGGTTGACTGTTCATTGTGTGAAGAAGTACGGTACTTCGTTTTATTTATTTGAAACCTACTGGCTATTTAATTTATTTGAGTGATCCCTTGTTCTTATTTGAAGGGTTAAACAACACTTCCTTATTCACTTTCTCCATACCAGTCACGATATTATAGATTTCTGTCATATCCCCTCTTAGTTGTTGCTCTCCCAAGCTGACAAGTAACAATTTTTAACATAAAGAAGCTATTCCATTCTCCTAATCATTTTTGTTGCCTTTGCTGAAGCCTTTCTAATTATAGTTGCTCTTCAAATTCTTTTTTGGTCTGTCTAATTATACTTGACTCCAATTATAATAAGCTACTGATCCATGAGAGAGCCTTCCGTTTTATCCTATGACTGCCTACTTTGCTTAATAGTGTTTGGGATCTAGTAAAAGGCTTTCTGAAAGTCCAAGTACACTGTATCCACTGGATCACTTTTGTCTATATGCCTGTTGACCTCTTTAAGGAATTCTAATAGATTGATGAGGCATGATTTCCCTTTACAAAAGTCACATTGGACTCTTCCACCAAGAAATCACGTTAATCTATGTGTCTGGTACTTCTGTGTTTTATTATAGATTCAGCCAATTAGTCTGATACTGAAGTTAGGTTTACTGGATTATAATTGCCAGATCACCTCTGGAGCCTTTTAAAAAAAATGGCCTTGCATCAGTTATCATCCAGCCATCTGGTGCAGAAGCTGATTTAAATGATAGGTTATACACTACAGTTAGTAGTTCTGCATTTTCATATTTGAGGTCTTTCTGAAGTTTTGGGTCACTACCATCTGGTCCTGGTGACTCATTACTGTTTAATTTATTCCAAAACTTCCTCTAATGACACCTCAATCTGGGACAGTTCCTCACCTGTATCACCTAAAAAGAATGACTCAAGTGTGGGAACCTCCCTCTTGTCCTCTGCAGTGACATTAGCATCTCTATAACAGTCTCGTCTTCCTTGAGTGTTCCTTTAGCATCTTGATGATCCAGTGGCGCCACTCATTTTTTGGCAATTTTCCTGCTTCTGCTTTACTTAAGAGTTCTTTTGCTGTTTAGTTTTTGGGTCTTTGGCTAATTTCTCTTCAGATTCTTTTTTCGGCCTGCCTGATTATAGATTTACATTTGACGTGCCAGAGTTTATGCTCTTTTTGATTTTCCTCAGTAGGATTTAAGTTCCAGTTTTTAAAGGATGCCTTTTTGCCTCTTTCTTTTACTTTGTTGTTTAACCATGGTGGCACTTTTTTGGTCCTCTTACTGGGTTTTTTATTTGAAATATGCATTTTATGTGAATCTATATTATGGTATTTTAAAAAACTTGCAGCCATTTCATTGTTGTGACTGTACCTTTGAATTTCCATTTAACTGGCTTCCTCGTTTTTGTATAGTTCCCCTTTCTGAAGTAAAATGCTAATGTGGTGGGTTTCCTTGATGTTTTCCCCCTATCAGAAGGATGTTCATTTTATTATATGATGATTACTATTACCTAGTGGTTCAGCTATGTTCATCTCTCGGACTAGATTCTGTTCTCCACTTAGGACTAAACCGAGAACTGCCTCTCTCAGGGTATGTCTACAATGGAGGCTCTGTTAATTCAACCTAACAAGGTCGACTTAAAGTTGACCTTTTTAAGTCAATTTAGAGAGTCCTCACTGAAAACTCCTGTCAACTGCCTGCGTCAACACTGGCAGGTGCTAGGTCGACAGAGGAGTGGTGCGTTGGGGGTTGTTGTCCCACATTGCACGGGGCCTGGAGGCCAATTAGGTTGACTTAAGGGCTTCCCCATCTACACTGGCTTAAGTCGACTTAATAAGGTTGACTTAAGCGTTAAGTCAACCGTAAGAAGTGGTGTTAAGTCGACTTAAGAAAGTGCTTAAGTCAACTTAATAAAAGCCCAGTGTAGATGCAGAAGTCTGTAGGTCTACTTAACCGTCCTTAAGTTGACCTAAGGCTCCGGTGTAGACGTACCCTCAGTGTACCAGAACTAGCTACTCCAAGCAGCAGTCATTTATGGAGTCAAGAAACTTTGTTTGCATCCTGTCCTGCGGAGACATGTACCCAGTCAGTATGGGAATGGTTGAAATCCCCCATTATTATTGAGTTTTCTATTTTTATTGCCTCTGTAATCTCTTAGAACATTTCACAATTACCATCACTGTCCTGGTCAGATAGATCATATTTTATCCCTACTGCTATATTCTTATTATTTAAGCATAGAATTTCTCTCTATAGAGATTCTGTGGCAATGTTTGAATCAGTTAAGATTTTATTATATTTAACTCTATGCTTTCTTTCACAAATAGTGCCACTCTCCCACCAGCACAACCTACTTCATCATTCCTATATATTTTGTACCTTGGTATCTCTGTGTCCTATTGATTATCATCATTCCACCAAGTTTCTGTGATGCCCATTATATCAATGTCATCTTTTTGATAGAAGGCACTGAAATTCTCCCAATGTAAGTATTTAGACTTCTAGCATTTGTACACAAGCATTTATAAACGTTTGTTACTTTCTAGCTGTCCGCTGTTATATGATGTAATTTAATGAGACTTTTTTCATTTGATTGTTTATTTTGAGTTCCTACCTATACTTTATCAACTTCTATCCTCTCCTTCTTACTTAGGATATAGAGAATCCCCATTAAGAGACCCTCCCTGAAGGATTTTTTTGGCCAAACCATGTGCTCCTTTGCACCTTTCAGCTTTCTTCCAGCCTTTGTTTCAAAACTCTCTCGTATGATCGTTTTAGGTTTACATGACTGTAATCCGGTTCTCTTTTGGTTTAAGTGGAGCCCATCCTTCCTTTTTTCCCAGATGGTTCTCCAGTTCCTAATAACCCTAAACCCCTCATCCCTACACCATCATCTCATCTACTCACTGAGACTCTGCAGTTCTTTCTGTCTATCTGGCCCTGTGCATGGAACAGGAAGCATTTCAGAGAATACTACTGTGGAGGCCCTGGGCTTCAATCTCTTACCTAGCAGCCTAAATTTGGTCCCCTGGACATTTCTCCTATCTTTCCCTGTGTCACTGATATCTACATGTACCAAGACCAATCGCTCCTCCCCAGCACTGTATGTAATCCTGTCTAGATGTCTCAAGAGATCCGCAAGCTTTGCAAGTGGCAGCAGTTCAGCATTCAGTTCTCCCAATCATCACAAACCCAGCTACCTATATTTCTAAAGATCTAATCTGCCATTGCTATTACCTGCCTCTTTCAAATAACTGGGATTCCTCATTGCAAGAAGATCTAATGGTGTCATCTGGGGAGAGGATCCCAACTATGTGATTGTGATCCTTCTGGTCCACATTGGAATGAGAACAGGACTGGGGCTTTAGTGTATGTGTGTGGAAGTTTGTTTTTTCTTTTCTCCATCTGTCAATGTATAAGCTGTGTCATATCTTTCTGTGCATGTCTGGACAAATCCCATTATTGGCTATGTCGAAGCCCAGGTGATCTTAGACTCCAGGCTGTTTCTTCTACTGTTAATTTTTTCCCCAAAAGTAACTATGAAAAGAACAATCTTAAAAAGATATTTTTGATGCTACACAGTGATGGGAATTTTAAAATCACAACAGTTTACTGTTTCATTGGGGGAAAAGAAAACTTTGATTTTTGCCTGTTGCATATGATCCAATAAGCAAAAACCAAATTGCCTTAAAAGAAAAAAACCCAGACTCTTTCCCTTTGTGAGACACGAGGCTGCCAAAAGTCATATGTGCTTGAAACATTACCACAACATCTTTTTAAGCCCTGTTCTTTTTTGCCTCCTGCTTGTGTCCTCACATGGCTGGATGCTAATCAGTGCTGAGAAAGTGTGTGTTTGTTTTCTTTCTTTCTTTCTTTCTTTCTTTCTTTCTTTCTTTCTTTCTTT
>ML685812.1:12742599-12755689 GCA_007922175.1 Pelusios castaneus | reverse complement strand
TTTCTTTCTTTCTTTCTTTCTTTCTTTCTTTCTTTCTTTCTTTCTTTCTTTCTTTCTGTGCATTATAACTTCTGACTTGCCCTGCAGCAAGTGAAGATTAAAAAGGATTTATTTGCTTTTTAAAAATATTTTTTTCTTAGCATTGCTGTAATTAGGATTCTGACATTGTTTCTAATTTCCATAATAATCTCTAATTCTCAGAGGTTTATATCTCAGCCATAAAAAGTTTCTTGGGAAGATGATGGCACAATAACAACATTTCTGGGCCAGGATTCTTCATGATATTTTAAAAATAGCTTAAAAATAATAGGCTCTTTAGCTGCCTGCCCAAAACTAATAGAAATTTGATGCATATTTTGAGCTCTGGTGACCCCAAACCAGTTCAAGATGTGTGTGTGTGTGTGGGGGGGGGTGTGTGTAACAAACTCTAGTGTCAAACCACCAACACTCCCCTGAAATCAATGTGTTCAACAACTCTCAAAATTAGGTTGCTCGTATTTAAGGATTTAACTTTGAGTCTGTAGACTTAAATGACTTGCCCAAGTGGTGTGAACTGTTATGTGTAGAAAATTGAAGCTGAATGAATTTCACATTGAAACATTCCTTGTATCCTTCCCCACCCCCAAATTCTGTGAGGGCCTGGCCTTTTCTAGTTGTGGTCAGACCATGCAAAAATGGAAGCCAACAAACAAATGTAGAATAATAAAAAAGTTTAATAATATTTTTTGAAATCTTAAGTCTTGGAAAAACTATATGAATAAAGGTATTTTGTACTACATCCAAAAACTCGTTAGCATGGATGTCAGTTTGGAAATCTCATGAAGTTAAAACCAGGGGAGTCGCTGCCCCCAAAGTAGATTAGGGGCCTGATCCGTCCCCCGGGGGAGGCCCAATCCATCTCGCCGGGGCCTGGATTGGGCTCCTGCCGCTTGTGGCCCGGCCCTGCCACACTTGGGGCACTAGCACTGGGGTTCGGGGCACATGCACCGTGTGTCCAGCGCCAGCAACGCCACCGGTTAAAACAACGAGAGTCCTGTGGCACCTTGAAGTCTAAGACATTTCTTCGGGCATAAGCTTTTGTGGGCTCCAGCCCACGTTGTCAGATGGGTGAAATGAAAACTACAGCTAGGAGGTGTATGCCCATTTGCAAGGGTGAGACACAATACAATGGGGAGGGCAATTTGTGTGAAGATGGAAAGGTGGGTAGGCTTGGGCCTGAATTACATTGCAGTGTAGACACGCTGTCAGTGCATGCTTGTGGGCTGGCTGCTGGTATCTAGGCTATGAGCCACAGCAGCAGAACATTTGAGGCACCCATGGCTACAGGGCAGGAAGTGACACAGCTTCTCACTGGTCTGGATTGCACTCCAGAATGTGACAGAGGTCACCTCTTTTTGCTGAAAATGAGGATAGATGGGGTCTCTTGCTTAGCTATTGTAAATTGGCATCACTTCAGTGGAGCTCTAATTATTTATAATAGCTGAGACTCTGTCCCATAGTGTATTTACTGTAAATTCATCTATACGTTGAGCCTAATGCATTGATCCCAAAGGAAAACATAAGTGTGTTTGGCAAACCTTGTTCTTCATATTCATGATCTCTGAAAAATGCTCCTTGTCAAAGAGCTTCTCGATGCTGCTGCTTAAATTTAATCAGACAGTCTTGACTGCTCTGGTGCATAGTTATCGTTTCCCATGTTTAAAATAATTCAGTTTGAAGGTTACGGTCTTTGTATCGAATTAGGCATGTTTTAAAATGTAAGAATTGTGACTAAGAAATCCTTTTGCCTATGCAAAAGGAATTAAACTGCAAAGAGGGCTGAGTGCCATTCATGTGGGGTGTGGATCCTGGTGAAATATGATCAGTCGTGGGACTTCTTTGCTGGGCCGCCCAAGAAGCAGGATGGTCAGTACATGTTTCATTAACATTGGAGGTTTCCCAGAACAAAAGCCTACACTTAGTTAAAGTGCTCTTAAAACCTTGTTGTGGCAATCATTATGACAAAACAAGAGGTCAAAATCTGCTCTTTTACTTCAGTGTAAATCTGGAGTAATCCCATTAATCTAAATGAAGTTATAATGAGTAAATTAAATGAGTGTCAATCTGGAGTAACAGAGCAGAATTTATCCCTGAAACTGATTGTGGAGTTGGGGGCACATAAGTGGATAACATGTAATGAATTGAAATCTGCTCACGTACTCATCACCGCCTGGGCTTGGCCATGCTCTAGAGGAATATTCAGGTACAAGTCTTGCAGAACACAAGAGATTTAAACATTCAGCTCCATAAAGCTCTCTGTCTGCACCCACTGAGAGCTGAGTGTGCAGACTCAGGGCATGTGATCTGTGTCTCATCCTGAATGAACTGAAGAGTTTCATGTTTGCAGTGGGAAAATCCAAAACTGTCTGATTTAATGATGATGAGTCTTAAAATGCATAGGTATATAAATATTGTGAGACAGCAGGGCCAGATGGCAGCAGGAGGGTCTTAGAAGGGAGAGATATAAGCCCCAGAATGATCCGGGCATTGTTCCCTGCTGACTGAGCAGAGGTTACTTCAGGTTAATTAGAACAGTGTTTCTCAACCTTCGGTGTATCGGGAAACACCTAAAGGTATTAATTATTTTACGCAGACCACCTAATGAAAACATTCTGGAAAAAGCTGATAACAGTGGCAGGAGATTTTAAATGCCCCAATTGTAGCAAAGCTTCTAGGTGTGCGTCAATGTCCACCGCTACGTGCCTGGAAGCTTTGCTGAGGCTGGGGCATTCAGTTGCTCCTTCCCCATCTCCACTCAGCCCCTTCTGATGGGGAAGGGTCAGAGTGGGTCTCGAACACCTGCACTATGTCTGAGGAGCACCTGTGTTCCATGGAACACTGGTTGAGAAATGCTGAATTACACGCACCTGAGACCAATTAAGATCCAGCTAGAGTTCTCCTGAAAACTCTTGCTCCAGCCAGAGGGGGCTGGAGAATAAGGAGAGTTAATAGTAGCATGTGAGGAGTGGTGCAGAGGAATAGAGGAATCAGCCCAGAGCCATGAGAAAAGTAAAAGAGAACAGAGAGTGGGAAATAGCCCGGGGTTAAAGTAGCAGAATTGTAGCAGTGTCTACAGCACATAGCTACCATTCATAGGGCTTCTGGGCTGGAACCCAGAGCAGAAGTTGGGCCTGGGCCCCTTCCCCCACTCATTGTTCCTACAGAGGCACCAACTGCCCAGAGACAGGGGCAAGAGGGGGATCACTGACCCCCCACATGAGAGCAAAGCACAGGACCCACTACAGCAGAGCAGACAATTTGCCACACTATATAGGTATACCACTTTTGCCTCGATAATGTTTATATTCTCCAGAAAATGTCAAATTTCTGCTCAGACTTAGGTCTGATAAGAGGTGTGTGAGGGGCTTGACTTCCGACAGCTGGAAGGCCAGGGAAACAACTGCTAATGGTTAAGCTCTGCACCTGGGGACAAGTGATAAACTAATTGGCCTCTGGTCACAAGAGATGGAGCGTGGCCTTTTAAGAGGGAGCTCAGTTGGAGAGAGACTGCAGAGGAAATGGGCAGACAGAAACCCTGGGATGAGATTTAATAGACTGGAAACAACTGAGGAAGAGCACTGCAGGGGCAGGTTAGATTCCTGCAGAAGAAGCCCTGAGGCACAGCCAGTAAGGGAAATAAAGAGAAGCCTGAAAGGGGCGATTAGTTTGTGCTTTTATTGGTGTTACGCTGGAAGGGGTTAATAGTTTTATGTAGGCTGGAGGACCAAGCCACAACAGGCAGAGGGGGAGTCAGAAAAAGACACAAGCTGAGGGGAGCCATTGCAGACCCAAGGAAAAGCTAGGAGCCTTGGGGCAGCCGGACGTCCGGCAGGGAGCTGCTAGTGGAACTGAGGGACTGGGCTCTCAGCTCCCCACCCTGCCTCTCTGAAGTTGGTGGAAATGGTCTTGGTGAGGATGCACACCACTAACCCAAGGAGGGTACTGTGGACATCAGCCACTGCAGCAACCTAACACTGACTTATCTTTGTAGTTTAGACAAGGCCTAAGAAGTGGAGAAAGAGAAATACAGGACACAGCATTTCTGCTGAATTCTCCTTCTCCTCCCGTCCCCCTGCTTTCCCCATGCACGGCAGGTAGCAAGTAGTTTTTCAGGCCCTTTCCATTCATGTTGAATTTATTGCCCTATTATCTCGTATGACATCTGCTATAGGACTTTGTGGAGCAGGGTCAGTCAGAAGCTTTTATTTTTGAAACCTAAGTTAGCTGATTTGTTATGGGGTTCGTCTGTATGCAGAAAACATTCAGATGGCTCAAGAATAGTTTCATTTCCAAGCCCTTTGCTTGTATGAAAGCCTGAGACTGTGGACAGCTGCTCAGCTGTTAAGGCATACTAGACTTCTTTTCTTGCATATTTCTTCACTACCTTGTGTAAGCAACATTTAAAAAAAAAAAAAAAGGAGCTCATTTTCATGACCAAATTCTTTCAACCAGAGTCTTCATAGACATCCATCTTCCTTTGTCCTAGAAACAGACTTACAAAACCACATGCACACAATGAACAGCTCCATGGAAGGGCTGATTACTAATGTGTCTTAATCTAATGCTCTTTACGAAGAACATACCCTGCTACAGACAATGAGGGTTTTGTCTAAGAGCACCAGTAATGATTGCTAATTATAATATTTTTCACTTTGTCCATGGGGCAGCAGTAGGTCTTCAGTTTTATCCAAGTAACTTCATGCTTTGGTAATTCATTGGCTGTTTGCTATATTTATAGATGTTACGTTTGTTTCTGTAATGGGCACTTAACAGGTTCCAAAGGGAAGCCTCATTATGGAAAATGAAATTATGAGAGCATTTGGTTAGATCCATCAGATCTTGTAGGGCACACTCTCTTAAACTCTGTTATTCTTAGTTAAATTAAAAAAAATTAATCTTGGTAATTGAATCATTTGACCTTTTATAGCCGCTGTAATACGTTATGGCTTTAGATATTAAATGTAATTGGAGTTGTCATGGTAGTGTCACCACTGTGTTTTTCTTCGATGGAGGCAACGAAGTTTAGTTACAACAGCTGTGAAAACAGATGCATTTCAGCTTATACTTAATACCTTCTGTATTGGCTCATAGGAGCTCTCTTTAATAGCTTCTTGTATTATAACTTACAGCAGAGTCTGTGCACAGCTGCCTTAATTTTTTCTAAAAATACTCTTGCAAATAGCTGCCCTCTTAAAATTGCTCTTCTGGAATAGCTGGTCTTTATTGGTACTCTAGACATGTATTAATTTGCGGACTTGAAAGTACGTTCCATTACGCTGAATTCAGCATCTCAGCCTAGATAAGTGGCAAGACTACAAGAAAGGTGCTAGGAGAAAGTGCTGTATTTACATATAGGTTAGATCAATCTAAAGACCACGTGCCAGGTTAGAAGTGCAGAGAGGAGAACCATTCCATCTCCACCTCCCCCCATCCGTATTACTTTTCCCCTTGACTAACCTCCCTACATTGGGCTGGGGAGGGGCTAAATTAGGTGCTGACTCCAATGGTGGAAGAGAATTCTCATCTTGGGGTGAGGGGATTGAGTATTCCACATAATCACTGGTATCCATTATCAACTAGTCATTGTCCGACTCTTCCACAATAATCTGCTGGCTCTGTAAGCAGCAGTTTCCAGATGAACCTCCACTCTCCATGGAAATTGGAGGTAGATAGTGAAATTGTCATCCTAACCTGGAGTTGGGGTGATGGATGGGGAGCTGAAGCCCTTCAAGGGGAGAACAGGGCAGGAGTGTGTCTCAGGAGGCAAAGGGATCTCTGTGACTATGAAGTAAGGGGCGTATCGGGATGATGCAGAATGCATGCTCTTTTTCTAAGTGCCTGCTCAGTGCTTGGCACTGTGTGAGTGGTGGGACTACCCTGTCATATCCCCGCAGATGCATTTTGCACCCCTGAGGGGCACCTGAAGGGGACAGTCCCTTCGCTTCCCTGAGTGCAAGGAATTTGATTGTCTCTTGTCCTTGTACAGTGTGGAAGAGAGGGGCAGGAAAGATACCGTGTACAAGTTTCACTTCCTCTATATTGTCTTTAATATGGAAGTATTTGGTTTTTTCCCTGATTCAGTCTGGCACTTGAAAGTTAAACTTTGCTGTCATGGAGGAGGAGAAGAGCTCAAGGGCGTATCCCAATGACACAGCAGGGTCTTGGTTTTGAGATGCGTTTACTCCCACACTATGTTTTCTGTGCAGTCCAGAAGCTGAGAGATATGTCTGCACCCTTTGGTGACATGGGAAGGTGATGTCTTGTAAACCTCGGACCTCTGTGTGCTGATGCTCCTGTGATTCAGAAGAGGACTAGGAATTTGTCTGTCACCTACATTGAAAAGAAATTGCAGTGGAGCCTTGAGCGGTTTATGGCAGCATGATCAATATTTCCATTGGGAG
This sequence comes from Pelusios castaneus, assembly GCA_007922175.1. Classification (NCBI taxonomy): domain Eukaryota; kingdom Metazoa; phylum Chordata; order Testudines; family Pelomedusidae; genus Pelusios; species Pelusios castaneus. The sequence goes on along the minus strand of ML685812.1, from coordinate 12,749,249 downwards.
AATAACAATATGGGTCAGGGCAGCTCCTCCAAATCTCCTACCTTTAAGGGCCAAGTCCTCAGTTGATGTAAATTGGCATAGCTACAATGGAACTGTGCTGCCTTACTTTGCTGGCAGTCATGTAGAGTCACACCTTGGCTAGCTGCACATTAGCTTCCCATATTGAGGAGCCTTTACATACATATAATCTGATGATGATCTATAACCACAGACACTGTTCTATGATTTTCCAGTAAATATGCAGGATAACTTCTGACTCGCCGCCTTATTGCTCTTTGTTTTATGCTTCAGAATCCTCGCTAGTTCCTTTTTAGCTATCTTTTAATGTTCTGGCAAATGCTTTTAGCTCCAGCCCCAAGCCAAATCTGGAAGAGGCAGTAAAGGCATTCTTAGTGAGGGTGCGCTTAATGCAAAAATAGCTCAGGGCTTCTTTTGCACTTTGCTTTTTGTTCCTTGATAATGCCCTCCTCTTCTGCATAGTGGTTGCAGGGTGTGGAGAAATGCGGTGAAAGCAGCGGGATGAGAATTCATTGCAAACCATCTCACTTCTTTATTTCCATTCAGAGACTGCTTCGTGTGGCACTGTCCCCCGTTTCTGCCCTTTTGTATTGGTGTATGTTTAAAGGAAAAATCCTAAGCACTTAGAGAGATGTCTTATATTTGCTGTCTTCTGGTTGCATCTCTTGCCCTAGCTACCCCATTGGAGCGATCTCAGCTTGGGTTAAGGGTCTGCAAGCAGAATGATCCAAAATGATTTCATCATGAATCTTGAGCTTTTTTGTGGGGAAGTTGTGAATTTGTTAGAGCTGGAGCTGGGCTCAGGGAATCTACTAAGGAGTGAAAATCCTTCAGCTTTAATGATGTGTGTTGTGGATGGAAGCAGTCTTTTTCACACAGACACTCTGGTACACAGTCCTTACCCAAGACTTTGGGCTTCACCTGACAGTCATCAGATCATATCCACACGATCACCTAACTTAAGATCTGCTTCTGTTACTCTTGCTCTCAGTAGCAGGTACGCATGCAATGACTTCAGTTAGCTTACTCATGTGAGGCCATAATAACCCCTGTGAGTTATGACAGTAGAACTGGATCCATAGTGATGTAGCCCGACCTTTTTGTTACAATTATGAAATTATTTATTGCCGCATACTTGACACTAATTACAGATAACAAGACAACAGAGTCCTGTGGCACTTTTAAAGACTAACAGATTTATTTATCGCATGAGCTTTCGTGGGAGAAAATCCCACTTCGTCAGACGCTTTGAAGATGGGAAACTTACAGAATGGGAGGAAATTAAATGCAGGGGAGTGTATGACATAGGATCAGGTCAGGCTGTAACAGCAAATCAAAATAGGTGTTAGGATTTAAACACTGGGGAACAGCACATAGAGAACGGTGAGGTCAAATCACTTCTCATCCTTCTCTATGTGCTGTTCCCCAGTATTTAAATCCTAACACCTATTTTGATTTGCTGTTACAGCCTGACCTGATCCTATGTCATACACTCCCCTGCATTTAATTTCCTCCCATTCTGTAAATTTCCCATCTTCAAAGCATCTGACGAAGTGGGATTTTCTCCCACGAAAGCTCATGCGATAAATAAATCTGTTAGTCTTTAAAAGTGCCACAGGACTCTGTTGTCTTTCTACAATAGACTAACACGGCTACCCCTTTGGAATTTGACTATAGATAACAAGTTCTTTGTTCAGGTGGCCACTTACAGTTAGTGAAGATAAAATTGTTAAAGCTATCAGAAATTTTGAGCTTTAGTTAATACAGACAAATATAATTGAAATAGGAAAAGTCAATATACCTAAGTATAAATACAGTAAAGTGATTTCCTGCATTGTTCATTCTTAATCTTTTATTGTTCATACTTACAACTTTATGGTGACCATTAGACATGAAGATGGAGGAAAAACTAAGTGGAGATCACACCAGGAAGACAGTGCTGGACCAGGCTTCCTACCCAGTAGTACCATGTGGTTATCCAACCTCTTGTTCTAGAATGATATATTTATGCACCTTCTACTGTTCCACACAGATATGTCTGGGGCAATATCTGATAACCCATGTGTGGTTTTATGGCTAACCATAGTTAAACTTCTGACTGTTAATATCTCATTGGTGTCAGTATCCCAGTATCTTTGTTAATGCAGTTATCGCCATGATTACTTTATTGCAAAAGTGCCCTAAGATGCAATCATATGTATGTTTGTGGTTTATTTACTCACCATGTAGTGTATTGCTAAATGATCACAATATACATGGGGATGAACTTTATAACCTTAAGTCAAGCACTTATGGCTTATACCAATTGCCTTCTATTGGGCCTCACTCTAAGTCCTTAACACTTAATAATTAAAACTTCTCACCAAATCTATTTTTAATACATAGATTTTGGTTCTTCTACTTGCTGTTACAGCGTCAGTAACTTCAATTATTATTTCTAGATGCATGCGTAGCAAATAGATTACATTTTACCCCAAACCATGTATTCTCCAAGATCAGACTGGGGTTCAATGGTCAATCGTGTAAAAGTAATATTACAGGAAACAGTTTGCTGTGCCTGGAGAGGAAATGGTTGTGTGGATTCCAGTGAAATAGGATAGAGGAAGAGAAGAGACCTCTGAAAAGTGAGATTTCATGTGCTCTTGAACAAATGCATTAGATCATCCACTGAAAGAAACCCAATGCAATGAAACTATTGTTGAGGTGTTTTTTTGGGGGTGCATGGTACCTCCCTAGTGACTTTACCAAAGAGATCTGTCAGATATCCCTGTTGCTTCTGATGTGCAGTGGTGAGAGAGGAATGAGACCGATGCTTCTCCAAGGCAGTGGTTTTCAACATTTTTTCGCAGGACCCAGTTGAAAAAAATCCTTTATGCTCACGATCCAACAATGACATCTTTCAGCAATGCATTCCAGCCTTGCGGAAGTGGCAGCAGGGGCACCGTGGTTTGAAAAGCGCAGCTCTAAGGAGCACAGCTGCCGGTAGACCAGGTGTTGATGCTGATGGGAGCTCTGGTGTGAAGAAAGTGCAAAATGATGTTACCCTGAAGATCAAAGAGTAGAACTTTTGCCGTATTTGAACAGTCAGCGTGGCCTCATTCATTCCTTATTTTTAAACATTGAAGGCTTTGTTCTTGGTGGTAGTATTTGTTTCCAGGCCCTAGAAGCCCTAACTAAGGGTGAAGGCACTACTGGGTTAGGTGCTATACTAGCACATAACAAACATGTGAACAGCTAACACTCTCAGCCTAGGATGTGTTAGCGTCTTAACTGCAAGTCCCAAAGGCTATGTCTACACTTGTAATTTTAAGTCGACTTAGTGTGTCTACACTTAAAATTAAAGTCGACTTAAAGGGGAACATACAAAGTTGACCTAGAGCATCCACACTGGATGCCTAGGTCAACTTCTAGGGGCTTAGGGGGACCTAGGGCAGGTCCATCGGGGCAGAGGGGGTACCCCTTGCCCAATGCCAGGGGGCTCAGCCTTTGTCCCATTGTACATAGGTACAATGGGACAGAGGGGGTCAGGGACCCTGGCAAGATGGGCATGCCAGGCTCCCCCTGTACCCCCCTGGCAGGGAGGGCATTGGTGTAGTCCTGGGGTAGCCCTAAGTCGACTTAGGGCTACCCCACGTCTACACTGGCTTAAGTCGACTCTAGGAAGTCGACTTAAGCACTAAGTCGAATTTAAAGGAGGTTTAATAAAGTCGACTTAATTTTAATTAAGTCAATTTTATTTTCCTTAAGTCAACTTAAGCAAGCTGCTTACGTCGACTTAAGAAAACTGTAGTGTAGATGCAGGGTAAATTAAGTCGATTTAAGCAAGCTTAAGTCGACTTAATTTACAAGTGTAGACGCAGCCAAAGTGCTCTGTATCAAGAAAGGATTATTCTAACGTATTTTGCTGCAGGTATATGGTCAGTCAAGCATTCTCCTTGATCTTTGTTTACTAAGCATAGTGATCCATTGCTGGACCTCATTTTATATTTACACCTGTGATTCTCACATTATTCAATGTGCAACTTTCAGCATTGAGATTAAGAGCCAAATTCTGCTCACAGTTCCACCTGTGTTAATCCAGAATGATTTAACTGGCTTTAGTGAGGTTATTCTGGATTTACAGTGGAGTAACAGAGATCAGAATTTGGCCAGAAATCTGAATCTTCATCTTTCCTGGCTCTTAATTTTAAGAACACTGGGCCTGCTCTTGATGAAATCAGTGGATTCAGTGGAAGCAGGATCTAGCCCCATGTATTTTATTCTTGTCTTTTTTCCCCTCACCCACTATCTGTTTGCTAAAAAGGCAATGATTCCTATGTACCAAAGAGAACAGGAAAGAGGGTTTAGAGAGTCAAAGAAAATTGCTTCTTTTTTTCTGGGTCTCTTAATCATTGTACAGTATAGCTGTTCAAAGCTTTTTCTGATGAACTTTTGGTCTCCTTGTGTTGAAGTTGCTGATTTACTAAGTACATTGTCCATGGGACCTCAGGGCTCAGGCAGTCCAGCATAACCAGGGTACTAAAATCTGCAGTTTTCTTTACTGTGTTAGAAACAGGGAGAAGAAAATGATCGGTGACAGCAAAATGTCTTTGAGGCTCCAAAGATGCCTTCCACCTCCCCTTCCTTTTCCTCAGTGCATTTTTTTTTTGGCTCTTATCGCAGGCGTAGGCATGAATTATAGATAGACTGCTGGCACTGAGTTTGCACAGTGCAGTTGGAGAACAGGCTCTCATGGGGGCCCGTTTATAAGTATAGGAAAGGAATTTTGAAGTTCTTGTTCTATTTCTTGTGGATTTCAAGCTGCCCCACTAGAGGCCAGAATTGAACTGGTTTGAGGGGGACGGGGGAGGGGGAAGCAAAAGGATTAGTGAGCAGGCATTCGACCTGAATGCCTATACAAAGGTCATTTGAGTCACTGGTGGTTCATTCATGGTCATTAGTGCTCTGTGTATTACACTTCTTCAAAAAAATTCATAGCCCTGAGTAGCATAGTTAAACTGACCTAGATCCCCATATACAGCGTTGTCAACAGAGAAATTCTCTGTCAATCCTTCACTACAGGCCTCTTGGGGATAATGGTTACCTATGCGTCCAGGAGAAACCCCCATGTTGGCATAGCGAAGGCACTGTCTGCACTGAAGTTGTGCCACGGTAGTGTTTTAAGACAAGTGAGGCCAGGTAGCTGAGGCAATATATTTTCTTGAAACTTTTTAAACTTTCAACCTTGATAGTATTTTATGTCAGGGTAAATGCGTGTTATGTAAAAACAACCTTCTCTCAACCAAACCAACAACCGAAACCTCTTGCTTTTCTCAGTTTTTGACGCGTTAGTTTTCAATTTCATTCAGCAACCTCTTGTGCTTGTATTATAAGGTCTAGTTTACATATACAGATTGCAACAGGTCAGCTAAATTCAGTTTTAAAACCACTGCCCAGCCCCGTGTGGGAATGCTTGTATCAGTTTTCAGCTGGTTCACTGATTCAAGAAGCTATGCTTATTTAAGAGGGCACCCAAGTACATTCTTAAAGTACCACTGAAGTCAATTGGACTTAAGCATATGATTAGAACATCTGATCCATAAACATGGTCTACAGATGTTGGCATCTGCAGATATAAAGTGGCTATTGGCAGATTTGCAGGGCTCTAGATATAAATTTTGGATCTGGATCCTGCTGTGATTCACAAACATGGTCTGTGTGGATGCCTGCAGATTTGCAAGACTTTACATATGATTCAAGTTAAGCACCTCTTTGATGTCCTCCTTGGAGAGGATTGGTTTTAAGCATATTCTTTACTTCTTTCCTGAATCAGGGTCTCCTTGCGTTGCTTAAATTTACAAGCCAGATTCAGGTCAGTTCAGGTGTGTTCACACCAGGTCTTGCATCATTTTAATTAAATCAGTTAATCTTTAGTTAAACTGGTGCATGTTTGTGTTTAAGCAAGGCCTGGAAAAAGGAGCGCCTGATTTACCTTCTCTAGGCTGGCCGTTATTTAGTTCAAAGTATGAATCCTTTTCAGTTCTAGAGATTGGAGAGCCAAGGAAACTGATGCCAAGTGCAAATACTTTGTTTTTAGAAGTTAAACTATCTGTGCTTGTGTAAAGTGGAAAGGTCACATAGAAGCACTGTGTTGCATGTAGCAGAGGTGATCTGAAAATAAACAAAGGGTGTATAGGTTAACTGTGGGTTCTAAATTTGCCTCTTAATTTTAAATCAATACTCGGATTCCCTACAATAATGGAACTCAGTATTATTTTCCTCACTACTTACCTGATTTTTTTTTCAGAGCTTTTATATCAAATCAAGATATACAACTGAAGAAAAATGCTATAAAATTAATTATATAGCTGTAGTCTGGATTATGTGTTGAAGGCTAAAATGAGAAATCTTTCCAAACAGCAGAAAACGTACATATATGAATGATAAAATCTGGATCCATTGAAAAAGCTACTTTAAGAGAATGAGGGAGTGTGCTCTTTAGACCCTCAAAACCTGGCCAAATTACAGACAATTTTCACTGGAATAGACAACAGAGTCCTGTGGCACTTTTAAAGACTAACAGATTTATTTATCGCATGAGCTTTCGTGGGAGAAAATCCCACTTCGTCAGACGCTTTGAAGATAGGAAAGTT
>ML685812.1:12722395-12742199 GCA_007922175.1 Pelusios castaneus | reverse complement strand
AAGCGTCTGACGAAGTGGGATTTTCTCCCACGAAAGCTCATGCGATAAATAAATCTGTTAGTCTTTAAAAGTGCCACAGGACTCTGTTGTCTTTCTACAATAGACTAACACGGCTACCCCTTTGGAATTTCACTGGAATAGTCACAGGTACTTATCCTTAATGAAGGCTTTTTCCCTACCATATTTCATCATTCAGCCCCTCCAGCTGTTTTGTTTTTTAAATTGAAGAACTATTTTATAATAGGGGGAGTGGATGTACTTCACATGTTCCTCCATGCTCAAAATTGCTCTGAATCATTTCTATTTACATTTTTCAGAGGTATTCTCTCTAGGGCAGAGACCAGCTCTTGAAAATCTCAGTCCAGCAGTGAAAGTCTGTGAAAGCTGGGAGTAACCAAAAACTGTAGCTCTTGCTATGCTACCCTTTCAGTGGCAATCTTGTCTTTGAATTCAATGGGCTCTTGATTGGGCCCGGAAAGAAGGCTTGGGAAATAATAAAGGATATGATATTCTGCAGCTGTGCTGTAGATTAAATTCTCCTTTGTACAGAGGGACAACACAAACCTGGTGCATCAGTAAGCCCCACTTTAACCTGTTTTGTGGATTTAAATGGTATTTAAGGTTTATGACCTCCTGCGTGCCATGAGTGTAGATTTTTCCCAAGTATGTGGAACTTCACACCGTGGGAGTACTGTATACATGGCAGTTGCAGAATGAGGTGCTAAAGGATAGTCTTGTTACTGTGGCTGATTACACTGGGTGCAAGAGCAGGTTCCTGGCTTTTTAAGCATTCAGGTAGGGTATCTAAGTGTACATCATTGGCCATGTTTCTGAGAGATGTTTCAACATCCCTCTTTTAAACTCCTCATTTGTATTAAGAGCTGGTCAATGTGTGAACCATTTCAAAGTTGTTTTAATTTCTAAGGCTTAGAAATGGACCCAGTTTTTGGAGAGGAGGGGAATGTGGAGGGCAGGATCATGGGCTATTTTATTAAAATTATTTTATAATAAAAAAGCATTATGGGAATGAAGTTGGTAAACAGGACATTTCAATATTCATTTCCATAAATTTGAAATGTCATACCATTTTTGCACACAATGGCTGAGTCTACACTTGTAAATTAAGTCGACTTAAGCTTGCTTAAGTCGACTTAATTTACCCTGCGTCTACACTATAGTTTTCTTAAGTCGACTTAAGCAGCTTGCTTAAGTCGACTTAAGGAAAATTAAGTCAACTTTATAACATCACCTTTCAATTCGACCTAAGGCTTAAGTCGACTCCCTAGAGTCAACTTAAGGCAGTGTAGATGTGAGGTAGCCCTAAGTCGATTTAGGGCTACCCCAGGGCTACACCAATGCCCTCCCTGCCAGGGGGGTGCACAGGGGGAGCCTGGCATGCCCCCCCACAGGGCAGGGCAGAGCCCTGCCCACCCTGCCCCTATGCCCTGCAAGGGTCCCTGTCCCCCTTTGCCCCATTGTACCTAGGTACAATGGGGCAAAGGCTGAGCCCCCTGGCATTGGGCAAGAGGTGCCCCCGTGGACCTCCCCTAAGTCCCCCTAAGCCCCTAGAAGTCGACCTAGGCATCCAGTGTGGACGCTCTAGGTCGACTTCCTAAGTTCCCCTTTAAGTCGACTTTAATTTTAAGTGTAGACACACTAAGTCGACTTAGTTAAAGTCGACTTAAATTAACAAGTGTAGACATAGCCATATTTTTAAAAAAATTTGTAAGGACGTTTTTTTAATTAAAGCTTTTTTTTTGTTTGTTTGAAGACTATTGACTGGCTCAAGTTAATGTGTCACAAACCCCTTATTTGTAATGTTCCATCAAGAAGTTGCATGACCTAGAGGATAATGATGCTGGACTGGAATTTAGGAGACATGGATTCTATTTTTCGTTCTGCCACTGATTTACCGAGTGACCTGAGGCAAGTCATTCCACCTCCGCGTGATTGTTTCTCCTCTCACCCTTTGTTCACTTCATCTGTTTAGGGCTGGTGTTGTTTCACAGTGGGGCCTTGATCTCTGGGGTGTCTATGCACTAATGCTCATACAAACAACAAGTTGATTGTTGAATGTTCAGGAAAGTGCATCAATTCACAAGGAGTCCTACCTACATTTTTTTTCTTATATTTTCATCAACACAGGTCAATTGGTACAACTGTGCTGCTTCAGCGCTCTGAGTGTAGACCTATCCCTTTATCTATATGCCCTTCAGTGAAAGAAAAGACAAAGGCTTGACAAAGCCATCTGCTCAGATGTCTATTAATATTTATGCATCTCCTTTTGAAGTGGATAAAGAGAGAAGGCTTATTCATATTTTTAGAAATGGCAGTGAAAAATGAAAGTGACTTGTTTTTGAATCCATGTGTCCTTCATAGTAAGCATTCCTCCAGTGTGGGATCTTATGACAAGCCAAAGGAAGGGAAACCCAGTTCATAAAGACAAATAAAAGGTATAAAGATTCTTCTGTGTTGTTTGCTTCCACCAAGATTCTGAACTAGGAATTCAAAGCTGGATTTTGTAGAAAGTGGGTATAGTTAATGGGAATTTATATAAGTAGTTAGAGAAGTAGAAGTTAGTAAGATTAGGCCCAAGCCTGAACCAATGTTCAAAGGCCTTAGCATGACAGCTCACATGAACTAGTGCCAAGAACTCAGACGTCACAAAGCCTGCCTCAGCAACCTTACTAACTTACAATGTTGCAAGGAGCTCCCTGCACATAGCGTGTGAGAACCGGTGGCTATGTTGCAAAGATTTGGCCCTGCACATAGCATGTGAGAACTGATGGCTATGTTGCAAAGATTCAAGAACGTGGGAACCTCTGAAATAAACAGGAGGGGCATGGGGGATTAAAACCCTATATATACCACCAGTCCCACAGATACACTCTTGGACAGTAGGCTGGACTGAGTCAAGACGCCCCGTGGCCTCGGCTACGATAGCCAGTGGGCTCAGTCCATAGCCATAGGCTATTCGTAGCCAGAGAATGGTCATGGCCCAGTCTTAAAGGTGACTAGACTGGCATGTAGGTCTGAGCTCACCAGAGAAAGGTCAGCACCTGATCCTCGAGAGTGACGAAATTGACACGTTGGTGAAGAGTTCGGTGAGTGTTAAGACATTACAATAGGCCTCGGTGAAGGCTGGTTCAAAGTAGCTACAGGTATATAAAAGTACATCAGACCTTGGCGAAGGCTGGTTCTTATTTAGGGACGTGTAGGGCTCAGTCCCTTTAATGGGATTGCAGCAGGAAGGTTGTTCTTTTAACAACTGGATAAACTAGAAGTTAGTTCCTCGAACCTAGGTTGGTAAGAGGTATTGGGCTAAGGTTAGGGACCAAGTAGTTTAGCACCCCGGCCTGGGAGTACAGGTGGTTAAACTGCAATCCCCTTTAAAGGTAGGGGGCAGACGCTGTATAATAAGAATAGCTTTAGTAATTAAAAAAGGTAAACTTTAATGCGCATTTAGTTTTAAATTCTTGTCTTTAAGACCTGCTGCAGCATAACAGTAAAACAGCATAACAAGTAAAACAGTGAACTCTGTAACTGACAAAATTTGTTAACGAGATATTTCTTTTAAAAAGTGCTTAAAGCTCATGGTACTCATAATGAACAATAATAAATATCATTTGTTCATAACTCTCCTGATTCCTTTAATACTTCCCCTGTTACTGTTAATTCCTCTTACCCCTCTGTCCCTCTTACTACTTCTCCTATGGGAACAATTTTCAGTTCCCTTGATGTGTGTTTGGGTTATTGGCTGGATCGGTTTAACCCTCTATTATTTGTCCTCCCTGACCAGTAATGTACCTGTTAGTGCCTCCTCCCTTCCATCAGATCAAGGCCGGGCTATTATCCCGGTGGACAAAGAACCCTCCGTCTGTGCGCACCCCTCGATGAATAACACCCCGAGGGTGGACGTTAAATTGTGTAGCGCATTGGAGATTTGACCTGGAAAAGTGATTTATTATGTGGCATCAACAAGCATGTTTGCACATTACTCCAAGGAGCACATTTAATATCATTTATCTTGGGAACCTACCACTAAACCATTCATTGCTTCTTGTCTTACATCAGAGGCCAGGTCCAGAGTTGTAGTTTAGTTTAGTCTTTTCGTTGCCAAAGAACCTGCTATGGGCAAGATATATTAGTGTGAAGTGGAGAAACTATCAGGATCTAAAGAATTCAGCATGTGAAATCTTTCTTATCCAGTCCTCCCTTTTTTTGTTACAGAGAAGAAAATCCTTTTGTGTGGCTAATTTCAATGGGAGTACTTGTGTGAGAAGTGACGCAACACACAGCCGTAAACCCAGCTATATAATAAAAATTACCCTTTGATTTCAAAGTTTCCTCAGTTTCTGTTTCCCTGTGGGCAGGATTCTTTACTCGTGCTGGTGTAAATCCAGAGTTACGCCATAATCAGTGGAGATACACTGGTATAACACTGATTTGACATCAGAATCAGAGAACTGTAGAAGATAGAAATTATCAGCTCTCATCACGTATCAAACACACACTTCAGTAAGAATCTTAAATCACTTTCTAGCTTTAGGAAAGTTTAATTACAGATGATATCTGGAAAGCTAAATAATGTGCCTATAATATGATATAAACCTCATTAAGCAAATTCAGTAGCAGTACTAGAGTCTCTGGGGCTGGGAAGAGACGAAAATAAACATTGGAAAGGTTAAAAATCACCTTTTATCTACATTTTTCGAAGCAATTTTTTCCAACTGGTACCGGTAAGTATTAGAAATTTTAAACTACCGGCTTTTAAACTTCTTATCTGGTAAAGCCATGGGAGCCTGAATTGAAGATAACTTTTTACTAATATCTGCTGAGTTCTTACTCAGCAAGACCAGTTGTATTTGTTAGATTAAAAGCTATTCCTTCTGATATTGTGGAACTGAATGCAGTTTGATCCCCTAACGTTTGTGTAAACGGGGGAGGAGAAATAGAGGACCAAATTCATTGTTTCTGTGACTCTTCTGAAGCCAGTGGATGACACTGAAATTAATGTGACCCACAGAGTTTTAAAGGGACACTATCAATTTCAATGTTGGTCTCAAATGAAAATGCAATAACAAAATAATCTTGAGAAATATTTTCACAGTTAAAAATACAAAACCTATGAACATTCCCCTACAGCTTCTGAAACCCAAATATTGCAGCAGTAAGAAACTGAAAATGAATTTTACTTCAGTGATTTTTGTTGCCCAAACTGAGGGAAATGAAAAAAGTAAACAGGTCCTAAGTAAATTTGAAGTTCTAAAATTCTTCTGCTTTTAATATGCAAAGTCACCATTGCCAAATATTGTGATATTTATTGTTTTCCTTAAAACCTCAGCTCCTAATCATATTATTAGGTGAGAATCTCGGCTTTTGGTTTTTGGGTTTGTTTTTTTTTTAAATCAAGCTCTCATGTCTGTAAGGAAAAGCTTAAAAACATGAAGCTGAACAGTTAAAAAAAAAAAAAAGCTGAAAAAGAGGACCTTAAATTTAAGCTCTCTTAAAAATCTTGTGACTTTTAGGCAAATTTCAAGGGTCTGACCCATGTTTTTTTGAGTGCTTGGCATTGGCAGTACTGTAATGTGTCATTAGTTATACAGATAGATGATTGTTTAGCATTTATTTTTAAAGTAACCGTGCTCCTTTAAACATATCAGTTCTTCTTGGTGTTATAGGGTATCCTTCTTTCCCCTAATAATCAAAGGCCTAGAGTTACAAAGTTAGCAAAAGCAGAAGATGACCGCATGCTTTTTAACTATTTCCTCCTTAAACCATCATCATCCTGGCCAACTCAGAGGACTTCAGTATTTTTAAACAAATTAAAGAAGTTATGAAAATGGGATTGCTACTCTTCTATATGTCCTCTCCTTTTTGTTAGTCTCTGCATTCTAGACACAAGGCAGAAGATGTGCATTTTTTACTTTACCATTAAGGTGTTGTAAAGAAAAGCAAGTGTTAATTAGAGCTGAACGCGTGTGCTCAACAGGACAGTGGAGGCCTCCTGTGTTAATGGGCAAATCTGAGTCTTTTTCAGGTATCTACATTTTAGTACAAGTTTGGACCTGCGGTCAAAGCACTTCCACATTGTCACAAGAGTACAAAGAGTTTGTCCTCTGCTGTGAGAGAGTTTTCCAGTTAGCAAACCACACACACAGTTGTACTGTCAGATATATATTTTTAGAATTGTTGTTCCTTTGGGGACACTATTATTGGTCCCTTTCCCTGTTCTTACACTTATCTACTCAAGATAAAATAATGATCCATCCTTAAAGGAACACTGTCATATTTGTCTGGCCTCCCGGGAAGGGAAACCTAAATCCACACGAACTGGAAAGTGAAATTGGCTAGTCCGGTTTCTTGTTTTTAAGATATAAGAAGTAAGCAAATAGCATAAATGGTGAGAACAGATTAGATTTACAGCTTTAATCAACTGAATGGGATCACAGGTAAGAATGGTTTATGACTTTTATCCTTAAAGTAACCTCTTTAAGGGTGTTCATCAGGGGAACAGTTGCGTGATTTTTGTAGTCCAGTTTAAAATATTGCTTCTTTTCCTCTCTTTGCCCCCTTAAAACAACTGTACATAAAAAAAGACCTTGCTTATACGAGATCTGTACCCGGTATCTGACAAAGTAGGTTCCAGCCCATGAAAGCTTATATTACAAAAAAATCTTTTTTGTTAGTCTCTAAAGCTATGTCTACACTGGCAAATTAGTCTGAATTAAGGAGGCTTAATTCAAACTAAGTAAAGCCATGGCTACACTAGACTTTAGTTAGTTCGAATTAAGGGCTTCCTTAATTTGAACTAATAAGTTCAAATAGGGCTTCAGAAGTAAGGCTTTAATTTGAACTAATTAGTTCGAATTAACCAATGTGGCCATGTTAGTTCGAACTAGTTTCTTAGTTCAAACTAACCAGCCATTGAAATGAATGGGGATTGCTAATTCGAACTAAGCAAGTGCCATGAATGGCACTTGCTTAGTTCGAACTAAGTTTTCCTAGTTTGAATTAAGCTAACTAAAATTAGTTTGAATTAGTTAGTTCGAACTAACTAATTTGAACTAATTTTAGCAAGTGTAGACATAGCCTAAGGTGCCACAGGAATCCTCATTGTTTTTGCTGAAAAGAGACTAACATGGCTACCCCTCTGAAACTTGCTTATACAGTGTCTTATGGATCTGAACAACCAAACACTTGATACTTTTCTCGCCCTGTCCCTCCTGTTTCCTTCCCTGCCTCCCCCTCCCCCCAAGTACAGGATAAGAAGTCAGTTTGTGTTTAATCATACACAAGGAATCAAACTTGTCTACTTTTACAAAGCTAATGAGTGGCATATCAATGACATCTCTGTTAGCTTATTTTTCATGGGGGGCAGACTCAGTTTTCTGGAGGCCATGAACTAGGAAAGTTGCTAAACAGCTAATTTAAAAAAAAAAGAAAAAACACCCAATCCCCCAATTGAATAGCACACAGTTTTAGATGTTTTTCATTTTCTTTCACTTGTAATAAAAATGGGTGGGGCTGTATGAACTGGTGCCCATCATTTAAGAACAACCTGATTTTTTTTTTTGTCCAAAATGGAACTAAAATCTTTTAAGTTCTTATCCCTTTGGTTAATCTTTTTTTCTCATCATCATTTGTATTACAGTAATGCCTACAGGCCATGTCTGAGATCAGAACCCCATTGTGCTACCTGTAATACATACAGGATGGTAAAAGTTTATAATCTAGACAAGAAGGATAAAGGAAGCACTCTTATCCCATTTGTATAAATGGAAAGCTAACACAGCAGCCTTTCTTTTTTCCATTTTAATCTTATGGCTTGTAAGTACTTTATATAAGCTCCCATTATCGTGGCATCTGAGCACCTTCCAGTCTTTAGTGTACTTGCCCTTGCATCACTCTTTGAGTGCGGAAGTGCTATTACCGTATTTCCCCAACGATAGGCCGCGGCTTATACATCGATTTTACAAACCTGCGTATTGGGTGCGGCTTGCTTAAATGGGGCGGCCTATCTAAAAACATGAAAACGCATTCGCTAAAAGTATAATTCAGTGCACAAAAAGACGACATACCCAAATGATTAGTTGAATTTAAATGTACTGTTTACTGCAGCAACGAAGAGTTCGAAAAGCAACGCAAAGCAAAGATAGATCAGTGATGATGTTCTGTCACTTAATTGGCGCTGCCGCATCCAGCCTCTTCTTCACATTCGTCTAGTTCAGGTTCGTTGCTGCAATGTAAACATTAAACTTTTTCAAGCCTCTGCTACATTACATTACATCCTAGTATATAATACAAGCTAGGAAAAAGCAAAAATTAACAGAAATAAAAGGAACAAAAGTTTATTGTTGGCTGGGAAAAGATGAGTTTTTAATTTTCGTTTGAATGACTGGAGGGTGGGGGTACTGCAGTACAGCAATGTCAATCATCTGTCTACATGTAAGTTCTTCAGTATAAAATTAGCAACACTGAAATGCAAAAGTTATTAGGCTTACCTTTCTTCAAATCCTTCAAAATCAGATCTGTAAACGTCATCATCGTCGCCGAACAACTCGATTGCGACCTGTGTTGCTTTGCTGTCGCTGATGTCGGACACACTTCCGTCACTGGTATCGCTCTCGGATATTGCAGACGTTGCTTGTGCTGCTGGTAGGCTTGTAGGTGGAGGAAGGATTCCGGCTTTGCGAAAACCGTTCTGTATGCTTTCTGGTTTTATGTTGTTCCACGCCGAAATAACCCAATCGCACACTTGACTGTACGTCGCACGTCGCTGCCGGCCAGGCGGAGTGAATGTATGCTCACCATCCGCCATCCATTTTTCCCACTCGATCCTCACAAGGCACTTAAATGCATGATTGACAGCAATATCAAGTGGCTGCAGTTTGCATGTAAGTCCACCAGGTATTACAGCCACGTGACCACCAACCTTGTTCACTGCCTTCTGAACACTATCCATCAGATGAGCAGACATAGAGTCGAAAATTAGCAAGGACTTCTTCTTGTTAAAAAATCCAGCACCAGGCCGCCTTCTGTCGCATTTGTCCACCCATTCCACCATAACGTCTTCATTCATCCAGCCCTTCTTGTTCACTGAGACCTCGATACCCTTGGGTACTTTTTCCCTTGGCATTGTCACCCTCTTAAAAATCACGAATGGCTTCAGCTTTTTGCCACTTGCCGTGCAAGTTATAACAACCGTAAAACTTGTCCGCTCGTGACCTGTGGTAGTTACTGATATGGTCTTTTTACCAACCTTATCGACAGTGCGTGTTGATGGAATGTCCATCTGCATTGGGACCTCATCCATGTTGATGATGTCATCTGGTGTTAGTTTCAGTGTCTCGATTTCCTTGCTGAAGAACTCTCTAAAACTGTCAAGTTTCTTCTCCCAGTCATCTGGCAGTCTCTGTCCCACAGTCGTTCTGGCTCGGATAGTTAGACCATTTCGTTTCATGAAGCGAGAAACCCAATTATGACCCCCTTTGAAGTCATCAATTGCCATTTCAGTCGCCATTCCTCGTGCCTTCATTTTGATGGCTATTGTTGAAACTACCCGATTGTTCTCACGCTGCGCGAGAATCCATTCTTTAAGTCGCGTCTCCAAGCTTGACCATTTTGCTTCCTTTGTACACCTTGCACACCTACGTGGCGGAAGCGCACACAAAGCTTCCTCATCTTTCCGCCAATTTCTCACTTGTTTTTCATCTACTTCAAAGTGGCGTCCAGCTGCACGATTGCCGTTTTCTTTCGCGAAAGCAATGACCTGGAGCTTAAATTCTGCAGCGTAGGACTTGCGTTGTGGCATGGTATCGGTAAGTGTAAAATTTTATCAATTTAATTGTTCACACTCAACTATGGTATAATGTCACTATAGAGTTGCAAAGGCCTCCAGGGGCGTGCCAAATTAGATGCTTTTACTTGAGAGTGGTAAATTCAGTAACGCCACAGCTAATAACATGGAGCAGCTTATCTTAGAGCTCTAAAACGTAAATGAGCATTATCTGCGGCTTATAGAATGGGGCGGCTAATAACATGGGGCGGCTTATCGTTGGGGAAATACGGTACTTCCATTTTACAGATGGGGGGAACTGAATAGCTTAGTTAGTGACTTTTCTCCAGTCACACAGGAAGTCTGTGGGGAATAAACGACTTGAACCCAGGTGTTCCAGGTCCTAAGCTTGTGCCCAAATCATTGGCCCTTCCTTAGCCATCCAAGCAATCTTTCTTGCATTACCTGCCTATGGTGTTTTCCACTCCCCTTCTCTGTGGCTATATTTTCTATTGGTGGCATGGGTATTTGTTTGTTCTCCTGAAGGTATTGAAAGAGAGTTCATCTTTCTTGTAGATAACATTTTTCTTTCCACTCTTTTATGTTGTTTTGTTTATGTGGATAGCACTTCCCTGAAGAATTTGCTCTTGCTGTCTGTTTCTACAGTATGTGACACAGTGGAGCTCTAGATTCCAGTTAGGGCCACTCTAGGCGCTTCTGTTATAGAAATTGTTCTAGCTAGGAGAAGAGTTTTTGATATGGGAAGAAGTTGAAATCTAGATGAGAGAAATTTCTGAGATTAAAAAAAAAAAAAAGTGACTATTCTAATTTTCACTGCGGGGAGCTAATGTTTCAAACCATTGTCTCTTCCCTATAAGTGGTAGGTAGTACTCAGAGTTTCTGATTTTGTGTGTGAGCAGGTTGCTTCTGATTGGTAACTTCCGAGTTCTAAAGCATTTCTCCTGAAGCTGTAATGGCAGAGAAGTTTTATGCTGCTGCTTTTGTTCTGAAGGGTGGCATTTTTTGTTTCTTGAGGGAAGGTGTGTTTTCACTTTGTAGTTTTAGCTGAATACTGTTTCAGAGGAAGCCATTCTCTGTTACTAGAATAGCATAGAACAGAATTGGCTACACGGGAATTGCTATGGGGTATTAAAAGTTACTTTCTTTGCTCTTGGTTTAGAATCCGAAGTATGCTCTTTGATGTCTTTGTCTGCTGCTCAGTACAGCAAACTCTTGAGAATTGGAACAGTAGTTAGAACTGTCATAGAGGAGCTTGCACTGGGATTGAAACATACAGGAGTGTAAATAAAAGTTAAAGCATGGTTGTGTCTGTAAAACTGGGAATGTAGCTTGTTTAAATGTGGGGAAAATTCTTGGGCTAACAGTGCAATAGGCAAATGACAGTTGTTCGTGACTGTTTTCCGACTGTATAGAAGAGAGGACGTGTTTTCAGTTCTTAGGGTTACATAAGTATATTTTCTTTCTGCTACCTTATCTGTAGTAACTGTTAGCTCCGAGAGGTAAGAACAGCTCAAATGTTGTAATTTAAAGATCAGGTTAACTAAATTAAGGATTTTTTCACCCATTTTTAGGAGAAAAAAAAAGTCTAGAATTTTTAATGAAAGTGGTGCACAAATATTCTATTAATATCTTCTAAAGTTGTTCAAATGACATGTGAGACTTGAATTTTGTGCACAAAAGGAGTCTTAGAGGGCAGAAGTATAAATAATGCACAGTGTGTGCAAATAGTAGGAGAGGACTCTTGGCAGCAGATCAAGAAAGTGAATATAAAATGAAAATCTGTTTAGCGAGCAGCCATCAGCCTGCTGTATGTGAGAAAAACAGATCTATGTTGGACAGTAACAAATATAAGCAAAATAACAAATATAATGACATTTTCCAGGTAAACTTTTTGCATCTGTAAAAGATTAGCAAATATTTCCTCCAAAGGGATAGAATTATAGATCAAAGAATACTTTTAATTTTTGTCCTTTTTTATTCAGTGTGTTTTATACCTGATATGAGGGTAGAAATGTGGTACGCAATAATAAAAACAACTCATGATTCTTCTGTAAAGGTCACAGAGAGTTGGTGGGATTTCCTGAAGGGAAATTAGGTGGGGTGTAAAGGCCTGGAATTTGAAGAAAAAATATGGAAATCTTCTTAATAAGCTATGATATAAAATGCATGCCTGTGGTTATAGCTGTGTTGGTCCCAGAATAGGGGAGAGACAAGGTAAGCAAGAGAGACAACAGAAGTTGGTTCAGTACAAGATACCACTTCACCCATCTTGTCTCTATATTACATAATGATCAATATATTTTCTTCCGCTTGCTGTTTAAGACACAGTAACTTCTGAGGACTGGAACGTTGAGGCTGCATCATAGGCTTCGTTGCATCTCCAGGTGACTGGTTCAAATCCAGTCCAAGTTGGTAGTGAACAATTGGAAGTTGTTACCTTCTACTGGGACCTTGGTGTCCAATATGCAAAGATTTGATGGTCTCCCACCTGTTCCTAGTAGTCAGGTATTACTGTTGCAAAAACATCTTCTATAGTTAGCCACCCTGCTGTTGCTCTCAGAAGAAAGGTCAATTTTTGTTCATGAGAGCTACTCAGACATGTAGCTGGTCTATTATGGTTAGACTCAAATCACCTTGGTAGGATGTTGAAAGGAAGTTGGTACTTGGCCAGTTTGTATTGTGCTTTTCTGTAGGTAAAATGCTTTTATTCTCCAGACATATTAGTCTGGCACTTGCGCTTTTTGTCCTGTATTCAGTTGTCTAGGTTCTGTGGTCCCTCTCACACCTGAGTGAGCAGGCCTTTTGTTCTGGTGGTCTGCACCCATCAATTCAATCATCAGGTATATTGGTGCTTTCATGGAGAACTGAATTCATAAAGAAAACCAGGATGTTCTTGCATACATGATATGAAGGTTTAACATTTCTTCCTCTGACATTGTTTAAAAAAAAAGCTAATTGAAACTAACCTACCCTCCCCACACAATTCTTTTGAACTAGAATTGCATCTTAGCTCTGCACTATGATATAGTTTCTTTGCTGTGACTTAATATTTTGAGATGTATCTAGAGTAGTGGTTTTCAATCTTTGGTCCATGACAGACTATATCTAATATTTCCAAAGGGGTGTTCACCTTCAGTCAAAAGGTTGAAAACCACTGATCTATAGCACATTCTGGTTTAGAGCAAGATTCTTTACTATGTCATAGAATCACAGAATCTTAGGGTTGGAAAGGACCTCATGAGGTCATCTAGTCCAACCCCCTGCTAAAAGCAGGACCACTCCCACTAAATCACCCCAGCCAGGGTTTTGTCTAACCGGGCCTTAAACTTTTCCAAAGATGGAGATTCCGCCACCTCTCTAGGTAGCCCATTCCAATACTTCACCACTCTCCTAGTGGGAGAGTTTTTCCTAATATCGAGCCTCGACCTCCCCAGCTGCAACTTGAAACCATTGCTCCTTGTTCTGTCCCCAGTTACTACTGAGAACAGCCTAGCTCCCTCCTCTTTGGAGCACTCCTTCAAGAAGTTGAAGGTTGCTATCAAATCCTCCCTCAGTCTTCTCTTCTGCAGACTAAATAAGCCTAGTTCCTTCAGTCTCTCCTCGTAAGTCATGTGCCCCAGACCCCCTCTTTCTAATTTGTCCACATCTTTTCTGTAATGGGGAGCCCAAAACTGGACACAGTAGTCCAGGTGTGGCCTCCCCAGTGCCGCATAGAGGGGAATAATCACATCCCTCGATCTGCTGGCAACACTCCTACTGATGCAGCCCAACAAGAGCACACTGTTGACTCATATCCAGTCATCTGAAAGCACTTCATACATTTAGTAGTGTAACCAATGAATAAAGGCAACAACATCTGAAGAACAAGAACATGACTCCCCAGGTTGATCAGAAAGAGACAGCTTCCTTATTGTTCATACTTGACAAACAGGTAACTTTTCTTTTTAAATGGATGGTTTCCCATGAGGAAGTAGGAAGTGTGCCCTTTTGCTCTTATTAGAGAATATATCACTGAATTTGTAGAACATCCACAAAGCTCAGAAGTGGCCCTGTCCAATATTATTATTTACTTGTTTATATTTCTGCCCTTCCCATCAAGAAGGAAAATTTAATCATGTTTGTCAAACCAGTGTTGCGATCTGGAACAAAGATGTCAGTGAGTTATTCTCTGCACTTCATAGCATCCCGAGAGGAGAGGGAGGACAAATATAGATCTATTTCTAGACCTGAAATGGCTCAACAAATCCATCAAACTTAAGTTGAAGGAACAATTTCAGGATGGCTTGTTAACCGTAGTTCCAAAGAATATTCTGTCTCCCTTGATCTTGGAATTAGGAGTGTATATGATTTTTAATTTTTTATTGTTAAACAGTTACTCAGTTTTCAACTAAAATTGTGCTCTTCATTGAACAAAGAGGCATAGGCCAGAGAAGATCTGTTTATTTATATATTAACCAAATCTTATGAAAGAGGGGCATTTCAGGTTGGTTGTAATTTCCTTCCTTTAAGAAAGAATGTCCTTTCTTTTAAAGTTTGCTAATTTATTGCTTCTACTTATGGCAAAGACAGCCATACTTAGCTTGAAAACTGTGAATATTCCTACTGAATTCAGTGGTACTACTCACATGCATTAAGCTGAGGATGTGTCCAAGCCTTGAGTATTGACTACATGTGGACTTCTTTATGGTCATTTCCCTGTGGCAATTTAGAGGATTTAAATGGATTTTCCTTTTATCCCTGTCTTTAAAAAGTGGGGAGAGGGTGCGGGGGATGAGGATGAGGATTTTAGCCATAGTTCCTTTCTATTTTCATGGATTTTAAATTTTCTTTCCAAAATTCAAAGAAGTAAGCCGACTGTGATAGACACAACTCTTTGCGGAGAATGTCCAGATTGCAGTGGTTTGCCAGAGAAACAGAAGTGGACTCCCTGCTCTCTTTGACACCTCGCTAGGCTCTTCTGCACATGAGATTGGGATCAAACACAGTGTAAAATGTAAATTTTATTTTTTTACAGTGTGCACAATGAGAGGATTCCTTCTAGAATAATTTCTCATTTATTATCCAGCTAGTATTGCCTTATCAGTAATCTGTGTCAATATGACTCCACTTCCGTAACTGAGAAACACAGCAGCACTTGCAGAAAATAACTTTTGTAAGCACGTACTCACTTGCACTGGAATTGTAGCTTGTCTTCCGTCACTGCACAACTTTGCTGCTTTACCTTTTTTCTTTTGGTCCCAAGTGCCTGATTGAAAGTTCATGAAAGACAATGGAGAGACTTTCGGATCAGCCACTAAGTACACAATCCATTTCCTTGAATGATGAATGTTGCTGCGTTGTGAGATATGAATGACCCGTTTGTCAGCCATTGAAAACTGGTTCTGTAAGAGTGCTCTTGATTAAGAGATTGTGCCCATGCTAAAAGATTCTTGGAGGTAGTTTCCTGCACAGAGTCATTGTGTTAAATCTGCTCATTGTCTGCTCTTTATGAAGGCCCTTCATGTGTAAAATGTCTGGTACAATTAGTAGACAGAATAAGAAATGAATCATGTTGTGTCAACTTGCAGGTATTGGCATCTCAGTGGAAAGCTGAGATATAAATCTCGATCCAAGTCAGACTGCAGCATGCTCTTGTAAGACCTGTGAATAGGGCCACGGGTAAAGCACTGCCATCTTAACAGTTTTGTCACTGATTACCATGAGCTCAAGGCATCCAGGGGTAACTTGAATTATCCTTTTAAATCATGAGTTATGTGTGGTTGCCACGGTCAACTCTCTGAGCATTAAAAGAAAGTCCTGCTCAACATACTGTGTCCTGATTCACGTGCAGTGTGGCACGCCTCTTTTATCAAAGACAATTACTTTTACTAATATACAAGAATCAGAGTTGCTTTAGTCACACCTAGACCTGATCCACACGGAGATCTTATGTTAGGATAATTACATTGAGGGTGTGGAAAATCCATACCCTTGAACCAAACAGCTCTACTGACCCGAGCTCCTGGTGCAGACAGCGCTATGTTGGCAGAGGGCTTCTCCCGTTGACATAGCTCCCGCCTCTCAGGGAGCTGGAATACCTATGCCAACAGGAGAGCCGACCTGTCAGTGTAGGTAATTTCTTCACAGGTTAAAAGGTTCTGTTACTCTGTACTTAAGTGCCTGAGTTCATCCAGCCATTGTTAACCAAAAGGGTCTCTTGAAATAGCTACAATTTTGAACAATAGTCAGGTGAGGGTGGAAATTGGGTCAGGAAGGACATACTGTCAAAGGAAAGTGTTGCTTGCAATAAAGTTTAGAGGAACAAAAAGATCTGTTAAAAATGGTTTATCTGAGCAAGGGCTTGGAGTGACAGCAGGAGATGAGAAGAGGCTGGTTGTGTTCTAGCCCAGGAAGAAGCAGGTGCAGATTTCAGAGGGAGTGTTCCCCTCAGCGACCTTTCTCTCTTACACACTTATCTCCAGTGTAATGGGATTTCTCAGAGCAGCCCTGAGCCTGAGGAATCTGCCGTATTCGGCTAAACCAGAACTAAAAAATGTGCAGCCGCTCAGCAGCAGCTGGGTGGCTTTTAGACTGAAGACATGAATGTGGAGTTTTAGATTTCAGCAAAGAGAATCCTTTTCTTTCATTCCCACAGAATGAAAGGAAATGCATGGGATGGTACAATTTGCATGGTGTTTGGCTGTTTGGAAGTGGCACCTGCCAAGAGTTAGGTACTGGAGAGACTTTGTTGCTTACACATTAATGCCCATGGAACCAACATTGCCCCTTGCCACTGGTGTCACCTGTATGCCTATACATGCCGTGTCGGTGGGGCCACTCCGCACATTCTTCTGATTATTCTTGTTAGGGCCAGTTTTCAGCCACAGAAAAACCGACTGCTGCTAAACATTACGAAATGTTGTGGGTGGCCTTAAAGATAAAGGTACGGTATTGCTGTATGTGGCTTTTCAAAGTGAAAGTTCCCAATGAGCCTTCGACTCTCTTAATTCCTACAGAGAAAAACCATCATTAACCTTACGTTGTTTATTAAAGACATGACTGACCCATGTAACAGAAAGGAAATAGCAAAAGTTAGGATACTGATTTTTTTTAACACCCTTCCCCCTCCTATTTTTTAACCCCCAGGCATCAGATTCACTACTTTCCCTGAAGGAAGATTCCTCTCCAAGTCCCATGCACCCTGCAATGTGTGAAATAATACCATACACACATCGCATGACTTAAAATCTTAACTTCAGCCTCAACAGATGTGTCCATCAGACAACTGTGCACAGAGGAAGTTGGTTTCCTGTAGGAAGGCATGAGGTTGGAGTTACAGTTTTGCTTTGTATTGTGACTGTGAGGAATACGGTTTGCAGTTGTTACTGCACATGGTGGAGATGTAAGGGCCCCGTCTTGCCTATGGTCAGACCTGAGAAACCTCACCAAAGAAAACCGTAAATGAAGAAAATGGGGTGCACAGGTACAACTGAGAAATGAAGCTGGTCTGCAGAACCTTACAATGCTGGTAATGAGGCAAGTGCCGGGAAGAGACCAGCCTGACCTTGAGATTTCAGGCTGACTTTGTGGTTCGAATAGCTAGAAATAAAACCTCTTTTATTGTAAAGTGAGTGTGTTTGTTCCAAAAGCCATGGGGAAACAGTAAACATAGAATCTCTTCCTGACCTTTCTACAAATAACTTTTCAGAGTAGACTTAGATCTGTTAATATCACTTCCATTATTCTTGTTTTCATACAGCAGGGGAAAATGCATTCTGTAGGACCCTAATCTTCTAGGACATGTTTATTATTTTCTGCAAGAATAATATTTTCATTGTGTGCACTACTATACAGTACCCTTTGAAAATACTCTGAGGTGCCACTGAATTAACTGCAGTGTTGTGTGAGAAAAGTTCAAAAAGTTGATTTTTATTTTTTAATGCTCCTGCTGAGGATGGGAGGGTGGAAAAGGAGGTTAACGATACACGTTATAAGGCTGAATAGTTATAATGTTTCAATTTCTGGCTAGCCAGTAGAACACAGATGAAAGCAGTTGTGAAATAGCTCGGAATTATTTTTTATTTTTTAGACCTCCGCTTGGTGGTAGGTTGGAGACAGAGAGGGGCTAATGACCATTATCTGCTCCACATGAGCAGAGAGGAAACCATTACTGTGTATACTGTGATGAAGGGATTTGATCTGGGACAGAAAGCTAATTGCAATACCACTCCTTCATTTTGATTCTGATCTTAGATAGCTGAGTCATCACCCATTGCCATGTGTTTGGTATGCAGCGATGGGAACTTATCTGAAATGAGAACTGAGGCATTTTTGTCTTTTAACCTGTGCAAGCAGTTGCCTGTTGGGATAGAGGTATAGTAGAAAAATCCATTAGACTCAGCGGTCAGAAAAAGAGGTGGTTTCATAAGACTCCTTTTTTTTGGTCACATTTGGTCAATTGGAAGTCAGTTTGTCATGTGCCTTCCCCTACAATCACCAAGGATTTAGTCAAATAAAAGTGCATTGCCTTTTTCAGCACTGATAAACCCATAGAGTAACGAATGCTGCATTTTGTATATCTGTGGCTGGTGTGGTCAGTTCAGTAAGGAGATAAATGGTCTCTTATGTCATACAAGAGAATTAAATCCTAATGGCCTGACCACATGATACAAAACCCCATGACAACTGGATGGATGGTAATAGTCTACTCAAATGCTGGAGACATAAACATATGCTTCACACACCATTCTCCCTGCAGTTTTACTTTAACTTCACTTCTAATTGAAGGATTAGTTATCCTGGATTTAACCAGCCATGACGGAGGTGGGGGAGGGTTAGAAGAGGGAGCCTGTACTCGCTCATCTGTCTCCAAAATGCTGAACACGCAAAGATCCAGTAATTAAGATAAAAAGAGTGTTTTGTGCCAGAGCATTTCCAATTCCTGTGTATTTAACAGGACTAAGGGATAGTTTGTTTAAGCATGAGGTGAGGTGACTGTAAATCAAAGACTTTGTCTGTTTTCTTTTCTTAAACCCATGCTAGAAGCCAGCCAGCTAAAATACTGTACAACTCTGATGTGAGGTCAGAAGTGTATAGTTAAAGCAAGCTTTTGCTTTTGATTCATTAGCTTGAGGAAGTGGGGACAGGACCTCACAGATGAACATTTTCATACATTGCTTTTCACAGTAAATCCACCCAGTGTGTTTCCGTTGACTTTTTTCAACAGCAAGAGACCAAGGTTTTAAAAAACTGATGAAACTGAATGCCTCATGTTTTGGTTGACCAATTGGAGACATTTGAAAGGGGCCTCATTTTTCTGAGGGCAGGTACTCAGCATTTTTGAAGCATCAAGTCCCTTGAAGGTGTTTCAAATAAGGCCCCCAAAATCACTAATTCCCTTGGAAAATCATGGCTCAAGTGAACGCTTGCTGCTGTATTAAAATGGGTGAGAGTATTCTGTATTAAGCCTTTATTAGAATCTGAGGGGAGGTATCTCTATTAAATATCCCAATTTATTTCCTATTAATGGGCATTTTCAACATACATTGCTATGTTATTTGCAAACCATTGACATAGCAAGGGATCCAGAACTCTAACTTTTGCTGACTATTTTGGTAAATCTTGTCTTTTGAGTGTCATCCTACCTGGACTAATCTACTCTTTACTCCCATTCTTTGTCTCAGCTTTTGTTTCAAAACAGCTTTACTTGCGACAGTTCACTTTCCCCTGTTTACACTGGGGTTTAGTTAGTTGGGAAATCAGTTCTTTTTTTTTTTTTTTTTTTTAAATCTTCTTTCTTACTTAGAGATGCCACAATGAAGAGCTAAATTTGCTGGGGCTCGATAAATGTGGGGAATTGGGTTTGGCAATTCTGCTCCAGCAAGCATTTCAGTGATTCCTGTTATTCAAAAGGGGTAGCCGTGTTAGTCTATTGTAGAAAAACAACAGAGTCCTGTGGCACTTTAAAGACTAACAGATTTATTTATCACATGAGCTTTCGTGGGAGAAAATCCCACTTCATCAGAC
>ML685812.1:12679270-12721164 GCA_007922175.1 Pelusios castaneus | reverse complement strand
CAGTACACTGTTTTCTGCTCAGAGTCTCAGCCACCTTTTCCCATGCTTCTCTCTCTCTCTCCCTCCCAGTCAATCAGTGCTTCCCTGCCTCATAGCTTAGTACACAATGGAGTGGCTGCAAAAGGGGATTTAAAGAGTCACTCACTTTTAGTAGCAGCTTTTGAGACATTGGCCACCTGTATCTCTTGAACCTTCAGAACAGCTCCTAGTGTTCCTTCAATTCACATGTCCCTGCTACTAAATATTTCACTTCCAAAAGTCGGTGTCTGCATGATAATAAATAACTTCACACACGGTAACAAACCTGACATTCAAATGCCAGTGCATGTTACCCCAGTGAGAATGGTTCACCAGGCCTTCTCTTAGTAATACAGCACATTTATTCCCATGACAGATTAGTTATGGGGTCTTGTTTCTAGTGCTAAAATGTGCTAGTGAAGAGTGCATTTTGCCATGCTGTCAAGTTCTTAAGAACATCTAAGCTGTGAGCATCAGTAGATGTTGAAATTATTTGAAAAAACAATTTTGGTCACAATCATGGGTAATTTTCTTACTTCATCAGTCAGAATCCTAATGGAATGTTCACGTTCTCTGAGTTTTTTTTCCCGAACATCTGGCTCCCTGTAGTGGGAGACTTCAGGGCCTTCTCACAGTACAGTACCCTGGAGTTGGGAGCACTCGGGGTGTTCTTTAGGCAGCACACTTGCACCTTCTTTAGGCCTACAGGTAGAGGGAGAAAACTGTTAAAGGGACCTGTCATGCCCAAAGGCTAGATTTTATTAAAATGAACTTACAAAATCTTAATAGAAACACTGTACACAAAACTGGGGAGGAAAATTCCAATTGAAAGCAGGTTATTTGAAACAAACAATCCCATGTTTGTTTGAGATACAGAAAAGCAACTACTGCAGACCGAACACTGTTAGGGGAAACCAGATTTTTGGAAGTAAAAAATCTATTCATAACGGATTGGGGAGTCCTGGTCATGTATGGTCTTTTGAAAGACCCTCCATATATCTGTCTAATTTCTATACAGTGTTCCTTTTAACCTTTACATCTTGTAAAATGGGACCAGATTCAAAGCCCTTGGAAATCCATGAACCGCTTTCCCTTGACACAAAGTGTTTTTTGGATCAGGCTCATAATTAGCTAAATTCATTTTAACAGGAGTCGGGGTGTCAGAGGCCTGATTTTCTGAGGAGCTGCACATTTAGAACTCCCAGTGCACGTTCGGAGAGGAAAAGAAGCCCTAGTACTTTTTCTAGGGGGGGAACTGGGAGTCAAGACAGTTGAATTCTTTTCCTCATTCTACTGCTTGAACTTTTTGCAATCCAGGGCAAATCATTTAATTACTTTGTCTCAATCTCTCCATTTGTAAAGTAGGACAACTAAAATGACTCACCTATTTTAGGAGATTTTTGGATGAAAGACAACATATGCATATAATTGAAAAGTTATCTTAGTTATTATCAAACGTGCTCTTTTGATATCATCTGGCATATAGCTCTGTTGGCTCCATTCACCCCATTCCTCTGTATCTCTCTTAAACAATGTTTTGATAATTATTTTGCAATTACTTTGCCCTTACATTGATTGTAATTAGAGGTGGGTGAAATTGTTTTGGAAGAAACTTTTATTTGCTGCAAAATGCAGATTCAGGATTATCAAAGCAGACTCAGATTGAACACGTGTTGGATTTGTGTAGAATTTGATGACCTGATTTTGTCCAAACTCCACCCCCCCAAAAAATAAAAATGTTTCACTTAGCATTTTACTTTAGCTTGATTACAAAATTTACAAAAAAGATTTTTTAAAAACCCTTAAAAGAAACCAGGCATTTTGAATGAAATATTTTGCTTATCCTGAAACAAAAAAAGATTTTTTGAGTTCTTAGTTGGTGAAAAATTTAAAAAAAAAATCATTTTGGGTTGATCTGAACTATGGGTTATTTTTAGTTTTGGCATTTACCAAACAATCATCTGTTATTTGCACAACTCTAATTGTAATGTTAAAAATTGTGTTAACAAAACCAGCATCAATTACAAAGTAGAAGGGGGAAGATGATAAACAATTCTGTTAGTTATCAACACAGAAAAAAAAATTAGTCTAATATCTTTATCTCAATTGTGAATGTTGAAGAATGTTGGGGAAAATTAGATCCAGCCTCAGTGATGTTAGTTTTCATAGCTGACCGATATTCATTCTTACTAGAAGTAGTTTATAACACTTGCCTAGGTGGATGTTTGTTGGATTGTGCTTTGTTAAAGTAAACTTAATTTGTCATTTATCGCATGAGCTTTCGTGGGAGAAAATCCCACTTCGTCAGACGCTTTGAAGAACTTTCCTATCTTCAAAGCGTCTGACGAAGTGGGATTTTCTCCCACGAAAGCTCATGCGATAAATAAATCTGTGTCTTTAAAAGTGCCACAGGACTCTGTTGTCTTTCTACAATAGACTAACACGGCTACCCCTTTGGAATTTAATTTGTCATGTTATTGACTCTGAGGTAATTTAAACTCTGCATGTCTTGTTTGTGACAGTAGAAATGGATGGGTGTTTCCCTGCCTGTCTTTTAAAATGAACACGGAGAAAAGCTCTTATCTCCATGAAGTTCAGATGACACAAATGAAATTACAGAGGGCATGATGGGTGTGGAGTTGGAGGTATGATAAAACTATACAAATAAATGAGCGGTGTAGAGGATAAATAGATTTGTTCATCTCCTCTCTCTATAAAAGCACAAGGAGTCGTTTGTTGAAATTCAAAACTTTAGGGGAAAAAAAGAATTCTTGATCCATCTTTTCTATTGCACTCATAGTTTTGTATACTTTTATCGCATCCTGTTAGCAGCAGCAGGCTATTCAGCTGAGAAGGCTCGCCATTTTACAGATTTGCACACAATCGGGTATCAAAATTTGTGCTCGATGCACATCCCTGTTAATAAAATATATACCAATGTCGATAGTGTGGCACCATCACAAATACACTAGTACAGGAAAATGGTATCTGTTCAGGGTTCCACAAGTACATGATAGATGCCACTTGTAACCCATCTAAACATCCGCTAGGTTTAGCAGTCTCCAGGCTGCTCCATTTTTACTCCCATCAGTGCCTTAAGGTATTGCTTGTATATGTTTTCTAAAATCCCAATTTCCCGAGTTGAACAGACAGCTGCTGCCACTGTCTCTAGCTGCTGTTATAAACATTTGCATTTCAGTTGGCTTTGCCAAAAAGCTGGGACTTAACAGTCAACATGCAGTAACCTCCTGCTATTTGACTGGGGAACCTTCCTTTTAGTTTAAAAACCATTTCTCAACTTGTTCACCAACATATTTTTTCAAAAGGGCTTCAGGTTTGCAAAATGCAAGGAGGTGTGTGTTCTGAAAATCCAACATACCCTTTATTCACAGGTAAAAATATCAAAGGGCCTCAAGGTGCACAACTGGAGGCATATAATACCCAGAAATGGTTCTGATGTAACAGGACATGGTCAAGCAGTGCAGGCCCAGGTTAACTGTTACTTTTAAAAACAATTGCACTACTATTGCTCATCATCCTTCTGGTGGAGTTGCACATAGCAGTGGTTTTCAGCTTGTGGTTTGCAGACCCCGAGGGTCCATCGGCTATCTCTAAGATTTCCTAAGGTTTCACACCTCTGTTTTGAAATTTTTAGGGGTCTGCAAATCAAAAAAGGTTGAAAACCACTGGCCGATAGGGATGAATGGATAGTTTGTCCTCCATGCCCTTTCAATCTTCGTCCATTTTTTTTTTTTTTGAGACAGTCCTCTTGGGGGACACTTAACACCGATTTGTGGTTTAGACACGTGTCCAGCTTGGAGTTAAATCGAGACCACTTACTCACTTTACAGAAGCCATCAAACAGGAATGACCTTCAGTCATTACTAACTTGTGATGTTAAGATAAAAAAGGCTCCACTGTTCCAGTCTCTTAGGACACCTGGTTCCCTTGTATTTCCTTCTCTTTGAAATTTTGCAACATACTATTACATTTGAACAACCAATGAAGTATTTGAATTGTGTTTAACAGGCTGCTTCTCCTGGGTCTTCCATCTCACAGAAATCACTTTACTTATGCCTCTCCATAAAATTTAAATGGCAACATAAGGACATGGACTGCCTCAATCCAGCCATTTGAAATATTAAAGATTTTTTGTTTGACATTGCATTGGTATAGCTCAAATCCGAATTTCCCTCTTGGCATGGGGACCAGTTAAAAATTAGGTCATAGTGTCCAAGGGAGACATTTTTCAGTGTAAAGGTAATCTATTCTGCTGTCTGGCTGTTAAAAATTCTTACACTCTTGCTGGCAGGTAACATCTTCATTCAGGATAGTAATGATTCACAGACTAGATTCTGGAGATAAACGTAACTGGTGCACTTAGAATTTACTTGGCAGACTTTGTTCTGTAAGGAGAAATCACTGCCTGTGAACTTTTCCCAGAGAAATGGCATTGGTGGTTGTCTTTCTGCTGCCTGAGATTTTTTTCTAGCATCCTGACTTGATTGCTTTCTAGATTCAGTCCCACAATCAATTTGTGGATTGAAGTGGAGAAAGGGGCCTTTTGACAGCCTTTGTTCAGCATTATCGAAGTCAATGCTGTACTGAAAAGCTTATTGTGGAGTTGGTTGGTTGTTGTTTTTTTTGTGAGAAAACACTTTTGGTCAAAAAAATAAAGGGGGTTTTATTATAATCCCAGCTATATATATAAAATGATGGGGTCTAAATTAGCTGTTACCACTCAGGAAAGATCTTGGGGTCATTGTGGATAGCTCTCTGAAAACATCCACTCAGTGTGCAGCGACAGTCAAAAGAGCTAACAGTGTTAGGGATCATTAGGAAAGGGATAGATAAGAAGACAGAAAATGTCATATAGTCTCTTTATAAATCAATGGTATGCCCACATCTTAATACTGTGTGCAGATTTGGTTGCCTCATCTACAGGAAAATCTATCTGAATACCAGCAAAACTTTTGTTGCTCAGATTTTTGAACAGTCCCCTCCCCCCTGAGCCAACATAAATTTTGTTGGCATTAGCGTTTGTGTGGATAGCACTGTGTTGACAGGAGATGGTCTCCTGCTGGCATAGCCACTGCCACTTGTTTCGATGGCTTTATTATTTCAGTGGGAGAGTTCTCTCCCATCAACAAAACCTGACTATCTAAGAGCTCCTGCAGTGGCACAGCTGTACCAATACAGCTGTGCTGCTGTAAGTTTTAAGTGTAGACAAGCCCTCTGGAAGCATTATTTACTGCTTCTCGGAACACAAGAACTAGGGGTCACCCAATGAACTTAATAGGCAGCAGGTTTAAAATGAATGAAAGGAAGTATTTCTTTACACAGTGCACTGTCAACCTGTGGAACTCCTTGCCAGAGGATGTTGTGAAGGCCAAGATGATAATGGGGTTTTAAAAAGTATTAGATCAGTTCATGGAGGATAGGTCCATCAGTGACTCTTAGTTGTTGAGCAGGGATTGCTGTTTGCCAGAGACCACAAATGGCCAAAGGGATGGATGGCTTAATGTTTACCTGTTCTAGTCATTTCCTCTGAAACACCTGGCATTGGCCACTGCTGCAAGACAGGATACTGGGTTAGATGGACCATTAGTCTGACCCAGTATGGCCGTTTTTGTATTTATTGAAAATAAATGTTTTCGCAGGAAAACTTTATAAAATTAAATATTTTTGTTTTTTCATGAGAAATTTGAAAACAAAATGAAAAACGTTTTTGTTGACTTCAATTGAATTCTTTTGTTGCTCTTCTGGGTTTGCTATATTTGCAGCTCTTCAAAAGTCGAGGAAGTTTTGAGAAGTTACAGAAGTAACAGTATGGAGAGAGGAGGAAAAGAAAGAGAGGGAGAATGAATTTCAATTTTTCAATGAATTTGTTCAGCCATTTCTAGCTTAGTGCCAAGCAAGCCAACTGTAGTCAAACTACTGGCCTGTGCATATGTAACCTTCGGGTGGGCTAAATTCATTTAGTTGCCCTTCTTCAGTGCCCCACAGAAATCAATCCCAACCCCTATGGGGAAAGCAGCTGGAGACCCAGGATCCAGTCTGTACAGGACTCACGGCGAAGCTTGCTCAGAGCTACACTCACACATTAAAATACTACTAAAAACAAACATAACAATGAACTTTATTAACTACTAACTAAATGAACCTTATCCTAAGAAAAGAAACTACAATTAACCAAGAACAATCCCTTGCATGAAAGATACCCAAGAGTCCCAAAGTCTGTGTGGAGTTCACCCAACTCTCAGCTACAGTCTCTATTCGAGTGTGGAAGCTTGAGTGGCAAGAAATAGCTGTCCTCTTCTTTCTTTGCTGGGATCCTCTGTAGCATTCCATGCAGGCTTTCTCTTCTCCTCTGCAACCAGCCCTCAGTCCCATATGCATGTCTGCAAGGTCTGTTGCAAATGACTCCTTTACATGGAGAAAACATCTTGTTCACTCCTGGCTCAGCTCCTCTCCAGAACACTGAGCACATGGTCTCCCTCAAGGCAGCTCCTGCCTGCTGTCTGCTCAGGCTGCTGCTCTCCAGTCATCTGACTGACAACATCACATCATACCAGCAGGGTACACTGTGGAGCATGCTCAAATTGCTACCACACCCTGCCTCTGGAAGTTTCCAGTTGTGGGTCGCTAATCTGCCCAACAACAGTAACCCACCCTCAGCAGGTCTCTCAGAGATAGCCTTTTCAGGCATATGGGTTACACACAGTCCACTTTGGAGTTGCGGGAGGTGTCAATGTAATCAGTCTTTGCACTCCCTCCAATGCCATTTGTGGCCTCGTTCAGTCTGCTATCAGTTAGAGCAGCCTGAAAGTTGCATGAATTTAACCAGCCACTACTGACCCTGAGGAGGTGATGTGGCAATCACTGCAGAACAGAGAAGCACTAATCATATGTTAACACTAAGAGCCAACAGAGAGGTGGTGTGGGACATACCCGGCTGTTTCAGTGCCCCTGGGATAATCCTGTGGATGTTTCAGTACGCAAGGTACAGGCAAGAATCTGGCCCTTGTCCTGTAATGCTTTAATACTGGATTTGGTTGTCCCAGTGAAAACAATGCATAGTTCAGGGCTGTGGTCTTTATTGTTGTTTGTAAACCCAAGTAGCTGAACTCGTATGACCCCACTGTAGATCCAGTTATGCCAGTATAAAAATGGATTTGTACTTGTATAGCTGCTTATTCTTCCCACACAGAATACCTGTTTTGGTCTACAGTACCTTTGTGCCGATGTAGTGACATTTTTGGTGGGGGGAGGCCATACCATTTTAATTATACTGGGATAATGCAAATGGAAAATCTTTCATGTGTAGATAAGCTCTAACACATCTTGATACTGGCACTCACGCTAGGGGCTATCCTGATACACTGGTGCAATTAAAGTGATACAAAAACTGCTTGCAGGCCAGCCTTTATGCTGTGTTCAGTGAGGCTTTTTACCTTTGTAACGTATTTTACTTCAGGGGACTGGCTAGCTCTGGAGACAAGAAATGGGATGAGGAGCTTTCTTTGGCTGTAGGTTGCTGGTTCAAATTCAATGCAGGTTGGCAGAGAGAGCTGCAATCTGATGGCTCCAAAGGGGTAGCCGTGTTAGTCTATTGCAGAAAAACAACAGAGTCCTGTGGCACTTTTAAAGACTAACAGGTTTATTTATCGCATGAGCTTTCGTGGGAGAAAATCCCACTTCGTCAGATGCTTTGAAGATGAAGTGTCTGACGAAATGGGATTTTCTCCCACGAAAGCTCATGCGATAAATAAATCTGTTAGTCTTTAAAAGTGCCACAGGACTGTGCAATCTGACGGATGCTCATGCGTGGGTTGCTGTCAGCGTAGTTCCAAGTGGACTGGGGTCCCTACTCCTGTTTTGAACCGTGTTGGCAACTTGGCAGCATCAGCAGAGGGAATGTGGGCATGGAGTCTGAACTCACTCTGGTGGTTGAGCATGTGACAGGGGAGCATGGGGTTTCTGTTGCAAACACTGCCCTCTTTGCACGTATTTCAAACTGGTTCCTTTCATGAGCTCTTATTTCACTGAAATAAATGTTACACAGCATGCCTAGGGTACGTCTGCCCAGCCGCTGTGAGGTTGGGTTCCCAGCACAGGTAGACAGACTCATGGTCACGTGGATGCTGTAGCAGTGGCAATGGCTTGTGCTAGCCACCCAAATCGAAGCCTACCCAGCCCCATGGGTCCACGCTGCTGCTGTTAGCATGCTCGCTCAAGCTGAGGTGACAAGTCTGTCTCTCCTTGCTGGGAATCAGAGCTCGTAGCTGCAGTTCAGATGGATTCTTGCTTGCTTTGGATTGTGCACAGGCCCTTTTTATGCTTTCTAAAGAACAGTGTTTCCTTTTAGACACGATGACTCTTGCAGAGAAGAGGGTGACAAGTCCCTCACTGCCCCTGCCAGCCCAACCCAGCTGGCTAGGCTGGGGCAAAGTGGGCCAGCAGGGCCACAGACTGCAAAGAGGAGTAAGGAACAGCTGAACGCTTCAATTAGAGCGAGCCAGAAAAAGAACAGCTGTCTTTCTAACTGGGGAGGAGGTATAAGCCAGCTAGGGAGAAACCAGAGGGTGGGTGTGGCCAGGGGGACGGGCAGGAGTTCGCTACTCAATTTACCTCTCTGCCAGAAAGGGTGAGCAGCCCAAAGCCTCTGGGCCAAAGGACCTGGTGCAGGAATGGGAATTGTATACATGTACTGTAAATAAAATTTTATCCTGTGGCTGCAGAGGACCTGTTTCACATTTTCTTTCATATGCAGGGATAGTGATAATCATGAAGAAGGGGATTCATACAGGCCCTTCCACAGAAGGTAACTGCAGTAACACAGGAAAGAAGAGAGAGAGGATGTAATTCTAAGACAGCAAATGATCTGTGGAAATCAAGGCAGAATCAAACTATTTGTTGGATTTAGTGTTTTAAAAGAGGTTTTTTTGGTCGAATTATGACACGGAATCCCCAGAATGGTTCCTAGAATGCCCAGCTGGCCCTGTGATGCATTCACGAAAGGTGAAAGAGGAGAAATGCTAGAGCTTCTTTACCATGATTTTTACATTAAAGTAGGCTCCCCCAGGTTCTGAATTGGAGTTGCATAGGTTTTATATATCCAGTGTCATGATTACAGCCTGCATTTGACTCCCACGCTTTATCATCTGTTCTCTTCAGAGTGGTTTGACTGAACAGCACAACTTTTTCTTCCATTTCTACAACTCTTTATCTGTCTTTCTTACAATCCACTGCAAATACATGCAGGTGTCTCATAAAAATAGGAATTGTTGATTACACATTGCTTTCCTCCTAAAATTCCTTGCGTTCTCATGCTTAATCATCAGGTGGCACAAAGAAGGAGCTAGCCCCTCTGCGATGCAAAACAGCTAAAGCAAGCATGTGTTTCATCTTAACGCTCTTCAGTGTTTGTAGCAGGCTTGTAAACATCAAATCAGAGCTCCTTAGAGGTTTGGTTGGGTTTTCTTTTTCTCTATTTCAGACTACCAGGTGGCTGTGAGGAAGTGGCCTAAGCAAAGGAAAGTTGGGAGCCAGGTCTCTAGGCTTTATTCCTTTTGTGGCGGGTGTGGAGGGGCGGAAGAAAGACTGCCTTTTTTGAACCACATATTTCCCTTGGTTGTGTGATGCAGAAGGGAGAAAAGGAACAGAGAGGCCCCTGAATTAGCAGAACAGTGGGTCCCATTACCTCCAGCCGCAGAGGCTTTTAAAAACCATTCTCTACAGAAACCATATGGTGGGGAACTCAATCTGCAGATTTAAAGTTGGCACATCAAGTCACGTAGGGAGAAGACTGTACCAGCGGTTAGGATTTTCCTCTGGGATTCAGGAAATCTGAGTTGAATTCACTGCCTTCCCCCTGCAAAGGCTCCCTGTATGACCTGGGGCAGATCACTTAGCTTCTCTGTGCCTTGGTTCCCCACCTGTTGAAGTGGGGATAAAAGCCCTGCCTTGCCTCCCAGAAGGGGTGTGAGGATCAGTACATTAAATATTGTGAGTTGTTCACATGCTACAGCAATGGTGTACATCTAAGTTTCCAAAATGGAGCTGAGTAGGGGAACAGCCACTCAGATTATCTGGGTTAATTTCCAGGTGGAATTTCATGGAGGCGTTGATACTGATTTTGTCAGCATCAGCTGATTTTATCCACACTCTTTCATTGCATAGAGGGAGGACTCCTGTGTTAACTGCACGCCAGTGGGAGAGGTGGAAATTACATGACAACCTTAGGATTGGTGGTATTTTTCAGACCTCTGTGTGCCATAGGTATGTTGATCAGCACTATTAGAAAGGGCAAGCAGGCACTGTAATTTATTATATACTTGTACAGCACATAGGAGTCCACCCTTGGTGGTCTTTAGGCTATGTCTACACTTGTTAATTTAAGTTGACTTAGCATGTCCACACTTACATTTGAAGTCGATTTAGGGGGGACCCTACAAAATCGACCTAGAGCATCCACACTGGACGCCTAGGTCAACTTGTAGGGGGTAGGTGGACCTGGGACAGGTCCACGGTGGCAGGAGGGGCACCCCTTGCCAAGTGCCAGGGGGCTCAGCATTTGCCCCATTGTACCTGGGTACAATGAGGCAAAGGGTGACAGGGACTGTGGCAGGGTGGGCAGGGCTGTGTCCTGCCCTTTGGGCGGGCACGCCAGGCTGTGGCTGTGCCAGCCACCCTGGCAGGGAGGGCAGTGGGGAAGCCCTGGAGCCCCCTAAGTCGACTTAAAGTCATCTTAGGGCTACTCCACGTCCACACTGGCTAAATCGACTTTCTAAAGTTGACTTAGCCAGCAAAGTTGACTTAAAATGAGGTTTTATAAAGTCAACTTAATTTTTCCTTAAGTCGACTTAAGCAGCTGCTTAAGCCGATTTAAGGAAACTGTAGTGTAGACACAGAGTAAATTAAGTCGACTTAAGCAAGCTTAAGTCGACTTAATTTGTAAGTGTAGACGCAGCCCAGGTGCCTCTGCAATATAAATGAAATGGTTCCATTTGTTTTTAATATAGCAGGTAAAGAACCTGTGGAAAGAGCAAAGGAAAATCACAGGTAAACACTTGAAAATAACAAAAGCTTCAAGGGCCAGACTTGGTTTCCTTTCCTCATGCTGAATATACCTCCCTCTGTGGTGGAATGGCTGGGCCCACTTCTGGAATCAACATGAGTAGTGGTATTGGAATCTGGCTCTGGAAGTTTATTTTTCATTGCTTCAGTCAATGCTTTTTCGTAGAGGAGAAGAGGAGACAGTTTTGGACGGTAACGTGCATCTTTCAGAAGGATACTGTAGTTGATTGCAATGAGAGAAGACGATGAGAATTGAGTAGTTGAAGCAACCTGTTTGGTCTTGCAGTGCTCTGGCTCATCCTGTCCCCTTCACCAGCACTAGAGTGAGACTGATAGTCCAAAAGAGCAGAGGGTTAACCTGCTTTCCCATTAGTAATGCCGTGCGCTGAAACGTCGTTCATCTCTGGTGTTGGAAATGTTGCCATCCTTATGGTATTTGAGGATTCCCAGCATGCTAGGGTAGTCCTCAGGTAACCTGTTGTGCTGGCTTCCTGGCTGGCCTGTGCCATTGAAACAAAGGGAGTCAGATGGCAAACCAAGGATCTAGCCCATTCTGCCTTTCAGTGGCATAATTCCCAAGACAGGGCTCTAGGGTGGGGGGAGGGATCCTGCCTCACCTCTCTAGCACAGTTTAGACTGGTAAAAGCAGTAACAGAGCCCTGAATATTTTGAAGAAGACCACTTTATTCACAGTGTGCCTTAAAAACAACCTTTACTTAACTTATTTAAAACTATAGAGCTGGATCCCCCAGCTGTTGTAAACCAGCGTAACTCTGGCTAAGTCAGTAGATAACAATTTAAAATTTACTGCCCCAGGAAGTCATTAAGGCTAAGAACTTAAGCATCTAAACCGGATAGGACACTTTCTATGAATGACCAGATTATCTGAAGTAACAGTGAACACTATTTTTGGAAGAGTGATGAGATTTAGTGTCTCAGGCTTTAATCGAGTTTTTAACTGTTCGAGATCAGTCTGAGATCTGGGGCAGGAAGGGAGCCGATTACCCCCTCTGCCTGCTGTGGAGTTCTTGCATTTGTCGCTGAAGTATGTGCTCTTGGTCATTCTCATGGATGGGATGTTAGATTAGATTTGGTCTGATCCAGATTGACTGTTGCTGTGTCTGTATGTGTATCAGCCAAGGACCTTATGTGAGGAACCTTTTTAATAAGCACAATGTGATTGTGCGCAGATCATCAATATTGTCACTTCCCATGGTGGCAGAGGACACTAGTTCACACTGTGTGCCTGCATGCATCAGAAAGCTTGTCTGAGAGCGGCCAAGCGCATGCTCCTTCAATACAGTGTTAGAGCTTGAGTTCTGTGCTTTTCAGTTTGTACAGCCCAATTTTCCCTCACCTGTGTTTTGGCCTCATTCATGTTTAAGAAAGGAAAACGAAACAGAGAAACTTTTAATGTGCATCGGGATGAGGGCTCTAAACTTACTTTTGGGCATGAGAAAACATGTATAGTGCTAGAGGGGTAACTGTGTTAGTCTGTTTCAGCAAAACAAACAAGCTGTTCTGTGGCACTTTTAAAGACTAGTTACATAAATGCTAGTCTTTAAAAGTGCCACAGGACTCCTTGTTTGATGTACGTGCTGACAGTGATCCACAAAGCAAGGAGATAAATCCAGACTTGTTATGAAATTACATTTGCCATTCTACTGCCTGGCAGGTGTCTCCTTGACGTCTCTGTCTGCTGTAAACTTTTCCAGCGTGTTGTCATCTGCCCTTGTTCAGTGTGTTCACCTGCATGATCGTATCTCACCACTCCAAGATGTTGTGTTGTGATGGCCATTCTCCTTTAATAAGAAGCTTCTAGTCAGGAAGCAACTGAAAGTATGAAAATTGAGCCGTGTCGTGAATTTGTTCTTTCTGGTGCCTTTGTGATTTTTTCCTTCAGAGTCCCGAAAGGCAGTAGTTGCTCCTTCATCGCCTAGAGCAGGGGTTCTCATTCTCAACCCCTTCTCTGTCGTGACACAGCTGGGAGGGTCCCAGCTGTGTGTGACATGCACTGCTGCTGCTCCTCCCCCCCACCCTGCCGCTGAAGAAATCTCCCTCTGAAGGGATTTTTCTGCAGCAGGAGGCTTGACTGGTAGCCCCCGATGCCGTGAAACAGCTGATTCTGTGGTGACTCTTGAAGAGAGCTGTTGTAGCTTCAGCTTTTAACGGGCCAGTAATGTAAAATCATGACACACTCAGCCACTGTGCTGCGACACACTTCTGTGTCGCAATGCAGTGGTTCCTCATCCACTTTTAGGAGCAGGGCATCACTGCCCCAAAAATAGGTTCGTGGCCTGGGCTCTGACCCTGGCCCTGATCCATCCCACAGGGAGGGCCCTGTCCATCCCCCGGAACCCCGGCTGGGGCCTGAATTGGGCTCCTGCCACTGCTTGTCTGCGGCCCAGCCCTGGCCCTGGTGGGGACTGCATTGGGCTACCGCTATCAGTCAGGTCCCAGGCCCCCGCACGGTGGCCGCATTGGGGTGCCAGCAGTGGCCAGGCCCCGGGGCCCTTGTATGGGGGCCATATTGGGGTGCTGGCAGCAGCTAGGCCCCAGGTCCCTGGACCTGGTGTGGGCTGGATCGGGCCGGCGGTGGCGAAGCCCCAAATCCACCACCCTGGTGGGGGCCGGATCAGGCCTGCAACAGCCAGGCCACAAATCCCTGGCCCCACTGGGGGCTGGATTGGGCTGGGGTGGTCCTGGCCGCAGCGGGGCATTGGCCAGGCCCAGGATCCCTGGCTTCATTGGGGGCTGGATTGGATCGGCGTCAGCCAGGCCTTGGGTCCCCGCGAGACTTGGGGCACTGGTGCTGGGACTTGGGGCATGTGCCCCGTGTGCTCAGCACCAGCGACGCCACTGTTCAGGAGTCTGATTTGTCTTGTGTACCCCAACTTTCACCTCACTTAAAATGACTTGCTTACAAAATAGGGCATAAAAATACACAAGTGTCACTAACTGAAAAATTGTGTACTTCTAATTTTTATCATATAATTATAAAATCAATCAATTGGAATGGAAATATTGTGCTTGCATTCCAGTGTGTAGTACAGAGCAATATAAACAAGTTATTGTCTGTATGCCTTTTTAGTTTGTACGGACTTCTCTGTTGCTTTTTATGTAGCCTGTTGTAAAACTGAGCAATGTCTGGATGGGTTGGTGTACCCCAGTTGAGGACCACTGCTCTAAAGTATTGTGAAATGGTTCCAATATCTTGATAAAACAACTGACGAAGTAGGATTTTCTCCCACGAAAGCTCATGTGATAAATACATTTGTTAGTCTTTAAAAGTGCCACAGGACTCCTTGTTTGTTTTGCTGAACTAGACTAACACAGCTACCCCTCTGGAACTTGAGCCAGATGATTCTTCCTGCAAAATTCTTCGTCCTCTGACAGGAAACAGTTACTTAAAAATCCCCAGATCCAGTGCTGTTAATCTGTTTCAGGTCTCGTTCAAAGTAAATGAAAGAGGAAAATTGCAAAGGAAAGCCATACAATGTCACAGTGTTGTCATTAAATTTGTAATGGACAAGCAATTATTCCTAGCTGGGCATGAAGTAGAGTGGCAAATATTAACTCTCACCCAGTCAGTGAGTGATATTAAAACAGGCAAATATCAACAGCACCACTGAAAACTCGGTTAAACACAGTCTTTTGTCTCAGAATATGTGTAGACATTGATGCCTGAAGCTTTACATCTGTAAGAGAGATATTTTGAAAAAAGTGGTCAGCTAGCATTCATTTAATCTTATTTAGGAGACAAAATCCAAATGACACCAACAGGAGTTTCATAAATGCAATTTTCCAGGTGTTACATTCAATAATAGTCACTCCTTTCTTTTAATGTCTGGGGATGGGAAGGCAAAATGAATATCCCCCTCCACCCATGCCTTGGAAGTATGTGTGTGTGTCCCTTGTTAAATATTTCATGGAAAAAGTGCCCGTAGATTAAGAAAACAATACACTAGAGAATTAAAGTAATTTGAAATGAAACTCTTTAAGATGTAAGACTTAGTGACCCATTTGGCCTATTTTCAAAAGTCTGGCTAAATTCTCTCTGACTACCCCAGTCATGATTCACTTGCTTTATAAATCCTTACTAGATTCTCCCCCTGATCTATTCGGTGCCCAAAGTACTAAGGGGGAAAAAGGATCTATGTTCGTGAGCTTTAAAGTCTAGCCATTTATGTGGACATATAGTAATCTTTGTCTCTCACCTTGCTTCTGTTTTTAGAAGGTCGGGTTTAATAAAATTGGCTTTTTTTTAAAAAAGAGAAAAAAATCCAGTAAAGGAAGCAAGTTGGGGAGATGAGTCAAGTGCAGGTGTTATTTGTTAGACGAACACTTCTGAATTATTCATTTCTCTGGAGCTGTAAATTTTGGAAGGGTGGTTACTAGAACTACACAACAAAGAATCTGCCAAAAATCACATTTTATGCATCTAAAAAATACCCTTTTGCTAGAATTGCATTATTTTTATTTTAGATAAAGAATGCAGTTTTCCCTCCACTGACCTCTTACTTAATGACTGTGAATGAATGAATTAAATAGTTTCTTCCAGCACCAGTATGTACAAATGGAAGGGTCAGTGCTATTGAATATTGTCATTTATTGGTATAAAATGATACTTAGTGGAAGTTAGCCAGTCTGACTCAAACTTTTAATTAGCCAGTCTTGCAACACACAGGTGAGGCAGGAAGGATTACAAGCATTTTACTGGTGGGTTAGCTGATTTGTGGAGGAGATTACATGATTTACAGATAGCAAATGGCTCCAGATAAGCCTGTCCTACCAAGTGCTGGACTGGCTTTCTCTGGTCAGATGGCTGAGTCATACGCCAGTGAGCTCTGTTACACATAGAGATTGTCACATATGTTCATTCCAGCCTCCTTCCCCAGTGCTCTCTCGTCCAAATGCTCGTTCCCACTGCCACTTGTAGGGTCCCGATCAGTGTAGGTACGCACCCACCCTTCATCTCCCTACTCCACTTGCAGTGCTGGTGCTTGTTCTGGTTCTAATTAAAAAAAAAGGCACCCAACTAGCTAAAACATGGGCTATTTACTGGATGTGACAGGATACACTCTGCGTTCCTAATGTCCTGGGTCCATTCCCCCCTGCTTTAAATCACGGTAGAATTCCACCGTTAACTGTAGGAGAATTGTGAAGTTGACAACTTGGCCTTTGCCAAACACCTACCTCAGTTGGAGATCACTTGCGTTTCAGAGAACTCTTTGGATACCTTTTGACTTTGTAATAATTAATCTCTAAGTACTCAACAAAATTATTACTTAGTCTTAGCGCTTAGCAACCAGCCAGGGCATGGCACAGTTCTGCTACGTGACGTACAAATATATAATACATGACGGTCCCGCTCCAACCTGAACCAAAAACTTCAGGGAGGAACGCAGGCAAAACTGAGACGTGTCCATGGATTTGTCACAAAACCAGTGACATTCTTTGTAAAGTTGGTGAGAAATTACTGCAGTGTAACCTAATTGACATCCTTGTGTAGGCAAATGCTCTCCTGGATAGCCCGCTCAAGCCCCTGGTGTTTTAAACCTTACCAGTAAAGCTTATGATTGGGTAGAACCTTCTCGCCATCTCTGAAAACTCAGAGGTGGCAAAGGAAATGCACTAAAAGCTTTACTTGAGCTGTGTTTTTGTTTTGCCAAGAGGTCTCAAGCCAGGTGAAAATTACACACAGCTCTACTTACAATTCACATTTCTTCCAAGTCACATTTGCCCTCCTGTCTCATTCTTCATAATGTCTGAGCTTATGATGGGGCACAAATGCAGTATCATCCATGAAAAACACCTGTCGCTTTTTGACTTTGCTACTTGTTGATACTGGTAAATGTGCTCAGTACCTAAGGGGGTTGCCCCATGTGCGTATTTGCTGTTGGATAGAGATGAGCCTCGGTGGCAGAATTTTTATCAGGATCCAAAACTGGACGTTCAGGGCTTGGCTTTTCGGTTCAGAGCCTCTGTTTGTAAAGATTTGTTTCTCCTTACAGTGGTTAGCGCCAGTGGATCCAGCAAGAGTTCAGTTCCAGTTGTGACTGAAAGCTGATGCCCCCTGAGGGCTATTTTGTGGCTTGTGTGAGCTGCGCTGGTTCTCTTGGTCTTTTGTGGTTACATCACCAGAAAGTTGCCACCCTTTTTGGCATTCAGCATCCAGAACGAGAAGTGGAGCCTCTCTCGCTCTTATAGGAAGGTGGTGTGGTTGAGGCACACCAAGGGCAGTGTCAGGAATTTGCATTATTCCTGTCCTTTGGAGCAA
Organism: Pelusios castaneus; assembly: GCA_007922175.1. Lineage (NCBI taxonomy): Eukaryota > Metazoa > Chordata > Testudines > Pelomedusidae > Pelusios > Pelusios castaneus. Next base: position 12,703,787 of record ML685812.1, on the reverse strand, counting down.
TAGGATTTTTATTGTTTACAGAATGGCCATATTTCATGTTTCCTCCTGAGCATACTGCATGCAGCAGACTATAGAACCACTTATATACCTGGAAAGGTTGAAAGGCTGATTCATTCTTGGAGGGTTTCAAACCTGTGTTTCTCAGAAGTCTTGCTGTTTCAAATCTGCAACCGAACCCACAAAGCTGTTGCCTTTGGCTATCTTAGCTGGCACTAATCATGGGCTCGAGTCATGACCCTACTCTGGGTTTTTAGTAGGCATCTAAATATTTGTACCTTGAAGATGTCCACTTTGATAGTTAAATGTTATAATTTCCAGAGTGCTAACTGCACCACTGCCATGTTATTAGTTTCTAAGTTCCCTTGTGGTAGGTGATCTTCACTGTTGCAGAGGCTTGGCAAGTGTTGTGTTGCGGGACACTGCAACGAAGATTGGATTAGAACCCACAGCGTTTCTGTTAAGGGAACAGGAGAAAGTGAAATCTTATTCAGTCACTTCCATGGATGAAGGTGGACTCCTTCAGTTCCCCTCTTGTTGCATCCTTCTTCTGAGATCCTTGTGCACAGATCTTTAGCCTTGAAGTTTGCCAAAATATTTAAATGTGCTGATACAAAGAAAAATAGCGAGGGCACTTGAGAAGTTTAATCAAAACTGAATAATCAGCAAAGATGAAGGAAAGACTTGCTGACTAGAGAGGATAAAACCTGCATTAAAAATCATCCAGTGGCGCTTGCTCCTGATCGCATTACAGTCAGTGGCAGAACTCCCTTTAATTCCAGTAGCAGCAGCAAAAGTAATCTTACAGAAAGGGATTAAAACAACAAAATAGCCAAAGAAACATTTACAAGCAAAGAATTCTTTCATGGAGATCAGAGAGAACGAGCAGCACTGTTTCCCCTTTGTCCCTCACACTCACATTTATTTTACATGGGATGCATTTTCTTGTCACTGTAAAAACTGAACATAATTTTCAATGCATGTGTGTCCAAGTGAAAAATAGGGACCATGATGCTTAACGGAGCTTCTTCTCTACCTCTTCCTCCTAGCTGCCTATACTGCAAGGGCTGTTGTTGTATGGCATAAGAATGGATCACTGTCCCAGGTGCAAAAGACACACCTTCTTTCTTTTCTGTATGTGCATTGAAGGCGATTATTTATATACAACATATGTAGAGAAAAGGACCCTTTTCTTTCTTGCACACAGTACAAAAAATATCACTGATGGCCACAAACTGAAATTACAATGTGAAGATTCATCTTTAAAATATGAGTCACTGCATTAGCAGCTGCACATTTTTCAAAAGCAGGCAGGGAGGGGAAAAGGGTTCTGGTATATTTCAAGGTGAAGAGTTTGTGAGTGATGTTGCTCTGGAAGCTTTCAAGACAGCAGAATGTGCTGATAATGCTGATAATGCAGATAATGGCTGGACAAATGTAGTTCCTAAATCAAATATTAACAAGAAAAAATGCATTGCCGAAGGCAGCCAATGTGTTTCACATGTGTTCAGAAAGTGCTGATATTAACGTACTATAAGATAGGATCATCCCGTTATTTCCCTTGAGCATCAGTTTCCTTTTTCTATGGATGTTTAATAGATTAACTGTTCTATTACGCACTATTTAGTGGATCTATATTGACCACTTGGGGCAATCATCTTTCTACACTTATCTGGGCCAAGAGATTTGTTCTGTTGTGGGACATGGGATGTGAAGTGATTGGTAATAATGTAGCTGCTGTAATACTTCACATAATACTTTATCCAGATATTACTGACAGTTTCCTATTGCTATTGTGCCCAGTGCTTATTACTCTTTCACTATGAGTCCTTTTGAATTCGTCCAGCGTTTGTGACCACTCCTGTTGGAAATGGTCAGAATTACTGTCCTTTGCTCTATTAAATTTCATTCCATTTCTGTTACTCCACATTTCAGGTATGATATGACATGATATTCCAGCTATAGTTCAGTCTTCCTCCCGTATTGGCAATATCTCCCAACTTCGTGTCCTCCCCAGATTTTCCCAGCACACTCCCACTTTTTATGCCAAGGTCATTAATAACATTTACCAGTTCATGTGGTAAGTGTAATGGACAAGCTCTATGTATGGCCTGGGAACATGTGCAAAGGACTCAGCTGCACATGAACAGCTTAATAAAATATATCCTGGTATGTCCAAGCGCACTGAGAAAATAATAGGCTGTGCACCCAGATTGATTCTTATGTTGAAAAATTGAGTGAAATGAAATGTGCCAGAATATTTGCAAGCAAAATTGGATTTCAAGAGCTGTGGAATTGCAGACAGCTACTGTACACTGAACCATCACTTGAAAAAACCTTTCCAGACTTGAAATTGGCTATAAAGTTGACTTAACCTGGTGTATAAATTAAACTTTAATGACCAGGAAACCCTGGAAACGACCCATTCTAGAAAAACACACTAGCCTTCTTTGCAACATTAATTCATATTTCAGAAGAGACCTTCCAAGTCCCAGTGTGTATATACCAAATGATGAAACAATATTTCTAAGAGGACAGATAACTAAATTGATTCTGTCACACCATAGAAATGAAGGCAATGGCAGGGCAGAAGTCTGAACGGCTACTGAATTTCACCAAGGCAGAATGAGCTAAGGCATAGCTAAGCCTTTTATCCCATCTCTAACGAAAAACAGCAGAGCATTAGAATCACTGCGGCTGCAGCCAGCTGAATCGGCTCGTGTGAAAAATATCTTTCAATACAAGTCATTTGTTGTAGCCCCTCCAACGTACTGTACGCTATGAAGGCGACAAAGAAAGCAGGGGATGACAAACAGCAAGGTTATTTCTGCAGTTAACCAAAACTACATGGAGGTGTATTTCCAAAGTGCAAAGCAAGGAGTTACACATTCCAAATCCCATTATTGCTACTGGGAATCCAAGCACGGTCTTCCCCCTCATAAGTCTGTGAAAATAGCACTTTATAGCCATACCTTTAATTGAGCTCCCTATGTAGCCGAAGCCGATTAATAAATTGGGTCTCTTATTCCTTAAAAATGGGAAGGAGAGAACACTCTGCAAGAATCTTGCACAGAGGATTCATTACAGAATGGCAATGATTAGGAAGGCTTGCAGAAAATGGGCTTTCACAAGCCTCCTTAGTATCCTGCAGGATTGTTTCCATTGCCCTCCGATCATCAATAGCTGCCAGGATTCAGCTAGGTTATAATTTTATGGCCAAACAAATTGAAATCAATGGCAGCAGAAGGTATGTAATAGTTTAGCATATTACTTGAATACATAGACTTGGTGTTGCCATCTATTAGACATGAGCAAATTAATTGGTCTTGGCACCAGCAAACTGCTGGCTCCAAAACAAAATGACACTTAAGAAAAATTCCTGAGTTAGAAAGATGGTTTCTCCTTTTCAGATGGAGAAAGATGTGTTGGCTCTTCTTTAATGGTGACCGTGAAACTGAAATATCCTCCTTGCCTTGCACACTGGAAAGCCACAGATTGCTGCAAACCTGCCCCGTTGCGCAGGGCCCGGCGATAGTGCTCATGATTTTAAAAATGATATAAAAGAATAAATTAGCAACCTTAAAGACTCTTCTGAGCTTTTTAAATAGTCCTTCCTGATGAGTCATAGGGTCGTGTGACATACATGAGCCTCAGAAGGCTGTGTTAACGAGCTGGGCACAGATCCAGACTCCCAGAGTATCACTGGCCTAAAACTATCTGAACCCCCACATTAGATGGCCTGACATCTCAGAGGTGCTGCCCCCTGAGAAATGCAGCCTATCCTGCGTCCAGTCTTTTCCTGTCACCCCCAACGGGACTGCACAGCATCAAGGATTAAGTTCCACAGCCACAGGGAATCCTTGTACGTCTGCAATGGGTTCAAGCATGATTTTTGGTCTATGTGCATAGAAAGGCAGTTGAATAGAAGGAGATGTGTGTCCCCTCAAACTGCAAAGAGTGATCAGTCAGGAGTTTCTGCACTCAGCGGGTTGTGAAAGGAGCTGGAAGCTTCTACTGGCCCCTAACTTCTTCACAGCTTTTTAAAATTCCCACCGCTTTCTGCTTGTATAACCGTCCACCCCTTGCTCCCAGTGTTTATGCCCAATGGGAGAAACTATGGTGAATGGAACATCATTAAATGAGAAAATAGGAGCATCTCTCTCTCCCCATGCCATTTTCCACCCCTAATTACTGAGGTGTCTCTAAATGCCCCAAAGCGTAAGCTAATATTTAGGTCACAGATTGGAAGTTGGAATTCCGAGCTGTTCTGGCCAGTGTTCCCGCTTGCCCTTTATATGACAGTAACCAAGTCAATAGGGTGGGGCAGGACTTTCAAAAGTGTCTGAGTGAGTTAGAAGCACAGGCCCCATTGAAAATCAGCTAGCAAGAAGTCCTATTTTTACCTTAATAAATAGTAAGGGCGTATAGGACATGTGGGAATGCTGTACTCCGATGACACAGACAATTAAAGTTGGGTTGCAGAGACACCATGAGGGCAAGGCGGGAAAGTCTGTGGCTTTGTCTTCTGCATAAAACCACTAGAGCCTTAGGTTGACTTAAGGAAGCTTAAGTTGACCTATGGACTCCTGCATCCACATTGGGCTTTTATTAAGTTGACTTAAGTGCTCCCTTAAGTCGACTTAATAACACTACCTCTTACAGTTGACTTAACGCTTAAGTCGACTGTATTAAGTTGACGTAAGCCAGTGTAGACAGGGAGTGCCCTTAAGTTGACCTAATTGGCCTCCAGGCACCCCTCCCAGCTACCCACAATGCACCACTTCTCCGTTGACCTAGCACCTGCCAGTGTGGGCACAGGCAGTCTACAGGAGTTTTCAATGTGGACTCTTTAAGTCGACTTAACAGAGCCTCCAGTGTAGAGGCTGACAGCTGAGACCAGACCCACTGGCAGCTAATACCCATAGTTATCCCATAGTGAAAACACACCTTGTCAAAAAAACCCAAGCCCTGTATGATACGCTCATCACTTGAGGATGAGGGATATTTACATGCCAATGGGCCATCCTCAGCAAGGGAGAAGGGATTGTGTGTGGAAGATGGATAAATTGTGTAAGGGACGCTTGGCAGGGCAGTAGACTGGAGAAGAGAGAAGTCTATAGAATATTGAATTGAACTGGTTCCGTGGAAAGAAGTTTTAATATAAGCTGGTCCAGAAGTCACCAGGAGATAAGTGCTGCGGCTCACAACTCAGCACTTCAAAGAAAATGACTAATCGGATGCTCGGAATGTGTATGGGGGAAGTTTCTCTGACAATATGAGATTGGAGCTGTGACATGCTGGCAAGCAAAGAGGGAAAGACTATGAAAAGTGGAAACAAAAGAAGTGTTGAGATTTTCAGACCAGTCTGTGACTGTGAGACAAACGGGCAACGTCCACTCTTCATTGTAGTGTAAAGGAATAGGAAAGTGTGCCTTTAAACAGTCTGTAAACCCTCTGGAGGTGATCACTGTGGTTTATGCTATGAAGCCACCAGAGATCAACCAGAGAAGCAGTTGATATGAAGCAAGACCTTGTGGGTATAAATGTGTGGGTATAAATTAGCAATCACTTATTTGAGACCCAGCTGTGCCAGTTGGATTTCTTAGTATTGATCTTGTTTGTAAAAAGGCAGAGACACGGATCTCAATCTCTGACAGCCTTGAAAACCCTGACTAAGGTCTCTAAAGTGTGAACATTTTGGCTTCTGGAAAATGCAGTCATGCATTTAAGACGTAGCAATAACAATATTCGCTATACGCTGGGGACTTATCAGTTAGAAGCATCAAAGGAGAGAGATCACAGGATGACCATGAGCTGCCAATACAATGCAGCTGTGAGAAAGGTGCTAGAGCAGTCCTAGGATGCATCAGGCGAGGAATTTCCAATAGAGATAGGGAAGTTTTAGTACCATTATACGAGGCGCTGTTGGTGAGACCTTATCTAGAATGCTGTGAGCAATCCTGGTCTCGCACCTTAAAGACAGATGAATTCAAACTGGAACAGGTGCAGAGAAGGGCTATGAGGATAATCAGAGAAATGGAAAACCTGCCTTATGAGAGAAAACTCAAAGGCTATGTCTACACTGGTAAGTTAGTTCAAATTAAGGAAGCTTAATTTGAATTAACTAAAGCCATGGCTACACTAGGCTTTCATTAGTTCGAATTAAGGGCTTCCTTAATTCGAACTAATAAATTCAAATATGTTATTCAAACTAAGGGTTAATTCAAACTATGTGGCCATGTTAGTTCGAACTAATTGCTTAGTTCGAACTAACCGGCCCATTGAACTCAATGCAATTCGCTAATTCGAACTAAGCAAGTGCCATGAATGGCACTTGCTTAGTTTGAACTTAATTTTTCTAGTTCAAATTAAGTTAATTAGTTAACTAAAATTAGTTCGAATTAGTTAGTTCGAATTAGTTAATTCGAATTAACTTCAGTAAGTATAGACATAAAGAGCTTGGCTTGTCTACTTTATCCAAATAAAGGCTGAGCAGAAATCTGATTGCTCTCTGTTCATACAGCAGAAGGATAAATAGCAGAGAGGGAGAGAAGTTATTTGTCAAGCACCAATATTGGCACAAGAACAAATAGATATAAACTGCCCTGAACAAGTTTAGACTTGAAATTAGATGTAGGTTTCTAACCATCAGAGTCATGAAGCTCTGGAACAGCCTTCAAAGGGAGCAGTCTGGGCAAAAAAACCTAACTGACTTTAAGACTGAGCTAGATAGGTTTATGGAGGGGATGGAATGATGAGACTGCCTACAATGGCATGTAGCTGATCTATGACGGCTAGCAGCAGATATTTCCAGTGGCCTGTGATGGAACACTAGATGGGGAGGGCTCTGAGTTACTGTAGAGAATTCTTTCCTGGTGCCTGGCTCTTGGAACTTGCCCATGTGCTCAGGGTCTAACTGATTGCCTTATTTGGAGCGTCAGGAAGAAATTTTGCCCAGGTCAGATTGGCAGAAATCCTTGTTTTGTTTTTGTCTTCCTCTGCAGAGTGGGGCAGTGGTCACTTGAAGATTTAAACTAGAGTAAATGGTGGAGTCTCTGTAACTGGAGGTCTTTAAATCTTGATCTGAGGACTTCAGGAGCTCAGTCATCGATTGGGGTCTATTACAGGAGTGGGTGGGTGAGGTTCTGTGGCCTGCAGTGTCAGAAGGTCAGACAAGATGGTCATGATGGTCCCTTCTGACCTTATAAGTCTATGAGTCTAAATTGTTTACACTGTGCTATAGGAAGGGCACCTTCATAACACATTCTGGTCACTGTGGGGGAAATTAATTTCTTGTCCAGAAAAAAGCAAGAGTGATAAACGGCCACCATCCAGAGGAGCTATATAGGGATGGTGCATAGGGCTTGTATGGTAACAGTGATAGTTAAGACAATATTTAGCCATGTGGACTGACACTGAGTATTCACACCACTTGACCAGACTATGCCATATCCCCTTTATGGATAGAATACCACATGACTTGCATGCAGAAACTTTCTTAAGCTGTGGTCCCTTGGAACTGAGGAGACCCTTTAATTTGACAGTGAGTACTGTATTTAAGATTGTAGATTAATTTAAGTAGCCCCTTTTCATCCAACAATGCATGTGCCTTAATGCATGCATAAAAACCTCTCAGGTGAAACTCTCCCAACCTGATACCCATCCAAATGTGACTTCTGGGGGAAAGCCTGAATAAACCCCTTAAAACCTCTTCAGCCATTTTTTTAGTTGTCTGAGTGAATGAATAGACTTTTCGTGCTTCAGAGAATTGTTGCCATGAGCAAGGAATATGTTCCTGACCAAATTTGAAAATAAAATTAGTCAAACATTTGCTTATAGACAGTGTTTCAGTCTCCTCTGACCCATTGATCATCTTCCTTCACCATGGCCTTAACAGATTCCTTATAAAGATGATGCCCTTTGAAGGTGTCAGTTAAGTGCCATATGGCAATCGGGGAGATTAGTAGTATCCAGCAAAGAAATCCACTTAGAGGATTGCTACTCTTTGGTGGAAAGGTTTTTTTAGCTAGTTATTTGCAGTGATTGGGCCCTGGGCCTCTTACATGAGGTTCCTCTCAGTCAGAAGCAGTAGCAGACACATGCTACATGTGGCCTATAGAAGGGGATAAAGAGTAATAGTGTGTTAGCTGGGCTTTCACACTCCTCCAACTGGAGACACTCACCCCAACCGTCATGAGGTCCTCATCAGTTCAAAGCCCTCTCCAAAACTTGTTTGAGACATCAGCCTGATTTAATGTCATGTCTGCAGATCTATTTAGAGATTGTGTTGTGTTTGATTTGTTGAGACCTCTCTATTAATTCTAATTTGTCAAGGTTTCTTGTGCCATGGAAAGTAGCTCCTGCTGAGTCTCTCTTCTGAGTGAAATGTTTTGGTCTGTGCCAGGTAGGAGCTAGACCCAGAGCTAGTTCCTTTCCTTTTAGGCAATTAGTGCAAGTCATTCTCAGTGACAGGCCATAGACCAGCCTCAGGGACCTTACATCTTCCCAGAATCTTGGATAATGAAAATGGGGAGAGGGGGGAGCAGTGGTGGAGTTGAACCAGCGACATCAGTGTCAATGTTTAAAAATTGGGGGGTTGGAGGGGACTACTGCATTTTTGGCACTGGGTTGCATGACAACCCTCAGTGGACTACGTTTGATAAATATTTTAATACTAAATTGCTATTTATCATTTGTATTGCAGTAGCACCCAGATGGGTCATATTGTGCTTGGCTACGTGTTTGTATGATGCCTAAGAGCTCACTGTATAGATAGACAAAAGATGGCGGGGGAAGTGGGCACTGAGAGTTGAAGTTAGAGAGTAGATCAGTCAACAACAACCCTGGGCATAGACCCTTCTGTACCCGTGTGTTAGCTGCTGGTCCATGCTATTTCTCACTCTAGATAGGCTGTACTGAGTCTTTCCGCTTGGGAATGTAACTGATATTAAAAATGATCTAACCTTTCGATTTACCATTTCCCCTCCCTCAAAATGATCCCTGCTTGGGAAGAGCACAATACATATGCAATTCCCTTTTATGTTTGTGGTAGTAATGTTAGCTTCTCTAGATTCCTTTTAATGATTTCCCTTCCTCCCCCCCCCCCATAACTTAATTTGAAAAGGAGACTGTGTGTGAGGTTTCTCAGGGCCTATGCAGTCTCTGTTCTTACACAATAACTCTTTTTAAAAACAAAATAAAGTTGGGAGACAATGGTACTGTCAAAGGATGTGAGACACCCCCCCCACCTCCCAGTGTTTTGTGTTGCTGCTTTTCACTGCCACCGAGGGAGATGGTGTTATCATTTGGTTAGGAAATGTGACTGGTGGTCAGGGTTCGTGGATTCTGTTCCCCACTGGGTGAATTTCTTAGCTTCAGTTTACCCATGGGTGAAACTCAATGCTGCCTGCTCTTATGCTGAGATCACCAGTCTCATGATTTGTGATTCAGTGTCTGAGCTCCTGAAGCCATGTGAATACAAGAAAATCTCAGCTTGTCATTTCAAGAAAAGGTAAGTGTGGTGGTTCTCGGGGTACAGGTTGTGAGTCATCGTGTTACCCCCTTGCCTCCAGTAAGAGGGAAACTTTTTTGTCATATGAAACAAGGAGTCTGTGACACCTTAATGACTTACAAATTTATTTGGCTGTAAGCTTTCGTGGGCTTGATGCTTTCATGTCATAGCTAAGTGTCAACTCATGGACACTGCCAGCCCTTCAGCCACTCAAGCACTTTCCTCTGCTAGCTATGCCAGCCCCTGCTTTGGGTTGCAAGTTAACAATAGATACACCCCAGTCATTGAGGCACTTTGTAGTGTTCAGCCCCCTTATCCCCTGAGCATTCATGGTAAAACCACGTGTTCTGTCCTCAAGGGAACAGTATACGGATCAGCTTGAATAATTCAACTTGGATCAGCTGCTTGGCCAGCACTAAAGCTCCAAGACATATTTATAGTGAAAACAATCATAAGTATATCATCAAAGATTAAAGTGAAGCAGGAGTGAGTAAGGATAATGGAAATAGAAGGGTTACAATAAAACATGGTTCCCGTAGAGAGTAAACTTTCACAGGCTAATGACTGTCTAAAGAAGCTTATCTCACCCCAAATGTCCTTTGCAGTGTTTCCAGCCAGGGCTGGTTGGGATTCCATTCTCACGAATGTAAATTTGCTCTCCATTTGCTTTTTCACTAAAGAATGAAGGGTTGTCCCCGTGCTTCCTGTTTATATCCCCCAAAGTATTTGCACATAGCCTGGCTCACCATCTGGGCTAGTCTTTTCCTGTGTACACCTTTCCTATGTCGCACTGATCCTCAGCAGCGTGGTGAGCTGTATGTACGGATGCTAGTCAAGGGGTTGAGAACATGTACGCAAAAAGTCTGTGTTTGGATCAGGACAAGGCTGTTGATTTACCTGTCTCTGTCGGCCACGTAGGTTAAGCATCATAAATCAACGCATTGGAAGTTCCATAGACTCATAGACTTTAAGGTCAGAAGGGACCAGTATGATCATCTAGCCTGACCTCCTGAATATTCCAAAGGGGTAGCCGTGTTAGTCTATTGTAGAAAGACAACAGAGTCCTGTGGCACTTTTAAAGACTAACAGATTTATTTATCGCATGAGCTTTCGTGGGAGAAAAGACTGCTGCTGAAAACTGGCAGTTTTAAGGCCTCGGACTGAAGGGGACATGGTCTTTGAGTCCTATCTCGCAGAGGTTATGGTTTCACTCTTTCTCTTTTGTTTGATGCACTACAGCTTTCTCACAACAGTCAGATCAAAGGAGCTGTTTGCTCCAGATTAATAAAACTCGGTGTAAGAGGCATCCCCCTTTCCATCAGGATGGATAATTTGTACCTCTGGGCTCCAGTGGTCTTTCCGTAACCTGTCTGCCTGGGAAACAGCCTCACCTTTTAAGTGCTTCTCTCATGCATTTATGCAGACTTTGCTGCTATTTTAGGGACTTGATTGATGCTCCTCTCCCTCCACGTTGCCTGCAAGAGGGAGAAATATAAAGGGTGAGAGAGAGGAAATGCCACTGGTTTACACAACCAGATCCTGTCACCTAAATGGGGAAAGGTAAAATTTAAGTGCATCCCATTTCTTACCTTCTTGCCTTGGTTGAGATTATACGACCAAGTTAATTTCCTGATTTTTACAATGCAGTTAATGAAGCAGCATCAATATTATACTCACTATAGGAGAGGTCAAATACAAAATATGATACACACTCTGAAATGAAAAGGGAAGGCCTTGGATACTGTTTTAGGAATCTAATCCTGCATGTGTGTGCATGCACACACGAATTTACCCCAAGTTGTGGTGTTTGACACTGTAGCCCTTCTTAGTATTAGTACTGAAAACGCTAATGTATTTTCTGCTGAAATTTTCAAAGTCTCTCAAGGGATTTGGACTCCTGATTAGTGGAAATAGCACATGTAAATCTACTCTGGGGTTTTGCAGATGTCATTTTGTGTATGTATGAGATATAGGATAAAAGTTACAAAAGTGTTCAAGTGACTTTTGTACAAAGTCTGTGGGACTACAGTGCTTTTGAAAACTTTACTGATAGTCCACAGGGACTCAGTGACTTGGGTTCTAGTCCTGGATCTGCCTCTGACCTACTAGGTGGCCTTGGTTAAGTCACTTCAATTTTCTGTGTCTCAGTTTCCCAATCTGTAAAGTAGGACTAAAAATATGGACTTTCGTGAAGTGCTTTGAGCTCTACTGATGAAAAGTACTGTAGGAGAGCTAGGAGGTATTATATTCTACTATTACTGAGAGATTTGGATGATCAGTCAAAGGCATGGCACTTAAAAATAAACAGTGTGAAACAAAAATAGAGCAATAGGTTACTGAGCCATATTCCATAATAATGAATTGTTTTAGGCCCAGCCATGCTCAGGAAAAGTATCCATGTGACTTCTTATTTTTCAGCTTGTTTGCTGGGAGAGAGACAGGCCACGTCCCTGGAATAAGAGTTTAGTGTTCAACTTGCTAAGATCTGACATTCCCAGTGGCACTTAACCAGAGTATATTTCTTCCTATTCCATCCCAGTATTGAATATATAGGGCCTAATCCTGGTCCGACTGAAGTCTATTGAGGTATTGGCTTATTGGCCTGCGCTGGGAGGCTTGTTCCCAAATGCTGTGTAGACATACCTGGGAGTTTTGCCATGGATTTCAATTTAACCAAGATGTGCTTGCAAGTGTGTTGTGATAAAGCTCATTCAGACTGTTCTGGTATCATGTGGCTGACATTTCAAAATACTGGCAAATCTCACCCAGCCGCCCCTGGTTTTTCATGCACACAGGCTGGTTTGGAAGATATGCTTGGCAGTGGTAACATTTCTTTCATGCAGGTGGTAAAAAAGCCTAAAGCTCAATTGTTCTAAGGGTCATTTATACTTCTTTGAATTCCTTTCATTTCTTTATTGTTCCACTAATGCACATCTCTCCAAACTATGGATAAGTCTCTCAACTTTCTTTAGGTTAGCGCTTATTTCGCCAGTGGTCTTGTGTTGTCAACTAATTGGAGTAGAGATGTAAAATGAAAGCAGCCCTGTTAAGCCTGCCAAGTCTCTTCACTTGGCAGCGCCTGGGTTCTGCTAGCCGTTGTACCAGAAGTGTAATTGCTGTGAGTTCTGCCTCTGGCTTTGACAATGTGACCCAGTCATCTTCCTCCGAGACATCTGATACCTGCTTTTCTTCAGTGCTCTGGCCGAGAGCCGCATTCGAAGTAAATTCCATCATGCATTCTAGTTTTGGAGAACACAGCTGCAGTATTGTGTGCACTGCTGAAGGCTGTCATTGCACAGCATGGCTGAAGTGCTTTCTGAAGATGTCATTCCCAGCAGACAGGGAAGTTAATTCCCCCCCCCCCCGCCCCCTCTGCTTATGGTATCTGCATTCCCTAGAGCAAAGATGCTACTATCATATGCCAATCATGGCGTGTGCCCAGAGCAGGCTCCATTGTGAAAGCTTCTGAACCCGCAAAGCGTCTTTTCCAACTTCTTCTGGTAGGGCGAAAGGGTCTCGGGAGGATGGGCGCCAGCGAATAAAGATCATGTAGATTTTCAATAAGACGAGAGGAGTTGCAAGTTGAAACCCTGAACTAATATTTATGGCTTTGGCCAGGCTTCCTGCCCCAGCCACCAGCATTCCCCCAAACCTAGTAATTTGTAGAAATGCCAGAAAACAGATGTCATGCATATCATAGTGCAGGGTTCAGCATCTACTGACATTTTATAGAGGGACTGAATATTTTCATAAGCCCTGTGAAACAGAGGCAGGGAGGTGAAGGGGAGAAGATGTACAATTGTTCTGTGCTTCCTGTCTCCATAGTCAGACTATATCAGAATAAAACGCTGGTGGTAAACCATTGGAACACACGCCTAACCTAGGCCAGATCCACTGGCCCACACTGTCTGCTCTGAGGACCTGCTCCACTTCCCACTAAACAATGAGAATCTTTCCATTAACTTCAGTGCTCAGTGAATAAGGCCGTTAGGTCCACATCTTCAAAGGCATTTAGGCTTCTCACATTGAAATGAATGGGAGTCAGGTGCCTGAATAGCTTTGAGAGTCAGGGTCTAAGTGCCTAAACAGAAGCTGTATGGAAGGAAGAGCAGAACAACACAGCATGAGCATTTTCGTTAAGTGGCTGGACACAGTTTGGATGGACCCTGTAGAATTCTTAGGAAGCAACTGTGTTTAGTGTCATAGAATGACATGACCTCTAACATCACATCTTTCAGATCATGTCACGGAGGCTTCATGTGCTTAATATCAGGCTCCAACATTTTCATGTTAAACAAGAGAGAAAAAAACCAAGTTAGGATAAGCAGAGTTTGGCCAAAGTAAACTGCAATATTCCATTCAAAATAGCTGTGTTAGCAGAGGATTAGCCTTTAAAATGGTTAAGTTAACATAGTGGTGCCTGGCTGTGGTGACTGCAAAATGTGACAGGTTCAAGCATCTTCGTTTCCCACCTTTTGCCTTCATACATCCTTTGTCTTTCTTCCACTCTTGGATTTAGGCTTTCCAGATGCTCCTAGGTTTAGAGCACTCCTTCTTGACACAACTCTCCCCCTCTCTCTCCTCCTTTCAATCCCTCCTTAAAACCCAGTTCTTGAGGTTATATTTTTTACTCTTTACTTTCCCCACATATCTACACTAATGACAACATCATAGGACCTAATCAAACCAGCTACTCCATCAGGGACTATTCACCTGCTCACCCACCAATGTGATATATGACAACAATGCCCCCTCCCCCCCACCTTACACATTGGACAAACTGGACAGTCTCTGCACAAAATAATAAATGGACACAAATCTGACATCGGAAATGGCAACATCCAAAAGCCAATAGATCACTTCAATGTGGCCATGCTGTGAAGGACTTATCTGTGGCTATCTTTAAACAGCTTTATTCTAGGTCAAGGCTTCAAAGAGAGACTTCAAAGTTAGAATTCGTACGCAAATTTGATACCATCAGCTCCGGTCTGAATAGAGATATGGGCTGGCTTTCTCATTATAAACAGTGACTGTCACCTCAGCCTCCTTTTCTGTTGTTCCACTCAGTTTGAATCAATACAACCTGTTTGATTTGCTGAAGTAATCTCACCTGATCCTGTGATTACACTTACTTCACTGCATTTATCCCTCCTTCCTATACTTTCCCCATTTTCAAGCGTCTGATGAAGTGCAATTTTCTCCCATGAAAGCTCATGCATTAAATAAATGTGTTAGTCTTTAAAAGTGCCACAGGACTCCTTGGATTTTTTACCCTGTTCTTCTCACCCGTCCTCATCTTTCTGTCTCTGGGCTGTGCTTCAAGCTCTTGATTTTGTTTTGTCTCATCCCTCTGCTTGTAAACAATGCAAGCTTGAGAATGGATCATACTGCATGACCCTGATCCTTCAATCCACACTGGGCAATGTAGGATTATGGCCCTGACCCTGAAATTGGGCCATGTGAGCAGTCCCTTTTACCCTTGGCGTCAATGCAACTGCACAAAATTATGGACTAGCCAGTGATACTGCTTTATGGTCCTGTTGAGGGCCTGGTTGTAAAGGGATGTGTTCATTTATGACTACATATGTGATTACATAAATGAGTTTTAATAAAAATCAACTTAATATGCTGTAGTGTTCATCTCCTATTATGGCTTTTAAACACTCGATTCAATTGGAGATCCTTTTTTTGCTTCAGAAAAAGACTAAGAATTCATTCGAACAGTAGCGATCCATGGCATTTATACAGTGCTTTGCACATCCAAAGTGCTTTACAAACACCTCATTAATTATACCTCTCAGTATGATAGCACTGATGGAGAAAAAAATCCCTTGAGATGTATTTTGAGTTAAAAATACACCCTTAAGGGATGGTATGCAACACTGTTACATTGTAACAGATTTTTATCCACTAGGATACAGTGTTTCTGATTAATCTGCTGTTACTTTGTCTGCTGCATGGCCCCATTTTGTTTAATGAGTAATCATACCTGAAGTTTCTCTGTAAGCACAGGTACAAGCAGAGATACAATGATCAAAAATGCATAAGTCCAATTTTTAAAATGGATCTAGATCCCCTTTTATGGGACTCAGGTTCCTAAGTCACCTGGGTACTTTTGAAATTTTTAGCTGGGTGTCTTAACTAAGGTCCCACAGTAGCAAACCTGGAAAGAGAACCTTCAAATTCCTGCGTCCTGGTCCCACATAGTAACCCCTAGAAGATCATGTTACTTTTCAGTAGCAATAGAATCACTGTGGACATGAAAAAAAGAACAGAGGAGGGCTAGTATACTGTGTTCCTTAGTTCTTAGAAATATTACCTGCATGCAAAATTACATAAAAATAATACTTTTTTTTCTGGCTTTTATTCTTTATCGTTAAATAGCTGTAGCTATACATTTCCTCATAAAAAGGGCATATATTACAGTGAGTTTAACAGATGGTATTAGAGGCATTTGGATGCAGCAAAACTACCAGAAAGTAATTGTCAGAAAAACATCCCAAATTGCCTATTGAGTTTGGTCCTGTAGAGAAAGTAAAGATTCTGTTTTGGTTTGAAGTTAATACTCTGCCCTTGGATACTATTTTTCCTGATCATCCTATTTTACTCAAGAGAAGAAAGTGCGAATGTAATATCAAGTACAGCTGTATCATTCTTTTTTTGATCTGTGCAGCTAAAAACTGTGAAATTATTTTTAGACTAGAGTCAAAAGTTTCAGACTTGGTGCCTAATGAGAGGTCTCTATATCCATCCTTAGGGACCTCAACCAAAGGAACTTGGTTCTCACAGATGCTGAAGCCCGTTAAATATAAGTTGCTAACTATTAGGGTAGAGCTTACCTTTTAGGCGTCCAGTTCTCAACATATTGGCCCAAGTTTTCAAGGGCTAAATCTTCAAAATTAGCTTCTAAGATGTCATCTGCAATTTTTTGCCTGCCACTTTGCACATGAAAATCACATATGTGAGAGTAATTGCAAGAATAAATTTAACACCCAGCTTGAGATCCTTTGACCTTTTAATGCTTTTAGGAAAAGCAAAGGGCAAACAGGTGGGCACTCCTGAGATGAAGCCACAATGGCATAGCTGAACATGGGATACAAGAATTAAATCTGTACACAGAGTTGTGGTCTGTCAGATGTTCGGAAGAGCCCCAGGCACCTGGTGTCTACCCACAAAGAGCTTGTTGCAGGATTGGGACTTGCGTGAGTGGTCTGTCCTCACCCGCTAGTCCATTCAGAGCATGTCCCTAGCTCTGGAATAAGCAAGTGAATTGATAAATCAAACCGTTCTGGCAAAGAAGTGAAATGTCACTCGGGCGTGGGAAGAGAGATTTGAGGTCCTGCTTGTTGTCATCGCTCCAGGAGTCTTAGAAATGAGCTGTGTAGGACATAGCTCAGCTGAAAGGGAGCAGGAGTGATTTAACTAGACTATGCGTTTTAGGTAGAGCTTGACACCACTACAGCTTGCCCTGAATTGCTTCTGTAAGTATGCACTAAATCACACAAGAAAGTGAGATTCTAGGCAAACACTCTTGTATCATAGCTTTGTGCGTGGAGGGTCAGTTATATCATCAGAGGAAAAAGAACTGTCTTTCTCGGGTATTATGTATATCTTGTATATTGGGGCTGTATATTTATGCTGATCCCTTGCAGGATTAAGGATTAATATTGTCATCATCTTTATTAGAGGATCCACTGGAAGGACTGAGTTCCAAATGCTTTTTACTCACAGAAGCTTTAATGCTCGTTAGCTGTATGTTGGCATTACTATGTACAAAGGATAACATTTGCCATAAATGAAATACTATTTCAAATCAGTGAGCATGCAACAGACTTTATTTATTACAATCCTAGTGGCAGATCCCAGCTTTACCTCCCCTTCCACAGTCAACCTTCTCTCTCACAAAAGAGTTCACATATCATGGGATGTTAGCAGAGAAAACAAAGTAATGTGATTGAAGTGACGCAAGAGACAAATTTTGAGTTAAAGCTGTGGCTTGTTCCTGGATTCATGAATCTAATTCACTGTCAGATGAGCTTGATGCTCAATATAGTCACTGCTGGTAGTGCATGATAGGGAAATTGGGAGCTCAGTGGTGGCTCAGGTTGCATGTGGAACAAGGGGGGACCCCCATGTGCCAGCCTGCAGCATTGAGTTGGAGTAGTAGCAGAGGACTAGAGAGAGGAGTTGAGTCAGCTTTCTGTAGGGAGGCAACTCAGTGAGAAAGCAGGTTCCAGGGCAGAGAAAATGCTAGTTCTGTTAAATATCTTTCCTGGCTGGGGAGTTGGAAAGAGAGAGAAGGGAAGTGCATCCACTCACTGATTCCTTGTTTCCCTCAGGCTAGTCTCACAAGACCCCATCAATTATGTGAGAATGGAATCTTTCATCCCATGAAGTTGGAGAGGTTTATTTTTTTTAACACTTAGAGCCAGATTCAGAAGAACTCTGCTCTCAACAGCTTGCACTTAAGTTCCTAAATAAGTGGCCAGATATTGAAAAGAATTCAGCTCTCATTTAGCTGTCTGACTGGGAACTTTGAGCACTTGTGAAAAAGGGATTGTCCCTAAGGGACACTGACATTTTTCAGTGGACAGAATAGTTTTAGCTGTTAGCGCCCCATATATCATTGCTAATAAGCCATGTACCATGTTTCCCTGTCTTTATTTGCATTGAGTAGCACCTTATACTGGAAGTAGTTCAGTTTAATTCAAGCAAGTCACTACTCAGTGTAAGAAGGTGGCAGAATCTGGCACTAGTGCAACTTGGTTATTAATGAGATTTAACTGAGCTTTTGTAGAGATTTTTTATGTGTGGCATAAAAACAGTTTGATGAGGACATAGAAGTTGCATGAAAAACTATGTTCAGATAAGAAATTTGTTATCCCTTCCCACTGTTCTTAGTTAGGGTTAACTTTAGCACAAACCCCTGAAATTGTAGCATTCCCAGTTCCCTTTTCACATGTGTATGAAGCTATCAATTTTATTTAGAAAGAAAAACTAGCAGAGAAGGAACATGGTTGCCGTGGCTGAATTGTCAGCTGCAAAGGAATTCAATTTGGACAAGAAACATGAACTTTGAAGCAAAGGGGTAGAAGCCATTGATTTCCCAGTAAGCCTCACAACAAGCAACTTGGAGGCAAAAATCTGCTTGCTTCACTCATGTGAGTTGTCTCATTGAAGCCAGTGAGACTACATTAAACAAGATGGGAAAAATTTGATCTTCAATCTCTCAATTTACTTCACAAAAGAGGATTAAAGACTCTTTTCTGGTTTCTTTTCTCCCAACCCGAAACCAATTACAGCCGGATTCTTATTTATACTAAGTCCACTTTCCATCACTCTGATCATGCAAGAGAGCCTTGGAGAGTGGATGTGAATTATATTTGTGTTCAATTTAAGCCCCGTTTACACTGCCAGACTACTGTAAAGGAATCTTGTAGGAATTTATGGAATTTTATGAAATGGAGGGTTATGGATGTGAGCTCTCACATAGCAAACACATACCGTGTGCCTTTGTATTTGCACATAAACTTTTCCTCTCCATGTTTATGAATATGCAAAGCATCTGTAGGCATGGAAACTGCTTTGGCATATACACAGCACGGCAAGTGGGATGATTAACCCACAGCAATGAATATTGCATTTTTTGTGAGAAAATTGATGTATGGGACCATGTGGGCAAAACTGATGAAGAAAAATCACCTTCACCAAAACATATGGGACTGACTTGTGATTTCACCAGGGAAAAAACTTACAAATGATCAGAGTCTGGCCCCAAGTGTGCAAAATTATATCCATAACTTTAGACTCTACTTTGTTCCTCCTCCATAGACATGATAAGCCCATGAATTTTCTGCACGACCCTCATTCCCTTTTCTACAGGAGCCAATGCAAGAAGCAATGATTCTCACCTCTTACTCTTTGCATGGATTTATGGCCTACTTTTCCGAAATACTTAGCACCCACTGCTTCACTTGAAGTTAGTAAGAACTACATGCACTCGGCACCTCTGAAAACCATGATGCCTCGACACCAGTGACTGGCTTTACTGCTGATGAGCTTTGGAAGCGGAAGTGGGGTGGTTAATGGTGCTGCAGTTAACATCAAACTATTGCTCATGGAAATATTTAGCAGCAGCAAATATTTAGCAACAGCAAACAACAAACTGTTTTTAAAACCACCTGGCAGATTTGGATGCCTTGGACAGCTGTGAAACTCTCCACCTAGATTTGTTTATAGAAGACAGGATGTTTCAAAGGGATACAGCAATCAGCTTGAGGCTACGGAAGGTTATGTGCAATCAATTATCTTGCTGGTGGAATTGATTGTTTTTCTGTTTGTGGCCTTATCTTTCATTACGAGTTTGAAATTATAAAATGAATAGCCTTGGATTTATTACTGCCAGCGGTTACTAATCACCATCGAGTAGACAGAGGCCGTTGTACACTTTGCCTTTCTGATCTGTGGTTTTTGACTTCATTTGAACTGCTCACCATTGGATAACTGCACCCATTTTACACTTGATGCTAGTTTAATAATGAGCCTTTGTTTGTTTGCAGAACAACACATTTTGGAAGCCAGATTCTTGCCAAGAGTGCAGATGCCATAGTGACGACGTCATCTGTGAACCTGTCATTTGCAGATACCCTCAATGTGACTTTCAGAAGGTAAATGTGCTATGCAAGGGAAGGGAAGCATTTGAATCATTAGGTTTTTCTCCGTGTGATTAACCCAAGTCCTCTGGGCAGCTAGGGTTCGTGAATGTGTTATATTGGAGTATACACAGTACATGATTCATGTAGACATGGAATGGACAGTCCTATCATCACAATATACGCAAAGCACCTGTTTTCTTCAGTGGGCTTCATGGTTGAACTTGGTTAGAACAGTTGATCACTGAGGCTATGTCTACCCTTAGGAATTTAGGTCGACTTTACGAAGTCAACTTCACTAAGTCGACTTTAAGTCGACCTTATTAAGTTGACTTAGAGAGTCCACACAGGACTCTTAAGTCGACTTAAAGGTGCTCCTAGACTCTGTAAGACGACTTGATAGGTGGAGGGGGAGCCAGCCTTGCAGGGCTCTCCCCAGACCAGGAAGCTGCTGGTGGCTTGCCTCGCGAGAGCCTGCTGGCTCTTCCCGGGACAAGATGTCGGGCAGCTCGTCCCGGGAGAACCAGCCCTGCAAGGCTGGCTGTCCCAGGATCGAGAAGCAGCTGGCTCTCCCCAAGGCAAGAAGCCAGGTGGCTCATCCCGGCAGAGCCAGATGCGTGCCAGCTGATTCTGCCGAGACCGAGAAGCCACTCGCCACTTTCTGATCCCGGTCGAGCCAGCCACGTGCCAGCTGACTCTGCTGGGACTGAGAAGCTGCTCGCCGTTTGCTGATCCCGGCAGAGCCAGGGTTCCAGCGAGGTATCTCCTCCCGCTGGAGCCCTGACTGGGGAGCCCTTCTACCCAGGACCATGGCTTCCCTGGCAGGGAAGCTGCGGGTCTGGGGAGAAGGGAGCAGGGCCTCCCCAGGACAAGGGAGCCACAGTGGCTCCCTTCTACCGGGGAGCCATGTGGTGCTCCCTTGTCTCCCCTGCCCTAAGTCGACTTAGGGCATCTACACTGGCTAAGTCAATTTATTAAAGTCGACTTAGACACTAGGTCGAATTATAATGAGGTTTTGTTAATTCAAACTAGTTTTTCCTTATTTCGACTTAAGGAGCAGCTTAAGTCGAATTAAGGAAAACCCAGTGTAGATGTGGATTAAATTAAGTCAACTTAAGACTGCCTAAGTGGACTTAATTTATAAGTGTAAACGCACTCTGAGTGCTCCTCCGTAAAACAGAAACAGCCTCACCAGGGTTCTGTTATCAACGCCTGTGCAGTCCCACTGAAGCCAAGGAAAATGTGTTGTAAGAAGTGGGTGCAAAATGCTGCTAAATCAAACTGGTAGCGTTTTTCACCTGCTCTTTGCTGATGTAAATAATGGCACAGACATCGATAAGAGCAGAATTTGGCCCGCGGTGAACAGAAAATGCGGCGTTTTGAAGTCCAACCGATTTGTTCCCTTATCTTATGGGAACTTGATGCTTAGCAGTGGAGTCACTTTCCTGCACTATATGGTAAGGGATCCACACAGGGTATTGTGATCTCGGAAGGGGCCTGTGTGCTGTGGGGTTCGACCATTGTCGTTTCTTTCTCATAATAAAAAAACAAGGGCAAATTGAAAGGAAGCAAATTTAAAACTGATCAAAGGAAATAATGTTTCATGCCAAGAACAATTGGCCTGTGGAACTCATTGTCACAAGATATCAACAAGGCCAAGAGCAGAGTAGGGTTCCAAAAAAGGAAGGGACATTTATATGGATTATGAGACCATCCTGTATTATGCAAGAGAACTTTTTTGGAAGTGTGTGCGCCTCCTGAATACTTCAGGGCATAAATTGCAAAGGGGTGGCTGTGTCAGTCTAGTTCAGCAAAACAAACAAGGAGTCAGTCCAGGGGCACTTTTAAAGACTAACAAATTTATTTATCACATGTGGAGGGGATCAGGAAGGAACTATTCCTATCAGTAATTTAGTCTTTAACTACCTGCTGCAGGATTTCTTCAGCCTTCTTGGAAGCAGCTAGTACTGGTCTCTGTTGGAAGGAGCTTTGGCTTGAAAGCCTCTGGTGATCTTACTCCCAACACTATGGTGTAGAAAGGGGCAATCTCTCAGATAGGCAGATACCATACTAGTAAGGACTCTGTGTATCACATCTAACATCTTAAACACTGGCCATGCCCTTCTGAAAGGGGAAGCATGAAGTATGTCCTCTTGGGAACACCTTTCCAATATTTTCAAGCAAGTGACTTTGAGGCAAAGCCTACATTATGTCCTCTCGTGACAGCCTTTTCATGTTCTCATCTATTTCATGTATTTTTCTGTTCATGGAGTTGGTGGGGGTTGGTTTGTTTCTGACTATTCTGCCTGTACAAGTCAAATTGTCTCTTTTGGCAATGTGAGCCTAATCCTGAGGGAGGCAAAGTACCTTCTAGAAGGTATCAAGCATCTCCAGAGGCAGCTGACAGCTGTGGAATCCTTGCCAGGGTAAGGTCTCATGTCACATGCCATTGTGGCATCTGTGTGGCCTGCTGCCAGAGTCCAGGATATTTAAAGCCTGTTTGTGAAGCCTGAAATGAAAATGCAAAAGCTGCTGTGCAAAATCGTTGGAGATGCTCCAAGAAATGGAAGCAAAGCATCCACAGGGCTTTTGCCAACCTTTTTACTAATGTCTTCTGCTCTTAGTGCGGCATGGTAACACAGATACATGTCAACCGGTTTCATCTGTTAGCCTACTGCTACATAAATAAAGTGCGGCAGTCAAACTATGCTCTATGCCACTTAGAGGGAAACATTAGGAAGCCTAAAAATAATAGCAGGCAATATAATAAAGATGGTTGATATTTTTGTAAATTTGAAAATGTCACATTTTGTAACTTGAGAAAAAATTGGGAATTTAAAAACTAAAAGGGAAATTGATAATCGATTATTTTCACTTTGTTTTTTCTAGCTAGCTGTAATTATAATGGAAGAAAATATTTCCTTTTATGTTATTTTTAGAAAGTAATAAATGAAATTTTCAAACAAGAAAACAGGTTTCCTTGCGATGACTTATGGATTATTATTATTATTTATTATTTTGCCTTGTTTAGGGAGGCATTTTTTCCCAATCATTTTTCTATCAGGCACTGAAACTGGTGGTGCCATGGAGATAAAGAAGAAGGAGTCTGACTCCAAAGGCTTGTTCATGTAGTGTGTGTATGTTTTCCTATTTGCATCTTGGGCACAAGTATGAATTCAGCCTCCCAATGCAATGCAATAGCTCTCCACAGGGAAACCCTTGATTAATAGGATTGCTTTTTAAAGTCCGAGTGCCGTGTGCAACAAGAACTCCACTCAGATCACCCCTCCCAACTGTGTTGCTTATTGGACTCTTGCATCTGTTCAGGGGGAAGTGCTCCAGATACCCCCCAATGCATGCTGCCCTGAATGCGCCTCGGGAACCGAAGGATTTTGCCAGCATGAAGGACAAACCCATGCGGTAAGTGCTCTTAAGCATCTCTTGGCAAGAGTCTTATTTTCCATTTCTTAGTGCTCTGATTGTCCACCTAAATGCAGGGGTGGCAGCTTTTGCTTGTGCAAAGTCAGTGGCTGGTGAGGTGCTTCAGAAGCCAGCTCCTGGACTTAACAAAGTCATGAAGCAAAGAAGCTCCCCATCAAGGTCACACTGTGCTCAGTCCTGAACTTCTCTCTGGTCTCTTTACCCCTAGAGGGATTGGCAAGCAGACAGGTCTTCCCAGCTGAGGGTCCCAAGCAATGCATACTGGTCTTGCACCTCTAACCCTTGCAGCCATAGATATATGGGGAGGGAGGGTTTGGTACTCTCCTCAGCTCTGGGGCTCTTCTAAACTCTGGCAAGAGCCAAACTTGCCACACCCAGGATAGGAGTGGAGTAAATGACTCCTTCTGTCCCAGCTGTGCCCAGCTGATACTGGGAACATCTGAGAACTGTGGTCACTGCAGAATAGACATTGTACAAAGCCATGAGGGAGGTGTGGCTTAGGAACGTGGCTGACCAATACGCTTCTGAGGAGTCCAGTGCATTGGGACCATGCATCTTCCTCTAGCTGCAGCTGTAGGGACATGTAAAAAGCACATCCACTTTTACTAGTGCATTTCAGGAGGGAGGAAGAATATTAATCAGCCTTCTTTTTTCTGGAAGTGAGTATTGATGCCGTAATAAAAGAATCAGCCATTTAATGACAAGAGGCCTGCCCCTTGGAGGCTTTACCCACCTCTTGCTCAGTTCTTACTCAAGCAAATCTGTCAGTGGGTTTTTTTCCAATGTAAGGATTGAGTAAGTGGTGGGAAAGGACTACAGGATTTGACTTACTGGTAACAGAGAAGCTCTTTTATGTAGCATCAGATCCTCAGAAACTACACTGGTCCTACACATCCCCCTCCCACTGTAACACAAC
>ML685812.1:12642375-12678870 GCA_007922175.1 Pelusios castaneus | reverse complement strand
AAGCGTCTGACGAAGTGGGATTTTCTCCCACGAAAGCTCATGCGATAAATCTGTTAGTCTTTAAAAGTGCCACAGGACTCTGTTGTCTTTCTACAATAGACTAACATGGCTACCCCTTTGGAATGTAGTTCTCTAGTTAAGGTAAACCCAGCTTTTTGCGCGTGGTCTTTGCTAATATTAGCAAAACATTTAATTCACCTACTTAGCCAACACTAGGCCTGCTTCAGACTCCATGACACATACGCTTATTACACATGGGAACTGGGTCAGTGCCATGTTAGGCGATTTCACACATGAAAAGTATCACTTCAAATGAACTTTTGGGCAGATAACCAAGCTGGAAAAAAAAAGGGGGTCGCTGCCAACCAGATCCTGGAGAGAAGCCTTTATGTTTTCACTGACTAAAGAATGCTGGAACATCCTCTCACAGCTGCCTTTTCAAGGCACCACTCTGTGGAAGGCAGCAAAAAGGACCATTAATCGTTGTCTCCCTTCTCCCATTACAATTTCTCCTACCATCAGATAATGGATGTATGGAGAGTTTTGTTGGCTACAGTTCATGCAAAGGGAAAGTGCCCGTTTACAATAGCCAGGCCTGTTTGGCTGAGAAGGGTGGGGAGCCTGGGGTATTCATGAATTTATTTAGCTGTGCTCTGTGGCTAAATGAGACAAGATAGGACTCTTGGGAGAAGAGATGAGTCCTGAACTCTGCACGTTCACCTTCTTCAAAATGGAGGCTATAATGGCCATCAGAAACTTGCGTTGTGCGCTACCGACCTCTGCCATGTGACAGGATACACACTTCTGTAACTGTCACCTAGGCAAACACAGGTTTCCGGAGGCGTTCCACCTTGGACGCCAAACAGATCACAGCAGAATGAACAAGTGTCCATGTGACTGAAAAACCCTGCTGAGGTTCAGAGATGGTAGCTATGGACAGATGTCTAATAATAGGCAGAATAACCCCCTTGGGAATTCAGAAGAAGGGTTTAGTGGACAGGAAACTAGCTTGGTATTTGGGAGACCTGGGTTTGATCCTTGCTGAGGTACAGATTTCCTGTGTGATCTTGAGCAAGTCATTTAGCCTCTCTTTGCCGCAGTTTCCCATCTGTACAATGGGAATAATAGCACTTTCTTACCGCCCAGGATGCTGTGAGGATAAATACATTCTGAAGTGTTCAGATACCATGGCAATGGGAATCCTATGAGTAGTATAGATAGGTTGTCGATCTTCCCCTTTGTTTTACTGAAGTGTTTTACTAATTGGCTGAGGTAATTTGCAGTTGGGTTTTTATTTTTGTTTGTTTCTTTGGCTCATTTTATGCTTCATTTTCATTTGTTTTGTTGGTTCTCTTTAATGGGAGAGATGTAACTGTAGCTGCTGGAGTGGGTTTCTTCTCATCGCTGTCATGTTGCTGTGGTATAACCTCTGGTGTTCCTGGCCTGTGTCACATAGGCCAGGAAATAAAGATCAGTTTCCCGCCAACACTCTCATGTTTCTGACCCTTATTGCAGAGCCGGCTGCATATTTAGGAAGCTTTCATATTCCAAGCATACAGCCTAGCGGCTGGAGCTGATTACATAAGGGAAGATGATTATTTCTCTGTCAACAAGCCAGGCAAATGCTTTATGACTTCATCATTATTTTAGAACTAGCGGCCCAGCAGACTTGTCCTCCGCAATCATGTCGTGAAAGAAGAACTTACACTGCAACGGACAGCAGCAGGCTTTTTCCATGCCCAACTTCCATGTTGCTTGTTTCATGTAAATTAAAACACTGCATTTTTCCATTTCAAACACTATCGCCGCTCATGTCCTTCTCTTCTGTGAATCTTGCTGCGTGGGCTCTTGTATCTAGTGGTCTCTTCTAAGATGACTTTCTGTACAGTAATGTTCCTGAGGAAAGAAGATTCTGTACATTACCTTGAGTGTAATGCAGTACAGTTCTTACTGTGCCTAACCCTGTTCTTGAGAGAGGTGGGTAGTAAAGAACCAGGGCTGGCTTGTGGTGAAGTACTTTGTAGTTTGAATGTATGAGGCCAAATATTGTCCTCACATGTGTGTAAGTCTTACTGACCATTTTAATGGAAGCCCGGTGCAGACGGCACATGTGTAGGGCTTTGTCTGGCCTGTACGTGGCAGCATTGCCCATCATGCAGATGGTGGCGAATATGGAAAATGTATCCCTTAGATTTATGTCCTTTGGGCTAGGTTGTGCCACTCTGCCATGGCTATACCACAAGGGAAACCTTCTCTATTGGACTGATCCCGCCGTGTCCCCAATCCCACTCTTGGGGCTACTTTGTCCTCACATTGAAGAGAATAGGGCCAATGTGCAGGGACAGTGGAGTGCAGTGGAGTCTTGGTGATGAGTTATGAGTTTGCAGAAGAGGAAATTTAAGCACTGGTGTGGGGACACTCACCGGAAAAAAGGATCATTTCCAGTCTTGTTGACTACTTTAATTGGCTTAAGCATTTTCTGTGTTGTTTTCCTTTACAGCATGGTACGGAATGGGCACATACCGAATGCACAACGTGCTCCTGTGCCAGTGGGAAGGTTAACTGTACCCCCAAGTCCTGCCCGCCCCTGTATTGTGGCAGAGGGGAGCTGGCGTACATCGCTGAAGGAAAGTGCTGTCCTACATGTGTGGGCACTGGTGGTGAGTATGCAAAAGGGGGGTGCCATGCCTAGTGAATTCAGCATTTAGTTAAGAGGCCAATGGAGTGGGGAAGGCATTTCTGCTCTACACCTTCGCTTAGTAATTAAGTGAGACTATCTCTTCAGCCCTCAGATCAATAAAGGATATCCCCCCTCCCCCTTCTCTTTGAATCTGGCTGCTTCACACTCTCCCATGTATTACCTTGCCCAGGCACACAGCAGCATGTGGAACTATTCCAGATTCTCTTTTCATGCTGCTCATTTTGGCTCTTGCAGAGGAAGGCTGAGATTTCCAAAGCCGCCTAAGGTTTTCAGATGTGCACATCTCATTAAAATTAAATGGAGTTGGGCATCTAACCCACATAAGTGCTTTTGAAATCTCAGCTTTAACCTAAAGGGAAAATTCTCTTAAAGACTGGTGAAATTTTTTTGTTTTTTCATTTCTGATAAATCAGGCCTTTTGTGTTTTGGGACACACTAGTCTTATTTAAAGCGCACACACAAAATTAATTTAAAGAACTTAAATCCGCAAATACTACAGAACTTAGACTTGCTTTAAAAGCGGTGTATTTTATACACCCTTTAGGACTTTTATTCGTCCTTTAGGACCTACAGACCACATTCAACCCTGCTTATAAGAGAAGGGAACCTCTTAGATACTATTTGAGTTTAGTGGAGTTGCAGCACCAGGGCTGAAATTAGCATGGGTCATACTGTTTGCAATATCGTAGTCCCATGACATACAGGCAGAGGAGACTCAAATGTATAGTATTGTATAGTATAAAACTGTATAGTATAAAATGTGGACCTGATATGAGTTCAGAGTCCCTGGCCATAGATTGTATAGCACATCTGCAGAGCTGTGTCTACACTGTTCAAACTTTGTCTTGTCAAACCTGATTTTGATTTTTCATATGCTTATAAGTTTGTTTGATTAAGTATATTATGCCGTTACCTTTGAGTTTTGTAAGGTGTTTGACTTGGTGCTGCATGATATCTCTTTACAAATTTAGCTCTATATAATTGCAATAAGGCACATTTTGGACGGATTAAGAAGTGATTATTAATGAGAATCAGCAAATGGGGGTTCTTCTAGTGAGATTTCTCAGGGATTCAACATTTTTATCAGTGATTTGGATTTAAATTTAAAATCACTGCTGATAAAATTTGCAGATCCTAAAAGATTGGTGGATTGATAAATAGTGGGCAGGACAGGGCCTTCATACAGGGTGACTGGGTCACTTTGGTAAACTAGGCCCTTTCAAACTAAATGAGTTTTAATACGTCTGAATGTAAGGCCGCACGTCCACAAACAAAGAATGCAAGCTAAATGGACTGTATTCCAGAAAGCAGTGATACTGACAAAGGATTTGGGGATGACAATGTACAAACAGCATGAAGTCTCAGCGTGATACTATGGGTACAAGGACTATGTGATCCTTAGCTGTATGAACAAGGGTAACGAGTAGGAATAGAGAGGTAATTTTACCTCTGTGGACAGCATTGGTGGAAACAATATCGGAATTTTGCATCCAGTTCCGATGTTCACATTTGAAAAAGGATATTGAAAAATTGGGGAGAATGCAGAGAAGAGCCAGAAATGATTTGAGTTGGAGAAAAAAAATGCCTTACTGGCGAGAGACTTGCAAGTCTCAAATTTGTTTAGTTTATCAACAAGAAGATGGAGTTCAACTTGTAAGTACCTTTACAGGGAGGAAGTGACAGATACACAAGGGCTCTTTGATTTAGCAAATAAAGGCATAACAAGAAGCAGTGGGTGGCTGTAAAAGCCAGACAAATTCAAATTAGAAAAAAGTTACCAATTTTTAACAGTAATGGTTCAAGAAACTACCAGGAGAAGTGAAGGATTCTCCATCTGTCGATGGCATAGAGTCAAGACTGTATACCTTTCTGGAAGATGTACTTTAGACAGATACAAATTATTGGGTTTAATGTGAGGAATTTAATGGCATTGGCTAGTCAGGAGGTCAGACTAGATGATCTAATGGTCCCTTTCTGGCCATAAACACTATGCCTCTATCCTGAATTTACTTCACTACAAATATAGGTACCACCTGTAGTTTGTAATCTCGTATACAAATGTCAGAACCCAGGAGGGGATCTCAAAAGCACATCTGGAAAATTTCAGGATGAAAGTCACGTGTGATTCTTCTCTTCAGCCTCTTTGCTGAGTCTGTCAAAATCAATTAGGGTGTTTGTCCACTGGTAACCAGAGTGTGACCAGCAGTTTACTACAGAGAGGCCGTGCCTTCTTTTGTGTTTGTAAAGCACCTAGTACACTGTGAGTGCTACCAGAAACAAGCAGAAAATAGATGATAATTTCATATGGACCAGTGAGTGAGTATAGTGGTTTTTGGTTTTCTTAATATTTCAGTTTTTCTGATTCAGCTTCATGGAGATGCCTCTTATCAAATCCTTCCTTGCAGATGCTAATCAGTAGATGCCTTACATCTGCAGTCCTTTTTGCACACTTGTGAATGTCTATAATGTCATCGCTCTTGTGTAATTGTGCTGGTAGACTGGGGAACCAGAAAAAAATGAGTTCAGGTGAACATTGTGCAGCCAGTTGGAGTTAGTAAGAAAAGTCATTGTGTGATGCTAACTCTGGGTTTTACAGGGGGCAATAGTTTTGAGAGCAGTTGTTCTCAATCTGTGGCATGACTGCAGAAGGGACCCACTGCCTAAGGATCCAGGTGGAGCATGTTGCCATGGGGCTACAAGATTGGTGTAGGCTCCCTACGGCAACCATGGGGACAGGAGATCAGCATTCCCCTCCCCCTGATTGTAGCAGGGAGCACGGCAAAGTGCTCTACCTGGGTCCATAGGCATGGGGTCCCTGCTGGAGCCAGAGGGAGGGGAACACTGATCTCCTGTCCTCCTGGATGCAGAAGGAAGTCACTGTCTAAGGATCCAGATGGAGTGTACAAGGCTACAGGTTGCATGCAGTTTCCCTGCTTCAGCCAGAGGGATGATACAGCAGTGAGGAGGCAGCCTCCTCATTGAACTCCTTCTACCTGGCTGCAGTGGAGGGAGGGAAGGCCTACTGGTGGAGATTAGTGTCCCTTCAGGGTTGTTAATGATATCTGTGGCCCTTGAGCCAAAAAGGTTGGGAACCACTGTCCTAGAGTGTCTTCCTTTAGAGAATCTGGGATTAAAGAAATTGGATGAGGAGAGGCAATTAAGGAAAACAGGAAAATGGAAACACAAAATGTCTTAATTATCTCTTAGAATCCTGCTCCTTTGATGGCCAAATATATCGAGATGGTGAGGAGTGGCGCCTCAACCAATGCTCCAAATGTGTGTGCAGCAATGGGACAAGTCAGTGCTTCACAGCCGAATGTCAGCCTGTCTTGTGTAGCTGGGTAAGAACTGCATTGTCAAGGTTCTGTGCACTTCATTAACTTTTCCGTTTCATGGGAAATGTGCATTCCTCAAAAGACCATTGCTAGTTGGCTAATGGATATTACCGAAGGAAAAACCAAAAAAGAGGCTTTTGAAAATCATGTAAAAGTAAATAATCTCCTCCAAAAAAAAAAAAAAAAAAGGTGCCCCCAAAGTCTCCATTTATTTACAAACTAATCCAATGTCAATACCAGCTGTGCTTTTGGGTTTGTGATCTGGAGAATTCTGTAGAGCTGGTCGGGAAATATTTTTTGCTTCTGAGAAAAATTTTGACAAAAAGCAAAGAAGTTTTCTTTAAATGTTTCTTCAAAAGGTTTTGAGTTTTGGTACCTGTTCTTTTTTTTAATTATTGGCAAAAAGCCTGTCAAAATGTAGTTGAAAATGGACATTTGCCATCATAATTTTCTTTTTGGTGAAAAAGCCATTTTTTTGCCTAAAATATTTCCAACGAAGCATTTCAGCCACCTCTACAATATTATTCCCAAATGTGACCATATTGTGTGCTCACTACAGCAAAAGCCTGGGAGCTAGAAATGCTAGTGAGATAATTTGCACAAGTTTACAAGCGAGTCAGTAGTTTGGCCTAAATTAAAGAATCGGAGGACTTTTCAAGATGATAGTTTTGATTTCCTAACACTTATGCAACTATTTACACATTCAAAACACTGTACAAACATTAATAAAATTCCAGTATGCTGGATAATCCAGAAAATCAAAAGCCTATTTAGGACTTTGTAAAATGATTTGATATGTTTTATTCTTTGGTATATGACAAATAAAATTGCCAGAAAAAACCAGCGAGATATCTGGTTGGACTTCCTTTCATTACATTGTGTCACATTTCCAGAGCTTCCCAGCAAGCGCCTGTGAAACAACATGCTATGTAGATTCAGCTGCAAAATATGAATCCAGCTTGTGGAGAGTTCTCTTTGTTCTGCTTCAGTGAAGTTCTCAAGATACTGGTTAATCAGGTTCACAATGTAAAAGTGGGAACGTAAAGCACCCAACATAAAACATTTATCTTTTTAATGCTGCTCACCATATTGTGTGCAGTTCTGGTCCCCCATGTTTAAGAAAGATGATAGAAGACTTAAAGAACTTGGTTTGTTTAGCCTAACCCAAAGAAGGTTGAAGGGAGATATGATTGCTCTCTATAACTACATCAGAGAGATAAATGTCAGGGAGGAAAAGGAATTATTTGAGAAGAGCGCCAATGTAGACACCGGAACAAATTGATATAAACTGTCTGTCAGAAAATTTAGACTGGAAATTAGATGCAGGTTTTTAACCACGAGAGGAATAAAGCTCTGGAATAGCCTCCAAAGGATGCTGTGTGGGCAAAAAACCTTATCTGGCTTCAAAACTGAGGTTTATAAACTTATGGAGGGGCTGGTATGATGGTATGGCCTCGTTTGACAATCGACTGATTTTTGACTACTAGTGGTGGATATATCCATGATCTGAGGTGGAATGTTAGGTGGGGCGGGTTCTGCGTTATTGCAGAGAATTCTTTCTTGGGTGTCTGGCTGCTGAGTCTTGTCCACATGCTCAGGATTTAACTGATTGCCATATTTGGGTTCGGGAAGAAATTTTCCCTCGTGGCAGATTGACAAGGGCTCCTGAGGTTTTTCATCTTCATCTGTAGCAGGGGGCATGGCTCACTTCCTGGTGGATTCTCTGTACTTTAAAGTCTTCAAAACATGATTTGAGGACTTTAATAACTCAGTCATAGGTTAGAGGTTTATTACAGGAGTGGGTGGGGGAGGTTTTGTGGCCTACATTGTGCAGAAGGTCAGACTAGATCAGGGGTCGGCAACCCCCAGCAGGCGTCCTAGAGGTGGCACGCGGGCCGAGCCTGAGCGGCACGCAGCGGTGCTCAGGCTTCCCCTCTGGCCCCACGAACCACGCGGCCATCAGCTGCAGCGTGCGGTTGAGGGCCCTTGCTGGCCCAGGCTCCTGCTGGACAGCAAGAGGGGAGGGGAGGGTTGCATCACGTCACCCCAGCCCACCCAGAGCCACGCCACTGCTGGCGGGGCAGATCCGGCCCCGGCCATGGCTAGCAAGAGGGCGGGTTGGCTCGGCCCGGCCAGAGCCGCTGCTGCCAGCGGGCGGCCTCTGGTTCCTGGCCCCGGCTCCCGCCAGCAGCAGCGGCTCCGGGTGGGCCGAGCCGACTCACCCTCTTGCTGGCCATGGCCGGGTCCGGCTCTGCCCTGCCAGCAGCGGCGTGGCTCTGGGTGGGCTGGGGCGACTTCACCCACCCCACTCCCCTTCCCTCCCCTCCTGCCGTTCAGCAGGGGCTGGGCCAACAGCCCCGTGCCGCCCCTGCAGATGGGAGCCAGCTCCGAAGCAGGGAACCGGAGGGAGCCCGCCAACTGATGGGCCGGCAGGGCACCTGAAGCCTGTCCCCGCTCCCTGCACCTGCTGAGAGTGCGGTGGGCGGGGCTGGCACGGGGGCCGGCGAAGGTGGCCGACCCCTGGACTAGATGATCAAATTGGTCTCTTCTGAACTTAATGTCTATGAGTCACTTATTTGTTAGGTGATCAGGTGTTCATGTAATTAACACTGTGTTTGAAAAAAGTCCAGTGATTTCTCTGAATACTAATTACTTAATGCTTTGTACTGAGATGTGTAATTAATATTAGGAGATTAAGTGGTGTTTGTTAGAGCAAATTAAAGCAAGATTTCTAAATGTTTAGAATTTTTCCTCCTTAAATGTAGTTGTTATCCCTTGATTGATTGCACTAATATTTAATCAGTTAATCATTAAAACTTAATTAATAGAAACTGGAATGATGACATTGTTGCCATGACTTGTCGGAGAATAATCAGCTAGAAGCATCCAAGTTAATGTACCAAAAATCCCCCTTAGCTAATTTTGTTAATGTTCCGTAGATTTCCTAACAAGGTGTTCTAATGGAAAATGCATTAGCAGTGATGGCTAGAATCCCATACTGCTCACTCTTAACTATAATTTTTCAGTGCCCTGTGCATATATATTTATACCTATATTTTCAGGTCTAGGCTTCCCACAGCACATAGGAATGGTAACTTCTCCTCTAAATCAGGCAGAGTGGCAGCAGGAGAAAGCTCTCATTTTGGCATTCTTCAGATAGCCATGTCCTGTCCCTTCTCTCTAATCTTTCTCCTTCCTCACTGGAGAGGCAGCTTAAGTAGCTTCTGCAATTTTTGTTATTGTTTTCTTTTCAAAGCTTCTTCAATAAGACATTACTCCTTTATTCCAATGGGACTATCTTTACGTAGTATGTGTAATCCAAGGGTCCTTCGATTTTAGATCTCCATGCTGTGTACCATGAGTACTAACAAAGAACCAAGAGAGAAGAGGGAAAATCCACTGTCTATGGTGGCACAGGACTCTTTTTTTGCCCTGCTTCTGAAAGTTCCCACAGCTTGCCCAGCAACTGGGCAGCTTCTGGTAGAACATTAAAAGAATGGCTGGTAGTTTCAGCTCGCTTGTTTCCAGGAGTATGGGGGCAGCTCCCTGTGCCCAAGAGGCAGTCCCCAAAACTCAAGTCAGAGGAAGGATCTGACTTCAGGGAATGTCCCTGGCAAAATCCATGAAATTAGCACCATGAACTTTCCCAGGAGGTTTCTGGCTTTCTAATTCATCCTTTGGCTGTTGCACGTACAAAGTCATCTTTGTTCTCCCTTTGGAAGCTTGTGAGTTACATGCTGCCTCATGAAGCAGGCGCTCACATAATAATACTTAGCATTTCTATAGGGCTTTTGGGGTTCAGAACACTTTACGTATATTAACTAATTGATCTGCACAAGATCCCTGTGTGGCAGGATGTAGATACTGATGTAAATATAATTATCCCCATTTCACTGATGGGATACCAAGGACTTATCAACAGAATTGTGCTGGTTTTAATGAAACATGATTTTTTAGGGCCGTCATAGGACTTATGAGTGGACCCTATCTATGCCAATGGGGGCGGGGAGGTTGTCCTTTCAGCATTGGTAAGCCATCTCCCAAGAGGCAGAAACTAGGTTATTGGGAGAATTCTTCCATCGATCTAAAGCTCTCTAAGCTGGGGGTTAGGTTGACTAGACTTTGCCACTCATTGGGTCTTTCACATCTCTGACTCAGATAGTTAAACTAACTTAATTCTCTAGTAGACCAAGCCTTAGACTGATTCAGTTAAGCCACTGCAAAAGGCTGTGTGAACATTCTTACAGGTTAAAACCACCCGGTTTATTTCATTTTAGCATAAGTTCATTAACTACAAGTTTAAACCAAACCAAAACAAGCCACTTTGAAACTAAAGTAAGTCTTTACACAGGGGATATCCACCAGCTTAACGAAACCAGTACAAGTTTGAGAGTAGACAGCCTCCGAGGCAGAGAGGTTAAGTGACTCATCCAAGGCCAAAAAATGAATCAGTAGCATAACCCGGTCTAGAATCATGATTTTGTCTGTCTCAAGAAACCCAAAAAATTAGACATAGTATTTTTGTGCTTGCCTTCTACTTTTACAGGTGAATGCAAATCCCCCAAATCCTTACCCTAATTCATGGCTTAGGTGGCTGGTAGTTATCACATAGATATAAATGCCTTTCACAGGAGTTGCAGGTATAGGCTACTGTGCTGGATATTTAATTTTCAAACTGTTATTCTGCTCATATCTCATTCTCAAATGACATTTTCTGTTTTTTAATCTTAAGGGTGAAGCTCTGGCTGTGCCTCCCGGGAAATGTTGCCCAGAGTGTGTTCCAAAACCCTGCTCCGTATCTGAAAAAGTGTATGAGGTAATCTTTCATGAACCATGCCAACAGCCAGCCTGACATGAGTTCTGGCACCTCTCTCTTTTTCCCCTCCTGAACATCTGACTTTGTGCCAGCATTAATAACTTGGGTACAATAGCTGGGTTTTTAATTCCTGGGAAGCTGGAAGAGTTGAAAGGGATTAGAAATATAAAGGAATTTGCTGGCAAGCTGCAACCAGATTTGCAGGCTAAATCAGATAAGGTACTTACTTTTCCACATCTTTATTTTTTTTAAGTAGGAAAAGAGAAATCATTGATGAAAGTTACTGTAGCTACAGTTTTCATAGTACTCAACTGAAATGTATTTATTCAGTCACCTGTACAAAGGGAGATTTATTACTAGCACTAATTAGGTTCTTGCAAAGGTGAGTGACCATTTGGCCAACTTTCTGATGAGTATACACTGTGGTATCTATCTGGACCTCTCTTCTTCCCTTCCTCATTGTGGAGTAATATGCACTGTTTCTTTTTTTAAAAGTCCCTCTATATTCGAATGCATGTACCTATAAGGAAAAGCACGCTCTAGGAGAGAATTGCTTGATTATTATTTATATATGTATCTCTCTTCTTTCTGGGCAGCATGCTGAGCAGTGGAAGAAAAATGTATGTACTACCTGTGTATGTGACAGAGGAGAAGCAAGATGTGTTAAACAGGCCTGTGTCCCACATACCTGCGATAAGGTAAGATAATTCAGAAGTGCACAGCTTCAGTATCAGGCTGTGTCCCCCCCCTTGCTCCGTGCATAAATGGTTTGAGAATGGCTCAGTGGTTAGCACTCACTGAGGATGGATGTTTCCTAGGATCAGAACAAAGTGCAGCGTCCTGGGAAGTGCTGTGAGGAGTGTGTTTCTTCCAAAGAAAGCTGCTTATATGAAGGCACCATTAGGTATCACAGTGAGATGTGGAAGGGTCCTCGCTGTGAATTCTGCACGTGTGATGGAGGACGAGTCACTTGTTGGAACAGCGAGTGTGCCAAAGTGGAGTGCGCCTTGGTAAGAAAGGGTTTCCTGTTTAAGAATATAATGGTTACTTCCTGATTTTCTTTCTCTACTGATTGATTTATTGGGACACCTTAAAAATTTGGCCATGAATTCATCACCTCCAAGGCTCTTCACTGGAGATGAGGAATGGAAGTGCAAGGATAGGAAGGTGGGAGGTTTGGCTGTCTTGGGTTGTGCTAACAACATGCGAAGACGAACTTTCGATGGTCTCCAGCACTGTCACTATTGATCTAGTAACACATGGCTTCAGTCAGAGTTATGCCTACTCGTATGAGAACTGAATTTTGTGCAGAGAGTATAGACTAGAGACGGCTAGTTCTGTTAATAACTGTGGAGAATTTTGCCCCTTGGTCTTTGCTAAATGT
The DNA here is from genome assembly GCA_007922175.1 of Pelusios castaneus. Taxonomy (NCBI): domain Eukaryota; kingdom Metazoa; phylum Chordata; order Testudines; family Pelomedusidae; genus Pelusios; species Pelusios castaneus. The sequence goes on along the minus strand of ML685812.1, from coordinate 12,666,634 downwards.
AGCAAACTTCTAAGCTAAATGTTAGCTTAGTATTAGCCACTAGATTTTGTGATTCCTTTTCTATTTTCATACAGCCAGGGTTCCTGAGAAGATTTGTGATAGACAACACTATATAAATATTTACCTTTTACTCTCCACTCACATGAGAGTTCATATTACAATTGCCCTATAAATGGATGCAAAAATGGCATTAGATTGGATTGAGGGGCCCTATCCATTTGCTCTATAAAAATACAAGGTTTTTGAATCACCTTTTCTCCACTGGATAAGATTTCTTTGTCTTTCATGAGTAGTGTCAGTGCTTACCAGTGGACCAGTGTCTGCTTCATTCCAACTAGGCTTTCTGAATCAGGGTAAAGCAAGTATGGAATTGTAACCTTCAGGTATATCTTTGGGTCACAAAGTTTGGCAAGAACACTCCTAGGATGCTGATACTTATTAAACACACCTTGATCAAGACTTTGTCCATGATCTAGCCCCAAATCAGGATATGTGTATGGATTTAAGATGAATTGGATTAAATCTAATGTAATGGATTTATCAGAAAATTGGGATCCTATGCAGTATAAATACCTTTTCATACCAGCATGAACAGAAATCCTGTATCTAGGAATAAAGTTATATGCTAACTCATCTAATGCTATCTTTTTAAATATTGAAAATACTTTATATTTCCCCTGTCTTGATTAATTCTTATTGCCATTACAGAGATAAATATTTGATCCAAACTTTTATTGTCAATGGGAATGCTGTCTTGTTACCTTAAATAAAACTACTTAAACTACTTATGAATGAAGTTGGATGGAAAGGGGTAAACTGGGAATAAGGCCCATGGATTTATTTCTCCTTTACTTAGATTTCCACATGCACCCAACTGTAAAATGAATCACACTAATGATTACATATCACTATGGCTCAACATGGAATATGATTTAACATCTCCATTTGGTGCATTGCAGACATTCCCATATCTTAAACTCTTATTAGTACCCATGAGAGAAAATTTGTATTCAATACAGCGTAGTATATATAACAGTACAACTGAAGATGCTCCCCAATACAGATGTATCATACTTAGTATTCACCCCCCATTGGACCATCCAATATTTACAGTCACTCTGTAGACAAATAATAAAAATGTTGATTCGTAATCAAATATGTAAAGTAGCAGATCTAATTTCTGCTGAAAATTGGATCATTTTCCTTTCTTATGGAGAAAAAAATTACCGGTGTTAGAGATAGATCCTGCATGGTGCTGTGTGCTATTAACACTCATTAAATTCCATAGCTATTGGAAACACTCTAATCTTTCCAGAATTGGGTTCCATGGAAAACCTCTTCAAATCAGGGTGCCACGAAACAGGCATCTAAATAAGTATTATTATAAGCAATAAGCGCTGAATTCAGTGGAGTGTGGGCCTTGGAAAAGAAAGGAAATGAGGATTTTGGGTATTGGACAACAATTTTGGTATTAATGGATAGAACATTTTTTTTAAAAATATTTGTTCAAGAATTTACATCTTACATGACTTCCCAAAAAGGTGAAGCAGCTGTCTTGGATCACGTGTGGTAGAATTCCAGCTTATTAGCACAAGACATGCATTAATTTATTTCAAGTACAATATGAAATGCGTCTCAAAACAATCTTAAAACAGGTGGAGTGCCATTTTTTCCTCTTCTCCAAGGCTTGCAGCTTTGTTAGTAAGATTACCTTTCTCAGTAAATCAGAGCTGAATTGAAACTAGGAGTCTCCTTTGTTAATGGAAAGTTCAGCTCCTTCATTAAGGGAAAATTAGTTTTCTTGTCACATAGCCTTGTTTGAATTGTAATGAGGTCACAGATTTGAATCTAGATAACTAGACCTAGCCTATCAGCATCTGGTGGAACTACAGCTAGGGCTTAATTTTTAAACCCTTTCAAACAAAACCTGTCCAGCAATTGCAGAGTGAATGTGTCTTTGGTGATTCTGAGCTAATCTTAGAATAGTAGTTCTCTGCAGGTGAGCTGTGAGTCATGGTCTCCACGGGGGCTACTGAAAGTTATATAGTAGGTGTGGGCAGGGGGGTTGCTGAAGTGGATTTGCTCAACTGAAACCACTTTAGCCAGCAGAAGTATCTCATAACCCATCATGTCGTCCCCCCCTGGAAGTGCTGTGGAGACAGCTTTCAGGGACATTTCTGAAGGATATAGGGGATGAGTAGCTGAAGATGAGACTGAGCTGGGCCTGCAAATGAGGATACTGTTTCCACATCATCCCATTTGGGAGATGTTTTCTCTAAACAGTCCTGTCCCAAAGGGAATAACAATCCAGATCCTACAAGGGGCTGACTGACATGCTATCGGCGGGCCTTCGTATTGGTCCTAAAAGAGAAAAGCAGTGCAATACAATGATCTTGTTAGATCTCTTCCTTGTCTTCATAACATTAGGACCAATGTTAAAAAGATAAGGAGGAAATTTAACTAGATCACTGTACTGCACTGCTTTCCTTTTTTCCTTGCAGGTAGTTCTAGTTATTTTTGCGTACCTCTGAAGTCTGAAAGATCTAAAGGGGTATGTGTATATTTTTTATTTTATTTTAATATTTTAATTTCCTCAATCTCCCCGCCCCCCCCACCTGTTACTCCCTTTCCACATTCTTAATGTTGACTGTAATGAATAACACTTCTTAAACAAGAGTGCAAATGACATCGTTAACTTGCACTGAGCATCCAACTTCTGAGACTTGGCAGATCAGGGCTGCATTTTTTGGCAAGGAGAGTCATGTCCTGTACGCAGTTTTTTTCTCCTCCTTTGTATACGTGTATCTCTCTGTTGGAGTGGTGGTGGGAAAGTTCACTTTATGTACTAGGGACCTGGGTCTTACCACAAACCAAGGAGTTTTGCAATAATAATTTAAATAGCTAGAAACTTAGAGCGAAATGTGTCTCTGATTGACTGAAAAAATAGTGCCTCAACTCACTCAGATATTTCTAGGAGCGGAGATAGAGTCCGTAAAGTTGATGGCCTTTCAAAACCTTGAGCCCAGATTAGCCATTCTGGCATAATCAGCCAGTGGTAATTTTAGTTAGTTTATATATACAGAGCCAAACGGGCATGCTATGTTTTCTTGAAGTGGAACACTAAAATACATCATGGTGACTATATGAACAAAATGTACTGGGATGGATCCTAAGGTGCTGTAAATAATAGAGTTATGTCAATTGACACCAGGTGAAGATCTGGCCCATGAGAGCAAGCCAAGGGACATAGTTGCATACTCCCATTGAAGTTAAATGGGAGTCGTAAGCAAAATCCTCTGGTTGGCTTTGAATATCTCAGCAAGTGTCCATAATTTATATACTTGCCTCTTGACCTTTTAACTGTGTTTTAATACTGTGAACTATGGCAACCTTTGAATTCAGCAACAGTTCATTTAATTGTGTGAATTCGCTAGTTTTCTCTTCACTCTACCCCAGGTTTATGGAGTTGAGGTGTAATGGCCAAGAGCATTTCATTGTCACTTGACAACCAAGACTCCAGTGAATTCAGGGGACATAACCAGCTTTCACTGATGAGGAGCTATGTTAGCTATAGTTTTCGTGTGTGTGTGTATTTATTTAATGGTTCAGTAATAGAATTTGAAAAGAATGTTCTGGACATATAGAACAACTCCCTCATAACTGGAAGTTCACTAAGGGCCTGATACAAACCCCATTTAAGTCATTGAAAAGAATCCCCTGGTTCCAGTGGAGATTGAATCAAACCCTGTAGCTAGGATTCTGGGGGCATATAGGCTATGTCTACACTAGAGGCTCTGTTAAGTTGACTTAGAGAGTCCACACTAAAAATTTAAGTTGGCTGCCTATGTCCACACTGGCAGCTGCTAGGTCGACTGAGGAGTGGTGCATTGTGGGTAGCTGTCCCACATTGCACCGGGGCCTGGAGGCCAATTAGGTCGACTTAAGGGCACTCCCTGTCCACACTGGCTTAAGTCGACATTCAGAGGTGGAGTTATTAAGTCAACTTAAGGAAGTGCCCAGTGTGGACGCAGCATTCTGTAGGTTGATTTAAACGTCGTTAAGTCAACTTAAGGTGCAAGTGTAGACCTACCTATAGAAACTGTATGAGGAAGTTGTTCAACTTCACTATAACCAGGATTTTATTATATTCAACTGCACTATCCATCTGTTAATGTTCCACCACAGTATCTGAGTCCTTCATACATGTTAATGGATAATCTGCACAACTCCCCTTTGTGGAAGGTAAATATTATCCCAATTTTTACAGCTGGGGAACTGAGTTTACAGAGCAATTAATGGTGTGATTTACAAAAGCAGTCAGCTTTTTTCCATTGACTTCAAAGGGGAGCACAGTTAGATTAATGCTGTGTGCTTCTGCAGATCCCACCTTCGGGCTGGTCCAGGAACTAACCTGCATTGAAATAGTAAATTGATTAATTCACTTTTATATTATTGTGGGCAGGTCCATGTGTGGTCACTTGGTTTAGAATTAAAACAGCCTATTTTGATTTAATTTTTATATGTACACCCATTTTTAAGCCCCTTTATTCCACTTCAGCAGTCTCAAGAGGTCTTAATTGTAAATGAGAATCAGGCCCAGAAAATCAAAGGTAGAGACAGGAATTGAACCTAGCTCTCCTAAATCTAATCCAGGTTCTTTAAATGAAGGCCATCCTTCTTCTCCCATTGGTGCTTAGTTTACATTCATGCACAAGAGACTTTGAACATTTGCAAGGCCCTGTTTCCATTTCTTATGGCACAATTATGATCTCCGTTTTACACTGGTTTAATCACAGTATCTCATTAGGTTCCATGACATTACACAGTTGTACTAACAGTAGAATTTAGACCAATATAAAGTATATTTTAAAATTTACCATCAACATTTTTAAAAAAAGTTGTAGCTGTTTCTTTAATTAAAAAATAGAACATAGAAAAAGAGGAGAGGGAGAGCTGCGTTTTAAGGATGTGAAAGTTTTCAAGTGAAATCGAAGAAATTCAAAAGGAAAAATGCCATTCCAGTTTCTGTGGATTTTCAGTGGTTTGGTTTTGGGTTTTCTTTTACAGTGGCAAGAGTTAGGATTTTCCAGAGGGATGGAATTAGAGTTAGGATGACAGAGTTGCCTTATCAGTGCATTTCCTGAACTTTTCTGGAGTTTGTTCTACAACCACAGTGTTATTTAAGCACCCTTTTCAGAATGTACATATGGAGATGAAGTAGGCTGTAGGGAAGATAAGGTTCAATTGGATATTGAAGATTACATTCCATTGTGATAACCATTCTGCCTCTGCATTCCGCAGTATGGCTTGGAAATGCTAATTTCATGTGTATTGCGGCAACCTCTCTCTCCACAGGGTGAAGAATTAATTCATTTGGAGGGGAAGTGCTGTCCTGAATGTGTTTCATGGGGTAGTTACTGTGTGTACAAAGAACATAGCGAAGATGTGAGTACCCTGGTAATTCAAAACACACAACACAAAGTGTTATGCTTGTGAGTGTGTGGAGAAGTGAAAACCTATCCACTAAAAGTCTGGAAAGAGCATGATTTGCTGAATCTTATAAAAGAATAATCTTAATATTACTTACCCAGCAGGTTTTGCTTTTTATAAAATCTGTTTGTTTATAATTTTCTGCACCACATAAGTCTCCTAGGGCTGTTTTTATTACATAGAGGAAAGCAGAGCAAATTGAATCAATCATTCCTGTTTAATGTTTTATATACATACCCTTAAGTTTTCAGTGTGTCTCCTGGGGTTTAAGATATTTGATTTTCATTACAGTCAGTGGGAAATCCACTATCAAAACTCAGCACAGCTTTCTGAAAATGTACCTCCTTAATTACTGTTTTCACTCCAACACGAATCTATTATTCAAGGACATTTGGAATCAGCTTTTTTTTCTTACATAGACTATACAATTTTTTTTGATGAAGTACAATAGGAGACCTTTCGTCGTTGTAACAAATGAGTAATGATGTTAACCACTACCTAGGTAGAAATAAATAGCGCTGAACAGCTTTAACAGATGCAGGAAGTAGAAGATTCAGGTGTTTCCTAAACATTAACATGTCTCATTCTGTCTGTAGATCTCACGCTCCAATGAGAGTGGAGTGAAACACATCAAGGTGAGCGTATTGCTTATTTCATCTCATGCACTATCCTTTTTAATAGAGAAATCTTCATGAAAAGTTAAGGATATCCAAGAACCAGACTGAGCCTCCTCCATGCTTGTACCACTTCCTTTATGGGGTCATGCCCTCTTATAGTTAGTGAGTGTAGGTATTGCTCCCTGTTAGCCATCCCAGGGACACAAAGGCTATGTCTACCTTAGAAAAAGTTAAGTCAACTTAAAGTCGACCTTCTTAAGTCAACTTAACAAAGTGGACTGAGTCGACTTAACTGGCCTTAAGTCGACTTAATAAAGTCGACTTAAGGGTTACTCCCCATGCACAACGTCCTTAAGTCAACTTAAGGAGTCGACTTAAGGCTTAAGTCGACCTAATAGGTGGTTGTTATTAAGTCGACTTAATGAAAGTCAGGTGTAGACATGGAGTAATGTAGGTCGACTTAAGGGTCCTTAAGTCAACCTAAATTGCTAGTGTAGACACACCCAAAGAATATGTCTACACAGCCCACTGCAGCGAGCCCCCAGCCTGTGCTTGCAGACTTGGGCTACAGAGGCTTCTGCTACCACTCTAAAAAGAGCTGTGTAGACAGCTCTTTGAAGTTCCAGGTTGGCCTCTGAAGCCCATCCCCTACCCTAGGCTTTTGCTAGGCACAGTATTTTTAGAGAGCTATCCCGCTAGCCCAAGTTTTTTGACCCAGGCTGGGAGATTCACTTTTAGGTAAACATATCCAAATGGCAACAGAGTCTTGTGGCACTTTTAAAGACTAACAGATTTATTAATCGCATGAGCTTTCGTGGGAGAAAATCCCCCCACGAAAGCTCATGCGATTAATAAATCTGTTAGTCTTTAAAAGTGCCACAAGACTCTGTTGTCTTTCTACAATAGACTAACACGGCTACCCCTTTGGAATATCCAAATGGGAGAGAGAAGGGGTAATGGTCCTCAGTCTCCCTGTCCTGTACTGACCAGTAAAACTAGCAGGGTGCCACAGGAGCAGAGGAAAATCACGCCCCTTCAGTCTGCTAAAATTCCCTGAGCATGTCAGTAAAACAGTTGCTAAAGGAGAGAGGCACAACATAAAAGTATTTAGACTTTCAAAAGACACATGCAAGAGGTTTTTAAGAAATTAAGTAAAGAAGGTGAGAAGCAAAGTGCTGTCATAGAACAGAGGCAGGCCAAGAAATAGAAAACAAGAAAACTACAATAAATGGTCAATTTTCTCCATCACAGAAGGTCAACAGTGGAGGACTCAGGGGTCTCTACTTGGGACAGTGTTGTTTAATGTAATAATTAATGAACTGTGGAAAGAGGTAAAATTTGGAGATGACCCAAAATTATTTATCTTGATCAAGACTAGAGAAAACAAAGGGAATAGAGGTAGACGTTTCTGCAGGAAAACACATTGGAATTTACTGTTAATAAAGAATAAAGAATAACCCACATTGGACAGAATAATACACATTGGTGAGTGCCAAATTAATTCTAACCACTCAGGAAAGACGAGGGCATCATTCCGAGAGGAAAGAAAGGTAATAGGGGACTTGATAGAGGTGTATGAAGCCTGACTAGTCTAGAGAATGTGTGTCGGCTCCCCCTGTTTACTCTCTCTCACTTTAATTTGAGAACAGGGAAACATCCAATAAAACTGAAAGACAATACAGTAAAAACTGATAAAAGATAGTACTTTTTCATTTAACTTGTGAAGGCCACTGCTGTAGTATATACCTGATGTCAAGAGCTTAACAGGATTTAGAAAAGGTTTAGATGTTTATATGAATAATGGAAAAACTCTACAGTTACATTAGACATGATGACACGTTCCAAAGGGGCAGCCGTGTTAGTCTAGTTCAGCAAAACAAACAAGGAGTCCTGTGGCACTTTTAAAGACTTAACAGATTCATAAATTTGTTAGTCTTTAAAAGTGCCACAAGAGTCGGACTTCTTGTTTATTAGACACGATGAAAGTTATATGGGACACAAACCTTATTTTTTAGATCATAAGCCCAAGTAGTGACTTGGAAAAATAATAACTGATGGTGACTCAGAAAAATAAGTTCCCTTTGGACGGGTTATTTTTCCATTATAAAGATTCTTGTACAGAGATTCTTGTACTTTCCTTTGAAGCTTCTACTATTGTCCATTTCAGAAAACAGGATGCTAGACAAGATGAAGCACTGGTATGGCAATTGATGATGTGCTGTTGTCGTTGTTAGAATATGACTGATAGTCATTACCTTTATATTAGAGTCTCTAGTTTATTTGGGGAGTACTGTAAGTCACAAACCACTTAGTTTGTGAAAAGGCTCATCTGTTATTGGGTTGCAAAATTACGCAAAATTCTAGCTGGCCACCAGACTGATAACTGTTCATCACGCGCAGCGAGTTTCATCTAGATTCAGCCCCTCTGTTGAACTCAGCATCAAGAATGGGGTACTCACATAGGGCATTCAATACTGTCTTGTGCAGAATGGAGAGAAATGGAAAGAAGGCCTGTGCAAAGAATGTGAATGCTGGGACACCCAGGTGATCTGCTATCAACGTTCTTGTGCACCTTGCCCATTGGGCAGCCTGGCAGTGAAGGTGGAGGGAGGCTGCTGCTCACAGTGCCAGTCAGGTATTTACGCGGCAGCTTCTGCTGCCATTTGTAATTCTCTGGACAGGGCTTCCTGTGGATTCTGACCCTTGTCATGTTACAAGGGTACAAACCTTTGTAACCCTGCCCCATGGAACTGAGACCAGGGGGTGAGCCTAGACAAAATTAACAAGACGCTCTCACGCCTAGCAGAGTATTGCTCACCCAAAATCCTTGGAACACTTGATAGCCAGGCTGGCATGCCCCTTTTTCATGAGACTTGCATGCTATCTGTTTGCCTCTTAGTTGAAGGATTCCATGTCTCTTTGCACTTCAAGGTATGCCAGAACAATCCTTTGTTTTTATTCACACAGGCCATGCCCTGCTGTTTGTTCATTCTGATAGAAATCACTATGAAGAGAACTCTTACACTTGCAATGCACACCTGTCTCAGTATGCAAACAGATAGACAATGGCCAGACAAGGAGATAGGTCTCAGTTATCTCCTGCCTGAAAGGAGCATCTCTGGTCAAGACATTCAGAAAGTAGTGTTCAGTGTAGATACGTAACTCCTTAATATTACCCGCACAGGCGTTTCTCAGTGTTTATGAGGGCCAGAGGGCAACTGCAGCTCCTACTCTGACTTGACCCAGGCAAACTTCCATTGACTTCGTTACGGTTTTTGGCATGAGGTAACTCAAATTCAGATTGTTGCGGCCCGTTAATTTCTGATGGTATAAAAATAGCAAGGAAAAGAGACACCGTGGATTGTGACTAGCCCGCTTGATGCCAAACTGGACAATTTGAATAGATGCAGCATTTTCCCTGTTCGAATGCAAATTTAGAGAAAATGCCGTGAGCCACTAACACATAGTGAGTTTTGCTTTGACTACAGCATATGTGTTATTTCTAGCCTTCTTGATGCAATGTGCATGATGCTGACAGCTTTCGTTTCTGTTCTTCACACCAGTGCGATGCCACTCTGACTGTTTGACCTGCTCTCGGTCCTTTGACCACTGTGATGTCTGCCGTGATGCAACTAAGTGGCTCCAGAATGGACGCTGCGTGGGAAGCTGTGATTCTGGATTCTATCAAGCTGCTGGGGATTGCTTAGGTACAGCCTACCTTCAGACCTCAGCTTACTGGATTTCCTCCCGGCTGGTGCGTCAGTCCTCGAGGGCTGCTTATTCAGATTGCCTCCCAGTCATGGACTGATACTGTATGAAATCCTTCCTCCTTGTCTGATCTCTTACTGATGTGGAAACAACACCAAATCAGGTCTCGGAACAGATAGTCTCTCAGTACTGGATTCAGGGAAGCGCCTCCTTCTCTCATTGATTCCAACTAGTTCTTAAGTAAAAAATCTAGAATTTCAAGTGTGTTCAACAAAAAAAAAAGGAGCCAGCTTTTCAACAGTCTTTAGTCTCAAATGCTTTCCCTGCATTTAGCCTGCAGACTGGTCATATACAGATCAGCATCAGTGCCCAATGATATTTACAGGTAACACTGTCTCTCTTTTTCCCCTCCCTTTTGCTTTGTGTGGGCAGCCTGCAAGGAAATGTGCTCCACCTGTACCAATGGGTTTGAGTGTACTTCGTGTCAGGGATCCATGCTGATGAAGTATGGACAATGTGTGACATTGTGTGGGGACGGATTCTTCCAGGATCACCTCCACTGTGCAGGTAAGTTACAAATAGGGCTGCCTAATACAAATAAACAGACACATGTCTAAGCTACAGTTCATAGTCTGTATTGAGAGATCCATTTCAAACATGAGGCCAAACGTTATCGGTGCCATAATGCCACAAAATGACAATCACATAGAATTAAGGTGATGGGAAATGGGGGAAGAGTGCACTTTTTCAAATTCCAGATCAATTATGTTTTCTAAGAACCACCTGCTTCTGAAATACCTACTTCTCAGCACCATCAATTGAATCAGTCCTGTTTTGATTCAGAAGTCTCCCCGTGGGAAATGTTATTGTCTCTTACTTCTGGAGGGAGAGAAAACTGCTGTGTTTTACCATTGACCTAAAATCCATTGCCATTTCCTGGAATCCAATTCAGTGGTGTGTATTTTGTGTTCAGCGCGGGCTAATCTACAGCTAATGAAATCAACCCTCCCCAGGAGGCATCTGTGGAGGTGTTTATTAGAGCGAATTAGAGAGTGTTGTGGGATATGGTAGGGAGCCTGAGAGAGTCACACATAAAAGTCCTTTTCCCTTTGGTGACATTTTCTTGCTTTTCACTCTTCGTGGGAGCCATTCTCAGAAGGAATATTTAGGGAGTATTGCACTATTAATGACAAATTCCACAAAACAGGGAAATGTGTCTGTCTATCTCTACATTCCTACGGCTATGTCTACACTACCACTTTTATCAGTATAACTTATGTTGCTGAGGGGTGTGAAAAAAGACACCCCTGAGTGACATAAGCTACAGAAGTGCCAGTGTGGACAACAGGACAGCATTTCCCTGAGACATAGCTATCACCACTCATTGGGGATGGTTTAACTATGTCCATTGGCATAGAACAGCTACATGAAAGATCTTATAATGGTGCAGCTGCTTCAGTAGAACTGTGCTGACATAAACTCCCTTGTGTAGACATGGCCTAAAGTTTAAATTAGGTTATAGAAGTCAGAGTCTTCTGCTTGATTCAACTATAAAGTTTCTGAGTGTCCCCTCATTCCTATGAAATATTCTTACTTTGTCCAATCTGTGATTCAGCCCCTTTTAGCCTGAGGGTATGTAACGGTAACACTTTTCTCCCTATAATATTGACTTTTTGGAGGGGTTGTAATACTTTTTGAGACTAGTTCAGCAAGGCACTTCAACATATGTTGACTTCAAGCACAGGAGCAGTCTTCATGACTTCTGTGGATATACCCATTTGCTTAAAGTAAAGCACACATGTAAGTGCTTTTGCTGAATTGAGGTCTAAAGCAGGAGTTAGATTCTTGACTATTGCTTTTCTGTAACTGTCTGTCCCAAAGGGCTAAAGATAGATTTCAGGTTTTGAATGCTCACATCTAAATGACCTTATCTTCAAGTAACAGAGTTGGATCAACATCTGGAAACCCCAATTAAAGGTCAGGGCCCTGTTGCGCTAGGCGCTGTACACAAATATAATGAAAAGATAGTCTCTGCCTAAAAGAATTTGCAGTCAAAGTATAATAATCTTTTAGTTTGTTTAATTTTTACTATTTCCTTTCAGCCTTCTCCTGGTGTTTTAATTGGCAGTAGCCACGCACTGTTAAAGACAGTAGGAGAAGGCTAATGTTTCGTTTTATTAGTGGTTTATAGTGAAATGGCTGTGCATTCTATCCATATTCTTATTCATGCATGCTTGGAATAGAAAGTACCTGGGAAAATTTGTTCATGTTTTCTCAGGGGAATTAAACCAATTTGCTTTAGTTCTGCCCGGCTGCTTTTTCTGCATAAAATAAAACTGGCAGAGAAAGCCTCAAATTTCAGACCCAGCCCATAATTAATTTCCATCCAGGCTTTCTTTGTATTCACTTCATTTTTCTGTGCATGCAGTCAGGTTGTCCAAGCTGCCTTTAAGATGTTCAGAAAGCGGCATGTTTTCTTAATGTCTGCAGTAAGTTTATCAATTGAATCATATATATGGTTGGCCAATTCCTCAATTGGTGTAAATTGGTGCAGAGAATCTGACCTTAGATAGGGAAAAGAACCTGTGAGTCCATTCCTTCAGTCTTGCTTCATCATTCGTTTTTTTCCTGTTTGTTTTTTAAAACAAGATATAATTTAAAATTAAGGACATTTGACTGAATTGGTTTGATGTGGTGGGTTTTTTCCTCTGCTCCAGTAATGGGGTTTGTCTTTCTTTAGAACAATAAAGCCATTAAGGAAAAAGGGAAATTGAAAATCAGTAAGGAGGCTTGTTCAGTTAACTAGCTGCGTGATTAATATTCACGGCATCAGTGAGAAACAGAGATAGTGCCTAGTGACACATGGAGTCTGCTGCACAGAGATGAGACAGAAATGATTAAGAAAAAGGCTGAGAGAAGAAAAGTCAAGAGAGTGAAAAAAGAATGACCTCTGCCCTGAAAAGCAAGACAGATGAAGGCTTGCAGTCTTCAGTGCTCTCATTCTTTCTTTTCTACCCAACTTTATTATGTACATTTTCAAGATTAATGCTCCCTGAAAAGTCTAGACAGAACTCAGGTATTGCTGCTTTGATCTACCCAAATGAGAATATTAAAATATGTAACCTGATTGTAAGAGACAAAGCCTATATCATACCAAAGTGTTTGCATTTTTATTAATGACTCTTCACACTCCTATACATCTACGGGTGAGGCTCTGTGCCCTGTGCTGTGCAGGAGGTCAGATGATCATATTGGTCCCTTCTGACCATAAGGTCTATGAATCTATAATACAGTGATACTCTGTATCACTAAATAGAATAACTATAAGTAGTCAGCATTACCTTGTAATGAACTGTTCAGTTTAGGGGTCATTTAGATGTACAGTGCAACATTTTGAAAACATTTTTGTATCTTTCAAAAGTCTGGCAACTATTTCTCAGATAATTTGAAGTGTTCCTTTTACGATGCTGTTCATGTTCATCTCTTGCTGTCACAAAGCAAATTGTGAGTTTCACCCCTGCAGCGATGCAGATGAGATTTCTGAGAAACCTTTTGAGAAAAGAAACTTGAAATGACTTTTCAGTCTGAATTGTGATCAATCGAAAGGGAGTTAAATGGTGGCACATCAGAAGCACTATGCTTTATACACCTAGAAGCTTTAAAGAAACATGTCAGTTATGCTGGATTTCCTAGTGGTTCCAGGCAGACTGGTGCTAATCTAGAAAGCAGCAGAGCATGGATGCTTTCAGAAATGCCTGCGTTTCTTTTCCACAAGGAAGCCGGCGTTTTGCAAGAGTTCTTTTCTCTTAAAAACATTGGGCGGGTTCAGCTCTGTTCTACACCAGTTTTACACTGCTGGAACTCATAAAACTAAAGTAACAGAGATGTGAATCAAGCCCATTTTCTTGACAGCCCTGGAATGCCCCTAGTGTAGCTTTGAAGTGAAACCAAAATTTGAAAAAGACCCAGCCATCCATGAAGAATTAAGCAAACATGGGGGAGGGGCCAACAGCCAAGCTGAAGCCCCGTTTTTGCTTCTCAAATGTAAAGAAACAAAACTGAGGATAATAGACTGTGGGCAGTCTCCCTGGAGCTTGTAATGTAGCTCTGATAATCAATAGGGAAAAGGTTTTTTCCACCTGTGTTGTTCACTCTTATCCCAGTGAGCTTTATATAATAATCATATTATTGAAGTCTATAATAATATAAGCCAATTAGTGATAAGGTAGGGTTAACTGATTTATTTGTGGACACCCGAAAACGCAGGTACCTGATCTGGCTAGTCACTTCAAAACTCATCTACATCTGTTCCTTAGTTTCCCCTCTGTAAACTGGAGACAGTAATATTTACCTTCTCCACCTTGCGGCGATGTTGATAACAATTAATCTTTGTGTGATCAGGATTGTGGGTTTTGGATGACATCTTCTTGGGTTTTGGGCTTGTTTAAGTTTTAATTGTGGATCTGGTAGTGAAGTGGCAGGGCTGATGCAATTTTGTAAATTGGGATTTTGGCTTTGGCTGTGTCTAAATCAATGTGCACTTGTATAGTGTAGTCTAGTTTCAGGTCCATGGAAAATTAACTTCTGGGGCCAAATTTTCAGCTGAGCATTTAACCCACACTGTGGTCATGCACTTGCAAGCTAGCAGACACTACCAAGCTAGTGCTCAGCTGATAGTTTGTTGTCACTTGTGCTGATGAAAATAGAAAGTAGAAGCAGTCAATACTGTCGGGAGATGAGGCATACACTCTAAGGGTGCGTCTACACATACAAGTTAGGTCGACTTAAGGAGGCTTAAGTTGACTTAAACTACTCTGCGTTCACACTGGGCTTTCCTTAAGTCGACTTAAGGAAAAATTAAGTCGACTTAACACCTCGTTTTAGGTCAACTTAACATTTAAATCGACCTTATTAAGTCGACTTAAGCCAGTGTGAATGGGGATTAGCGCCTAAATTGACCTTATTAAGTGGACTTAAAGTGTTAAGTGTTAAAGTGTTGACTTAATAAGGTCGAAAAGGGGCTATGTCTACACTAGAAAAGTTAAGTCGACTTAATAAGGTTGACTTTAAATCGACTTAAAGTCGACCTTATTAAGTCGACTTAACTTTTCTAGTGTAGACATAGCCTAAGGGAGTTGAAAGTGGTGTTTGAAGTGATGTTGAAAGTTCTTTGGCCCAATGGGAGCATCTGGGGGAAGACAGTGCTTTTGGGAGCCAACCCATTCCTACCCCCTTTGAGAAGATGCAGCTTGTGCCCCATTTCTACACCGCCAGCTCTAGTGACCCAGCCCATCTTGGAGAATCTTTCAGCCTGGCTGATGTTAGATTCATGGGGTATGTCTACACAGCAACTAGACGTCCATGGCTGGCCTGTGTGAGGTGATTTAGGCATGGGCTGCAGGAGTGTTTCATTGCTTGGTGGACAGCTAGTCTCCAGGACCCTATGAGATAGGAGTGTCCCAGAGCTCAAGATCTGGCCCAAAACAGACATCTATACAGCAACGAAACAGCCTTGCAGCCTGGGCCCTGCGAGCCTGAGGCAGCTGGCACAGGCCAGCTGCAGGTTTTTAACTGCAGTGTAAACACATCGTTGAAGTCCTTGGATCCTCTCTTTGCAGGGCCGGGCACATGGTGACCCTTAATACTGATAATTTGTGTCCCCACTTGTGACGATAAAGGAGAAGAAGTCAAACAAGCAAGGCTATATCCTGATTTCTTAGAGTCAGTGAAACCAGTCCTGTTTGCATAATCCCTGCTGTCAAAACCAGCGATGTCCACTGCTTCCCACTCCAAAACAAAATCTTACTCACTTCCCACATTTAGCCTTCTTTCCTCTCATAATTTTCTCAAGGGAGAGTGAGAAGATGGGTGTTATGGCAGCTGGAGAAAGGTTTGGTGGGAAGAATATATGCACTCGACATCAGCTGGGTCTGTTTAGAGAATGAAGTTATGTGCTTGGAAAACAAGTGGAAGGATATGGTGAAAAAGTGAAGAAATGGAGTAGGGTCTGTCTCCTAGATGAAATCAACTCTCTGTACAGCAAAATGTTTAAACCAGAGGCTCCCAAACTTTTCGGCATCACGCCTCCTTTCTGATTTTTGAGAAACCCTCCCACCTCTCCTTTACCATCATCCAAGCCCCCTCTTAAGATAAATTCAATTAATAATTGTACAATTAAAAATAACCACAAATAGGTTTCTTGACACAAAAAACTTTCCCTATGAAAATTTCACAGTCTTGCGCCCCCCTTGGATTTTCTTCACGCTCCCCAGTTTAGGAGCCACTGATTTAAACCAAGCCGAGGAACAGGCCCCTTGGCTTCTGGCCCACCCCTGTAGGGTCGTCTGTTATTCTTATTTAGTTCCATAGCACGTGCCCTTTTTCCCTTGGTCCCATGCACACTCTGCATTCCACCTTGCTTTGCAAGCAACACCACAGATCAATTATCTCAAGAAAGAGCTGAGTTGAACAAAGCCAGGCAGTTTGAGGCTGCTTCCCAGCAGCAGCAGTTTTTATTGATGCACTAGATGCACAGAAGAAAGATATCATGGGGAAATCAATGAAAGTTGTGTTTTTAAAACAGCAGCTCTCAGGGCATGTTGGCAAAGAGAAATTGCCTGATGCCAGTCACTGTGGGCAGGAGAGCGGAAAGTTTGCAGAAGAGCACAAATCAGGCCATGTTTGATCTGCATCAGAGACCCAGTACAAATGCTTGTTGCTTCAAATATAGAACTAGGTATTTTTTGCTGAGGTGCCTGAGTCTAGTGCCAGTGTGCGTGGTGGCCCTGACAGCTGTAGTGTTGCAATTAAATGCGGCCATCTAATCGCAGCTACTTTGTTCAATGGATCCACCTGAGAAAGTTACTCATTAGCCTCGCTGGAGCAATTATCTTAGCTGCCAATGCTAACCTGGCTTAAATGAATTGAGAGGCCTGGAGGCTTGATTCAGAGACGGTCTCTGAGTGTTTGCTAACTTAAGAATGATCTGTACATTTTGATTCTTTTTCTTACCCTCCCCACTTCCAGCCCCTCCAATCTGCCCTTCCTTATCCTCATGCTGTTCTTCCCTTTTTCCCTTCTCCAAGAGCAATAATGGCCTGACTTATTCCAAAGCCTGTGAATACTTCTCTTTCCTTCCTGGACTCCCAATGGCCTTGACTTCCAAGCTCTTGGCAATATCCTGAAAAGTTCATTGCATCTTCTCAGTAGGTCTGGCAGCCTCTGCTGAGCTGTTTGTTACTGTCACATCTCTCTCCGGCTTTGCTACATCAGAGATGATGCAGAAGTCATTGCACCCCAGAGAAAGATAAAATGTGGAGACAACATCTGCCTTAGTAGAGGCTTCCAAGGCTGCTGAGGTCCTGCATTGGTTATTGCCAAAGGTAGGGGAGGCAACTGGGAATTGGAGAGAGATGAAGGGAGTATACCGAACCAAAGTGATTTGACCTTCAGATAGTGCTGCCTTGTGTCATTGTCTGGCCGGAGCTGAGATCTGCCTGGTTTTCAGTGAAGTGTGCTGCATTCTGTCTGCTCTTTAACTCACCTAGCCTTAAAATATGCCCTTCCTATTTCAGTCCCTGCTTTTTTGTTGTCTGTGTTCACCCTTGCTGTGTAAAGTGAAACTTGCCAATGATTGTAGTGAGCTTCACTTTGCAGATAGGGGTTGGGACAGTGAGTGATGGTGAAATACAGTCCCTGATTCAAAGCAATCTTAATTGTCCTGATTGATCTGGGTTCTGTCAAGTGACCTAAGCTTCAAGGCGGACTCGTACATTTAGAAGCATGGGCCATGCGACAGGATGGGGAAGTTTGTTTTGAAAAGCAGTGGCTGGGAAGGATGTAGGGTTCATTTCAGACAACCAGCTGACCCGAAGCTCCCGATGTGATCTTATGGCTCAAAGGATTTACTGCAGTCCTTAAAGGTGTAAATGGAAACATCATCAAGGTGATGTAACCTGCTCATCTGGCACCGGTGAGTCCGTTCCTGCAATACTGTGCTCCATTCTGATGTCCGCACTTAAAAATTGGAGGATGTTCAGAGACAAACTCCTACTACAGAGATGACTCAAGACCCAGAAAATCTGCTTTAGGATGAGAGAATTAAGAAATTCCTTCCATTTACCTTTCTGAAGAGAAGGTTGGGAGGCGACCTTAACAATCTGCAAGTACTTAGAATCATAGAATAATAGGACTGGAAGGGACCTCATGAGGTCATCTAGTCCAACCCCCTGCTAAAAGTAGCAGGACCACTCCCACTAAATCATCCCAGCCAGGGTTTTGTCAAACTTGTCCTTAAATGTTTCCAAAGACGGAGATTCCACCACCTCCCTAGGTAACCCATTCCAGTGCTTCACCACCCTCCTAGTGAGAAAGGTTTTCCTAATATCCAACCTCGACCTCCCCAGCTGTAATTTGAAACCATTGCTCCTTGTTCTGTCCTCTGTTACTACTGAGAACAGCCTAGCTCCCTCCTCTTTGGAGCACCCCTTCAGGTAGCTGAAGATTGCTATTAAATCCCCCCTCAGTCTTCTCTTCTGTGGCGTGAATAAGCCTAGTTCCTTCAGTCTCTCCTAGTTAAGTCAGGTGCCCCACCCCCTTAATCATTTTCATTGCCCTCCGCTGGACTCTTTCTAATTTGTCAACATCCTTTCTGTAAAGGGGAGCCCAAAACTGGACACACTATTCCAGATGCGGCCTCACCAGTGCTGAATAGAGGAATAATCACATCCTTCAATCTGCTGCAACACTCCTACTGATGCAGCCTAATATGCCATTGGCCTTTTTGGCAACAAGGGCACACTGTTGGCTCATATTCATCTTCCCGTCCACCATAACTCCCAGGTCCTTTTCTACAGCGCTGCTACTTAGCTGATCGGTCCCCAGCCTGTAGCAGTACATGGGATTTTTCCATCCTAAGTGCAAGACTTTGCACTTGTCCTGGTTGAACCTCATGAGATTTCTTTTGGCTCAATGCTCCAATTTGTTTAGGTCTCCCTGAATCCTATCCCTGCCCTCCAGAGTGTCTACCATTCCCCCCAGCTTGGTGTCATCTGCGAATTTACTGAGTGTGCAATCTATCCCATCATCCAGATTATTAATGAACATGTTGAACAGAACCAGCCCCAGGATCGACCCCTGGGGCACTCCACTTGTTACTGGTTGCCACCTACACACTGAGCCATTGATCCCTACTAGCTGAGCCCGATGATCTAGCCAGTTTTCTATCCACCTGATGGTCCATTCATCCAACCCATACTTCCTTAACTTGCCAACAAGACTGCCGTGGGAAACCGTATCAAAAACTTTGCTAAGTCAAGGTATATCATGTCAATGGCTATTCCTGCATCCACAAATCCAGTCATCTCATCATAGAAGGCAATCAGTTTGGTCAGGCATGATTTCCCCTTGGTATATCCATGCTGATTGTTCCTGATCACTCTATTTTACTTCCAAGTGTTTCAGAATGGATTCTTTGAGGACCTGCTCCTTGATTTTTCCATGATTTTCCTCTTACAGAGATGAGGAAGAGAGCAGCATATTGGCAGGGAATGGAAGTGGGGAAAGGGTGGAAAGAAGAGCAACAGATAGCAGGAAGGATTGATAGAAAAAGGATGGTCTAGTGAACAGAGCATTGGACTTGGACTCAGAAATGTGAGGTCCGATTCTTGGGTGACCTTGGGCAAGTCTCTCTGGGTATGTCTACACTAGAAAAGCTAAATCAACTCTGTTAAGTTGACGTACGACGTTTACACTAAAATCTTTAAGTTGACTGCCTGCATCCACACATGCAGGTGCTAGGTTGACCGAAATCCATGGCTTGGGGGAGCCACAGCTCCCAGCTCCCTTCTGCCGGGGAGAAGAAGGGAGCCGCAGCTCCCTTCTCCCCAGCCCTAGGTCGACTTAGGGAATTAAGTCAACCTAGGGCATCCACACTGGCTTTAGGTCAACTTAACAGGTTGATTTAAGCATTAAGTCGACCTAAAGAGTGGGAATTAAGTTGACTTAAGGAAGCGCTTATGTCGACTTAATGAAAGCCAGGTATGGACATAGCGTTCTGTAGATTGACTTAAATGTCCTTAAGTTGACCTAACTTGCAAGTGTAGACATACCCTCTGTGCCTCAGTTCCCCCCCTGTTCAATAGGAATGATAGCAGTGCCCTTCTCACAGGGGTGCTGTCTGTGAGGGTAAAATCCTTTGATGTTTGGGAGTTGCTCAGTTACTATGGTGATGAGGGTTATATTAGCATCTAGACAGATGTGCCAGCTTGTTAATAAAGCAAAAACATAAGGGAAGAACACTGGGTACTCAAGCAGATAAGGGAGGAATTATAAAAAAACAACCCTAAACTTGCAACAAAGTGGGGAAATAAGCGACCTCGTGTTTCTGTGTAAATGTCCGTGTTTAGAGTCAGCAGCCGCCATCTATTCTGTTCCCTGATTGCAGTAGCCACACCACTCCACCCTGGCTTGCCCAGCAGAGCTTGAGGCATGTCCCTCTTTTATTGGAAATGAGCCCCTTCTTGTGGGGCAGATCGCTGCAAAGGATGGGCCTCTTCTTTCATATTTTTTTTCTTTTTAAGCTGGTTTTCTCTCCTCTCTCTACTTTAAATAAATGTGCATTAGATAATGAAATTTAAGCTCCCCAGTGTGGCTCAACCATTCCCTTGTGAGTTGTTACCATCATTCCCGATTTCTGCATGTTTCTCCGTAGAGGTTTTGGTACCGTAATTGCAGCTCCTTCTGTGTTAGAAATAGCTTTTATGTGTGCTTCAAATTTCTGAGCTCAGGCATTGCTGAGATGATGTGAAAATCACGGCAAAGATTCCTGCACAACCCACGCTAGTGGATTGTGTTTTACTTTACAAATGGCAAATGCTGTTTTGTTTTTCTTAGAGGTGGGCTTTCTGAAAGTCTGCACGTTCAGGACATGTGCCGCTCGGATTCTCTCTCACCCTACCTTTCACCGAGGGTGGGAGTACAAGCATAGACACGCCTTGTGAAACTATAAAGCTGAGAACATTTTTAGAACATATTTGGGTGTAATCAGGTGGGGAAAAAAATCTAATTTCTCAAAGTGCTGTAATTTGCATGGGTTGCCTGAGTACTGGCTGCACAAGATTTAACAAGTATCAGCCAGACAAATACCATAAAGGCTAACCAGAATGGGAAGGATTTTCATCTCATTTGAACTCAGTCTCGAAGTGAATTGGGTCTACCAGCTATATCAGGCAGAAAGATTAGCCCCATACAGTCATTCATTTCTTTGCAAAAAATTAGCATGTTGCATAGGACTAGAGCAACCTCTCATATATATACATATACTAGTATCTTCTGTTCAGGAGAGGACAAATCCATTGCCTGGATGGTGTATGTATGTAATATATTTCAGGAATACCCAAACAATTAGTGGCTGCTGTTCCCAGTGCAGCGTTTGCCCAAAGATAGCCTTCTCTATATGATACAGACATTTCCATTCCCTTCTTTTGGCCCTATAAGGGAAAAGATTCATAATGTATACTTTACATATGAACCTGCCACAAAGAGACAGTTTCCATCTGTTCCCATGAGTTACTAGTTCCAGTAAACTATGATTACATGGCATAATTCCTTCCCAGTCCAGACAGAATCAGTCGAGTTGAGTTGAGTTCAGCAGCTCACAGCCCTGAACGCAGAGTTTTTGGAGGGGCCTAATTTTTTTTTTTCAAGAACAACTTGCTTAATCCACCCCCCTGCACTAAGATCCATATGGATGGACCTTTGCACTCTCATAGTTCCATGCAGGGCAGACTGTTCCTACCTGTGTGTTTGTACAGCACCTAGCGCAAGGAAGCCCGAATCCTGATCCATGTTCTACCAACACCAATATTTTACAATAATCAAATTTGTTCCTCTTCTATGTGTCTGATTGCAGCTGCCGGTCCTATTGTCATTTGCACATAAAAGTTATTTTGCAGGTGCAAAATTGGGGTGTAAATTGAGTTCCCAGAAAGTGTGCCTTGCTCAGAGGAAAATACCAGACTCAACACATCAATGTTTTTTAAGGGTACTGTGACAGGTTCAGTCCTGATGGCTGTAGGAGAGTAACAGAAGGTGTATATATTAGCCCCAGGCTCAGTAAATCCTTGTTCCCTGAGTAATCTACCAGGGTTACTCCAGGTTAAGTAGGTCACCTGAAGCCAATCAAGGAAGCTACTGTACTGCTTAAAAGCCTTCTTCTCAGGCAGGCAGCCTGGAAGGGAGTTGGAAGCAGCTGGAAGGGAGTTGGAAGGGGAAGCAGTGTGGAATAGAACAGAGTTCCTAGAGGTGTTTGGCCCAGAGCGATTGCTGTGGGCTATAGCAGCAAAAAGTACAAGTGTTTGTGGGGAAGCCCCCTCCCCACCTCCTGGGGACATTGGGGCTGAAGGAAACTAGCTAATAACAAGCCGCTTAATAGAAGCGCAGGACGTGTAGTGAAAGACTAGGCCTCGCCCTGCCACAGTATGAAATAATGGTATTGTTTTAGAAGCAGAAGTGCAGATAGGTGAATTGCTATGGAACTCGTGTGCAAAACCTCAGTGTCAGTGTGATTGTTCGTTGATCTGTTAATCTTCTTCCTTTCAGCTTGTCATGAGTCCTGCTCCACATGCTGGGGTTCTGCTGTGAACAACTGCTTGGCCTGCAAAGACCAGTCTCATGTTTTAAATGCCGGGCTCTGTGTGGCCAGCTGTGGTCATGGGTTTTATCTGAGGAATGGAATCTGCAATGGTAAATTAATCCCTGTTTCTCTTTTTCTCTGACCTGAACAGTGCATGTGAAATTGCAGAAAGGAGTCAATGTGTTGTGTAGCCTGCCAGCACACATGATATCTCAGAAATATTGGGTGAGAAATGCTGCTACTTGTTTATAAGATCAACAGCTCATTTAAAATGATCAGATGCTGAGAGGTTTAAGGCTATTCTGTTCACTGAGCTACATGAGAGCAAAAATTAGATGATCCTTAGGACTTGACAAATCTACTTGACTACGGAAAGAGAGGCGACCTTTGCCAGCAGACTAGTCCACAGCTCGGTGACTAAACAGCGCCCATGGTGCACACGCAGCATGAGAGAGCCTTTTGGAATGACAGAGGGAAAGAGAAGGAAGGGGAGAAAAGAATGTAAGACTTTAGAGACTGATAGAGCTGGGCACATGAGAAAAATATAGGAGCTGCCAGACTGGATCAGAGCCAAGGTCCATCTACTGCACTATCCTATCTCTGACAGTGGTTGCTACCACGGGAGGGGCAAGAAACCCTGCAGTAGGCAGATATGGGATAATCTGCCCTTCCTAAGGGTTTCTGACATTGCATCTACCTGAAAGCAGTTGGCACTGGTGTGATTACACTTGTTTCACTGTACACACCCTGGCTATGTCTACACTAGAAAAAGTTAGGTCGACTTTTGTTAAGTCGACTTAATAAAGTTGACTTTAAGTAGACTTAAAGCTGACCTTATTAAGTCGACTTAACAAAGTGGACTAAGTTGACTTAACTTTGTCAACTTAATCCACTTTAAATTGACCTAATCACCCTTAAGTCGACTTGATAAAGTCGACTTAAGAGTTACTCCAAATCCACACCATCCTTAAGTCGACTTAAGGAGTCGACTTAAGGCTTAAGTCGACCTAATGGGTGGTTCTTATTACGTCGACTTAAGGAATTTCTTAAGTTGACTTAATGAAGTCTGGTGTAGACAGGGAGTAATTTAGGTCAATTTAAGGGTCCTTAAGTCGACCTAAATTGCTAATGTAGACATAGCCAAAGAGAGTAGGTGTGCTGCCTCAGGTAACCCAGTGACTCACCAAAGTATGGTGAACCGGTGCAAACTTGTGTACATGAGGGCCTTGCTGTGCAGCGATATAGTTCATCATCATTCTCGTAGTGCAAAAGCATCATAGATTCGCAATACAGTGAAGAGGAGAAACACAACATGCAGGAGTCATTGGCCGGCGATCTTCCTCCACACTTCATGATCTCCTCACAGCCTGAAGAAGCATGCCACATTGCCTCTCACCCTGTCATCACCGAACCACACTCATGGTGGGCCTCCCTCCTGCCCTTGGCATTGAAACCAATTCCTGCGAAGCTTGCTCTGCCAACCTTCCTCTGCTCATTCACCCCACATGTCCCTCAAAATCAATATTCCTCCTCTGATTTTCTTGATGATCTCAGATAGCCCTCCGGTTATGCTGCAAATTTGGGTGATTACCTCTTTGTTAGTCCCATGTGAGGTACAGGATAGCTAATGCACAGCAGTCACTTGCAGCATTTCAATTTCACAGCAGAAAGCTGCTTTAGTGTGTGTTTTCTTAGTGTCTGTGTCTCATACCCACATTGTAAGATACTGAAGACAAGAGACTGCAGCAGTTTTATTTAGTACTTTGTGGTAAAGCCTTTGTCTCTCCAAATGTGGCTGAATGTCACTAGT
>ML685812.1:12610599-12642365 GCA_007922175.1 Pelusios castaneus | reverse complement strand
GGTGATGGGCTGAGCAGGAGGAGGGGCAGAGACTGGGGTGGAAGGGACTGGACTGTGGGTGGAAGGGCAAGGTGGGACTGTTCCACTTGAGGTCTGAAATTCATGTCGCTAGGCCTGAGCACCAGTCATGAATCCAAATCTATGTCTGGCCTCTAAGTGTTTAGCATCCCTTGTATTCTTGCTGCCCAGGTCTTTAAAGTGCTCCACACAGTCCAGTGCCGCCTCAGATTTGGGTAGGAGTCTGCCTTTTCAACAGATTTAGATGTCACCATTGTCTTTTGTCTTTACATACGATATCTTTATATCTAACTTCTCTGCTTCCCTCACTGCTCTTTGTAGAAATTTTTGCATCTCTTGCAACCAGTCAAAACACAGATGACTCATTTTTTGTTCATGGGTAAACCCTCCTGTAGGTTTCCCTCAATGGCTCTTGTATCAATTTCTTCAAGGTAACAGTTGAAGAGGTTGATAATAGCATTCAGCTTTGCCTGACTCCTATCCTCAGGTCAAACCAGCTGCTTTGCTCACACCCCACTAACTCCAAAGTCATTGTGCTTCATAGAGATTTTGTGTCACACTTATTACATTTTCACCATCTCCAGCCAGGAGCAGGATTGCCTGAAGAGATCTGGACCATCTGCCTTAGCAAAATCCATGACCGCCTTCCTGCTATTCTCTAGCACTTGCATGCAGATTGAATATTTGTTCCTCTGTACCACTCTTGCGTCTAAACCCAGCTTGTTCTTCAGAAAGTTCTTGGGCACAGTTTTCTTCAGAATGATGCTGAGCAATCTTTTGCTAGGGTGTGTCAATGACATTATGCAGTAATATCCACAAACAGCTGGGTCCTTGCTTTTTATGGACAGAGCCATGTCCATCTCCTAGTCCAGACTCCCAGATCAGAAGCTGATGGCATGCCCGTACGAGTGCCTCTCCATCACTTGTCTTTAGTCCTGCTTTGTATGTTATCTGTGTAGTTACACCTCCATGAATGTCCTTAGCAACACTTACAGTTGTGAAGAAAATCCTCCAAATGGGAACTGAATGCAAATTGATGTGTGCTGCATTCAGAGAATGTGAAAGAGAGCTGTGCTTTCTCCCACTTACAGTCATCTCCAAGGATGTTGATGCTCGAGTCTCCTTTTGGTGGAGAATGAAAACTGTGGGCTTCGCGAACAATTTATCCAGGAGGGGCCAGATGGGACATGAACCTGTTTTTCCAAATCCACAGTTCCTGAGAAGAGGAGACCCATAGAATTTGTGGGGTCTCCAGCGACCATGTCTCACTGGCTCTTTACTGACCATTTCCCACTGTTTCTGTAACACGGATGGCAAACATGCAGCCCATGGGAATGATTTTTGTAGCCCGCACACTCTAAGTGTCAATGGCCTGAGTGCCCCATAGCTCCAGAGCATCACCAGCCCAGTCCCCATCCCCGCAGAGCACTGTGAGCCTCAGTGCCACTAGCCCCCAGAGAGCTGCCAGCCCAAGTGCTCCCAGGTGGAGTGAAGTTTGGTGAAGCTGATTTATAAAAGCTGGCCAGCCCCCAGCATTAAACGTGTGTGGAAAGTGGATCAGTGGAAGCTGTGCGATTGTGCTCCCCCTTTAGTCTTTTTACAGTGCAGCCTGCCGAGTGAACCGTGCAGCTCCTCTCGTGGTGATAGTAGGGAGAAGACTAGTGTAGAGTGGCTGGTGCTGTTTCTACTTTTGTATCTCTTTGAGTCCCTCTGGTCCTTTAGGTCAATTAAAGGTTTCTTCTGTCTTCGTTCCTGTACATAACTTCATTAATATTACTAGGCCTGCGGTGAGAGGAGAGAGGAAAGGTTTGATTTACTGCAAGATCTGAATGTGTCTTTGTAACAAGAAAGGAGCTGGGCATGGGCATAGCTGTATTGTGCTGTATTTTATACATACAGTCAGATTGGCATCTCTGCTGTTCCTTTCATAACAAGTGCATTTCGTTGATGGACTGTCCTCTTTGACAGCTTGTGACCAGTCCTGTGAAACATGTTACTCAGACCATCCCGGATGTTTAACCTGTGCTTCAGATAAGGTGCTACACAGTGGGAAGTGCATTTCTGAATGCCCTGCTGGATATTACATAGACAGCTCTCACAGATGCAGAGGTAAGAGGAATTTCTACTTGGTACTTGTTGTGTGATCTTTATGATGACCTTCAGGGCATGTTCCATAGTTTATCGTCCTTTGCAAATGGGAAGGGAGCTGGTACAGTACAGAATTGTTTGAGCGGGGATTTGAGTTTAAGCTGATCACTTAACTGGTTGTGGATTATTTTAAACGATATCCTTTGCAAAGTGTTTTGAGATCTATGAATGAAAATCACGGTATAAGAGGGAATTATTGCTCTCATTATTGATCACCCTCACTGGTGTTACTTTAATGTGGCAGGATACTGTGTATGGGTGCAGACTGGGAGGTGACTTGGTTGGCTGCATGATACAGTAGCCAGCCTCATGAGCACAAGCAGACTAAATACGCTATCTCAGTTCTTTCCTCTTTATTTCTCCACCAGCTTGTCATGATTCTTGTGCCAGTTGTATTGGACCATTGGCCACTCAGTGCACTTCCTGCTCCCTTTCTCTCGGATTGCGCCAGGGCCAGTGTCTGCCTGCCTGTGGAGAGGGCTTTTATCATGATCACAATGTCTGCAAAGGTAAACTATGTATTTTGAACCAGATTTTCAGTAAGTGTAAACGAGTGACGCTCCATTGGCTTCATGGAGATATGCTGAGATTCTGGCCCATTACTGAAGTAAGATGAGGTGTGTGTGAAATTCCCACTTTTTGCCACCCCACACCAGAAACACAAATTGTTTCAAATATTTTGTGATTTTTTTTCCCCACTCCCTGAATTTGTTCTCTCTGGAGATTTCCTTTCCCCTATATTATCACAGTAGGCCAGTATTACAATATTTCCTATATTTTTCTGGAGACAGTTAAATGTGCATACAATTTCACATTAAAGTTCAATGGATTTGCTAAGATAAAAGGTAATTTCCCCTGGGCTGCAGAGGAAAATAAGAATATTCAGGGGACATGTTTTACACTTCACATAAACCTTTCAAAACCATCATTTTCCCCTCTCCTCCTTCCCTTCATGCCCACCCTCCTCCTAGCTTCCTCACTGACACAACATTGGTTTATGCAGCTCTACAGGTAAAAGGAATATTGAGTCACTCAAACACTAAGCAGCAGTGTTCTTTCCTTTAGGATTTGTTTAAAAATATTTCATTGATTTTAACTGGGAAAAGAAGTCAAATCATCACTGTTATCCCCATTTCATTATAGAAAACAAAGCATCCCATTTCATTGTGGAATAGTCGCCCAGAGCAGGCTGCAGAAGCCCCATTAGTTAACTCATTTAAAATTATACAGTGGGATTTTCAGATGCATTGGCTTCACCCTGCTCCCGCTGAAATGGGTGATGCAACTCCCATTGACTTCAAGGGGAGTAGCGTTTGACCAGTGCTTGTGGGCTTTGGAGAAACCCAGCCACGCGGAATGCTTTGAAGAAGAATCTACACTCTGAGGTGGCTGAACATAGTGATTTATCTATTCCCCCCGCCCCCCCCCCCACATCTCTTATTTATATGACAAGTTACTATTGTTTGCTTGGGAGTTATCCAGCTTCTGTTGGGTTAAGGCTTCTGTCCCTTGAGCCATGACTTCATATTCCGTTGCTCTGCATATAGGTTGCCATCCATCTTGCCGTGCCTGTGTCGGCCCGGAGATTTCTCACTGCACCCAGTGCAGGAACCCAGAGGAGGTGCTACAGCCTGGGCAACACCTTGAGGGAGCACTGTACGGCATCTGCCTTTCTCAGTGCAACGCCTCGTTCTACCTCGAGAATACTGGAGTGTGCAGAGGTGAGGAAAAGAGCTGGTCAGATGATGCTAAAGTACTTTCAGCTTATATGCAGGTCTTCATTGGGTTTGGCCTGGAATATGTCACATTTCACAACCTAAATGTCCTCAGAAAATGGTTGGTTGGCTTGGTTGTTCCTGAAGCAGTTTACAGGAGTGCAGCTTGCTTATTTACTTTATTTATTTATTTTTTAAGAAACATGTTTGCAAATCGGCACACCGCAAGCACACCTTTCCACCGTGGCTACACTAATGCATTTTGGGTATCCTGAAGGACCTATATCCCATAATGCTCAGAACTGTGATTAGGAACAGAGACTTTTAGGTTCATTCCAAATAGGAGGTCATGCATTGAGGGATGGAGTTAGGAGGACAGGTTGAACTGACACAGTTGGAATACTTTTGGCTTCCAGCTGGGCTGTGAGAAAACCATTGTAGGTTGCACTGAGTCAGCCAAATGCATGCTATGGTGCTGGTCTGGATGTTGCAGCCAGCTAGTAGAACCAATGGCTGTACAAAGCTCGAGGCAGCGTGTGTGTGTGTGTGTGTGTGTGTGTGCTCGCGCGGCAAAGTTGTTGCAGCAACTTTTCAGAAGGCAGGGCAGTTTAAGAAGTCTCTGTGGATGTCTGGAACCAGATCAGCCCACTCTCAGATTTAGAATAAGTGTGCACTGGACCTAGAGGTGTAATTTCCAGGTGGGCATTCTTCCACTAGCTAGTATGCTGAAAATAGTAGCATAGCTGCAGTAATGCAGGCAGTGAGGACTAGCCATCTGCAGCCCTAAGTACATACTCAGGGCAGCTAGCCTGTCCCACTCTTCATTCTGTGCTACTAATTTTAGAGCGCTAGTTCGATCAGAATTAGTTCAAGCATGTCTGCCTAAGCCAGGAATGATGTCTCCAGCTCCAGTGAAGGCAACAGAGCTCTGAAGCGAAGTGGTACTTTTACAAATGACAGCTCTGTAGAAGGAATCCCGGGAGGAGCCCTCAGACGGAATGAGTGTTCTCATTGGCTCGATATGCCACAGCTGTACAATATATTCTGCTAATTGGAGTGCTTTCTCCTCCACTTCCTCGCATTCTGTTTGCTGGCAGTGACTAACATAAAACTCACCTAGTTTGTTAGTTTCACAGATCTGTGCTAGAGGTTCATTTCTTGCCTTATTGGTGCTTAGAAGAGAAAAATGCTTTGTTAACACAAGGTCATTCTGCCATACAATCAGCCACACAGGCTGTAACAGGTACAGTGCTCTGCTTGGGCCTCTCAAAGATGTCAGTGTCGTGTTTGTGACCATCTCACAGGCTCCAGACAAAAGGAATTTGCATGTATATAGATTTAGGCGACTGAGAGGCAAGCAAGAGAAGAGAACATCTCTTTGAAACTGGCAGAGAAAACACTTAGGATGACAAATATATAATTCAATCACACTTGAAAACACCTGCTGGAAGAATGGCATTCTTTATTTTTCTTCAAGTAAAATTCCAGTCATTATTTTCACCGTGACTGCAGTTAAGTACATGGGGAAGGTTAACTACTACTTGTTGTTTTGCTTGATTCTTAAATTTCTCGAGGAGGAACCTCAGCTGGGGAGCAAATTCTCATAGCTCTGTTTCAGTCAATGGCTATGGCAGTTTACACCAGCTAAGGATCTGTCACTGAGTAGAGCAGGCAGGAATATATCTAAGGAATGATTTCATTGGAAGATGCCGATTGGTAGAACCTGACACGCTTCACAGAAACATGTTGGATTCCGCAAACTTACCACAACAAGACTGTCAGGATCCCTGGCTTGGGGACAGCATTGACCGTGCAGGGCTTGCTCTTGTGCAGTGGCAAGCCCCAGATATACCCAGTGCTCAGCCCTAAAAGTAGCTTTATGGATGTTGCGTATTCACCCTTCCAGAAACGCAAACCCTGCAACGGACATGTATGATGCTTGCCAAATAGGCAGATTTTGCATTTACCTTTTGAGAGGTTGGGCTTGGAAGTTTCTGTCCAGACAGTTTTGAATGTCTCGAGTATGCACAGAAACATTCCCCTAGGTAATCTTGAACTTCCCTTGACAACACTGGGCCAAATTCATCCCTGGTGTGTACTCTGTTGATTTCAGTGGAATTAGCTACACCTGAAGCTGTGCAAAGCCCACTAACAGGATCCCTGGGGTCTGCTCCCAGCTCTGCGACTGCCCCACTGAGGGACCTTGAAGAAGTTCCTTCACTTCCTGTTGCCTGTTTCCCCTCCCATCCTTTGTCCGTCTTGTCTGTCTGGACTGTAAGCTCTTTGGGACAGGCAGGGACTGTGTCTGATTTTTGTGTTCCGTGCTGCGAAAAACAATGGGACTCTGGTCTCGGCTGTGTCCGATAGTCACTGCTGTAATACAGATGGATAATAATAAGTAGGGTTGCACTGGCCTGGTTTGGGCTGTGAAAGCAGAGGGGCATTGATTGTGCACTTCACAGACATTTATTTTGGCTTCCTCTCACATTCTTATTTCAGGCTGGACTGTCCTGTTAATCAGGGCTGATTTATTTCCATAACTGAGAAGTCAAGTAACTAGCCTCAGCTGAGCTGTTGCTACTGCCCAAGCATGGTGCTGGTGCAACAGCCAGAGAATGAAGCGAAGTCAAGAGAGACATATGCTAACGTGGAAGAGCAGGAGCTCACTGCTATTCCAGGGAGGAGGGGGAAGCAGTGTGCAAAGCCTGCCATTCTGAGGAGGCAAGAGTGGTCGTTGTGAAGGAGAGGCGGGTTAAATGCGGTTACTTGCAGTTGCTCTTCATCTAAATGTTTGTACATTTACCTCCATTGCTGCCTTTCGCTGACAAAAAGGTCTGTTGCATGCTTGTCTTCTTGCCTTAGGGGAAAAGGCAAGCTAGCTGATGAATGAAATCATCGCAGTCCAGGACAGCAACAGCAAATATAGGCTGGAAACCGATTTGTCTTCCTCTTTGTTTTCTTTTCTTTTCCTGCAGAATGCCATTCCTCATGCTCACACTGCGTGGGGAGAAGTCTCCACAACTGCACAGCCTGTGCCTTCCCCCAAGTCCTACTGGATGGCAAGTGCTTATCCGAGTGCCCGGAAGGGTTGTACAGAGAGAAGGCTCTTTGCCACTGTGAGTACCAAGTGTGGAGACCTACGCTCCATGTTCCACTGTTGCAACTTACTGCTTGAACATTTCAATGCAATTAGACACGCTGTTAGGTTATAGGTGGCTATTTAGTAATTTCAGGAGTGACGCATATGGTCCGGCAAATGGAATATTTTACCACGGAGAGAGAGACACGCATACATGTTAAATAAGAAATTAGGATTTGCTCTGCTCTACTGGATTGGAGTGGAAATACCCTGCATTTTATTGCAATAGGTTTAGATGGTGTTCTCAACCAGAAGAGTTCTTTAACATACCGTGTAGTGCTTAAGTGGGATTCTGTATTCAGAAGGGTTGGTTTTACTACTGCATTATTGTCCAGTGGATAGAGCACTGCAAGATTGTGGCCTTACTCCCTGCTCTGAAGACTTTACGATTTAATGGCATAAAGAGTAGAGTGAAGGAACAAAGACGCTATCCAGTGACTCGCTCACAGATACATGGGAGCCACACTTAGGGTCAAATTTGGCACTGGAGTAACTGAGTGCAATTCCATCCACTAACTTAAGTGGCTTTGTGTTAGAACTGTATTTGGTTCATTGACTTCAATGGGAGTTGTGTGTGTGAGAATGACAGCAGGATAGGATGCACGCAGGTGTGCAAATCTTACCTCCAATAGACTTAAATATGGCGATAAATAAAAAATTGGACTGTGCTGGGGGAGGAAGTGATGGACTGATGGGGATCTTTCTTTCTGGCCATCAGGTTTCAGAAAAAACTGTTTTCTAGTTGCAAAGAATGCTCTAAAATTTCTTTAAGAAAACTGTCAAATGCTCTGTGTCCAGGCATTGTGTAGTTTTCACCTTTCAAAGCAAAGGTGAAATAGTTTTCACCTTCCAAATACCTTTCAAAAAATAATTTTGTATTTGGGATGAAGAAAGAGATCTCTTGTTTTATAGCATTTATTTGTTAGCAATCTTAAGGACATATGGCATATGCCAACCTCAGTCTTCAGCAAAGCTCTCATTTAATTTCCTGTGGGAATTTGTGTGCATGGATCAAGAGTATTATCTAGCTGTCCAGCCACAGGCAGCAAAGAATTACTGTTCTATATTAATAATGGAAAATGAGCAAGACAGTATGCAGCTAGATTTTTAAGAACCGTTGAATGGTTTACACTTGATGGTTTGAAAGCCTTGAAAAAGATATGATCAGTGTGAGTTAGATTATTACTTTTAATCCATCATTTACTGTAGCACCGGGTTTACGAGGAGGAAATTGTGCAATTGAGTGAGAAAAATCATGTTCTATGTATCGAACTAGGGAAGGGCATTGTATTTCTGAGGTGCACATCAGCTGTGGTATAATCAGGAGTTATAAACCTCTTCTGCCAATCAGTTTGCAGCTTTCATCTAAGCCGTTTAATCTAATATAATCAGATCCATCAGAATCAGCCATTGTATGATTGAATGGCACAATGAATTCCTATGGACCCATTGAGCTAGAACCTGGGCATTTGGCGCAATCCTGTGATAATTAGCTGCTGAGCCCAGGAAAGTGGTGGGGAAAGTTTGAAATGTGATATGTGCCTCAGACACCTTATAAAGGACATCAGTGCATTTTATCAGACTTCAGCCATTGTCCATAAATGTGTATTGGGCTAGAAATTTTCAAAATGATGTTAAATTTTTTTCATGAACTGGTTGCTTTTGGGTAGCAGGCCTCCAATTGGAGAAATGAATTTCCTCTGAGGTCCCTTGTTCTATTTATTGGATTTACCCAAGAAATCCTCCATGAATATGTCTGTTGGTCAAGTGATGACAAAAATTGCATTGATTTCAGTGTTCTGTACTGCCACGTGGGAGATCATAGCTTATGCCTGACTGTATGTTGCATTACAATATGTCTGATTCTGGCTTGGTATCAATGCGCAAGTGGCAAAACATTGGTATAAGGAAAATGACCTCATTTCACATTTTGCTATCATGGCTTCTGTAGATTTTAAACGGGTGCAAGCAATAATGTTAATATAACCTGTGTCTACCAGAAGTTTACAGTGTTGAAAATGTTTCATTCTATTTTTACTAGACTCTGAATAATAATAATAATAATTAATTAATGATGAGCAGGATTCCTGGAAGGCCCATTTAGAAATAGGTGATGACTTTCCAGGGCTAGAAGTAGGAGCTTTATATTATTTGAAAATGGGAGGTTCCTAGCTTCCCCTGGAGAGATCCTGCAATTGTTTCTAGTGTGGGTAGGTCCTGAGATGACATTATACTTATACTGCACATTTTTATTCATAGGAAAGCTTTTTCAAGATAATTTTTAGAGGTTTTCAGATATCAATAGTTTCAGTATTTTTTTTTTATCTCCCTCAGAGGTCTGCAGGGTTGGAATCCTGGTAATAAGATACCTGGCTCTATAAATAGAAGGATGCAAAACATTGTCTCAATAAAATATTTTAGAACACTCTTAATCTCTTTCTGGAGTAGTTTTTTGTGTAAAGTGTGTGGCATATACGTGATAGATGATGATCTGGCATGACATTTAGGTTTTATTGACATGAGTTTGGGGTACACCTTCATAATCGCTCATGGCTTCCCTACTCATGAGTAATGTGGCCATCCCAAACTTGCGCTAATAAAATTTTTACATCATGCCATCATATATCCTTTGTCTCTCCCTTGTCTCTCACGGTTCCTGTGTTTGTGTGCATGGCTATTTATGCCCATGCTGGGAGAGGGAGAGATGATCTGAATATTTTATATGTATTTTGATCTTGATTTATGCAGAGGACAAGCACCAAGGTCTTAAATTTCCTGCTGCTTGTGTCTTGTATAGTCAAAAGAGAAAAGGTGAGTAATATCCTTCCATATAGAGTTTGCTGCTTGCTTACACCTGTGGTAGCTGTTTACACCCACATTGCACAAGGGTAAATGATGACATGAGGTGCTAGGTAATGGAGAATTGGGCCCTGTAACTGTCTCTAGATGATACCTATACAGTTTGTTTTGCTGAGGTACCAATTGTCTATGCTAACACCAAGTGCTGCCTTCCCTTGCAGCCTGCCATCCATCCTGCAAGATGTGCAATGGTCCTTCAGACTCTGACTGCATAATCTGCCACCCCCATGCAACCCTTCTGAGTGGGAAGTGCAGGACTGGCTGTAAGGAGGAGCAGTACCTCAACCTTGTGGGATATTGTGTTGGTAAGTGAAGGAGAATATCGCACAATCAGTACATACTCATGGCCATTATTCAGTAGTAACCACATATTTCAGCATACAGTTGTAACATAAAGGAGTCAAAATTATAGTTATCAGTAAAATAATATGAATAAAAAGTACTGCTCAACCACTAGCCACTAGCAAGACCACTCATCTCTGTGATTCTGTTTATCTTTGAGCTTTGTGAGGCCAGTTGCAAACCGCAAAAATACAAAGGTTTTCAGGATTATTACCCATCCAGCACAAAGGACCTTGAGCTGAGACTGCACAAGAAGTGGAAGCCCATGGGTACTGGCTCTGCGTCCCACCAACTTCTTCAGGAAGAAGGGCAGTCTTCTGCAGGGGGCCAAAAGCCACCCTGAAGCTGGGAGGTAGAGGCAAATGAATCCCTCATCTGAGTTCCTCTTCTCTTCCCTATCCTGGACCTCTCCAGCTCCATCTCCAGTACGTGCTATCACTCCATGTGCAGCCCCAAAAGGGGAGATGGCCCAGTTCTGGTCATCCAGCGGCCAGCCTTAAAAACACAAACCAATGCCTATCCTCCAGCTGCTAGCTGGTGTGAGGCAACAGGGACAAGAAACCTCTGACAACTTTGGTGTCTATGGAGGGCGCATAGGGTTTCTTACCTGTGATCATGAGACAGGGAGGTTGGGGGGGGGGGGGACTCATCCTTACTGCTTGTTTTGGGGAAGGATTGGGTTCCTCTTGGGAAAGTGGCATTTTTGCAATATTCTGAAAAGCACGAGAGCGTTCACACAGTTCATGGTAATCATAACAAATAAGCTCTCACTTAAGTCACCAGTAGAGTACAGTGCAGGCTACAGCTCAACTCCATTCGGTGATTGCTGACCATCTTCAGAGTGTTACAGGCAGCTGGGACTTGTGCACTTTATGGACAGTTCAGTTAGGCAGTCAGATCACTGAACTACCTTCTGTTCCCAGCTGAGCTCTGGAAGGAGCCTGCCCATCATGGCAATCAACTGTCTTTGTGTCTGTGGCCTCTTGTGGGGAATAGCCTGCCACCTAAGAAACTGGACATGCTGTGTTCATCCCCTGACATCATTGCCCTGAACTCAGTTACCAGACTGGGAGGGGCACCATTAGAAGCTCCACCCCAGGGAAAGAAGCAATCCTTGGGGATCAGAATGCATGAAGTGGCTTTCAGTGGCTGTTGACAAGAGAGAAGTACCTCAGGCAAATCAGGAACAGCATGGTGGGCCAGCAGCCAGGAAAGCTGCTTTACCACACCACACAGTTTCGGAAAGATGAAATAAGAAAATATCCTGTGATCATGAGGAACAGCTTATTGGGTTGTTGCAAAGCTGGGTTTAATGTGTACATTTTTGAAAGATAGTAGGACTTAGTCAGAGGTTATGTTCCATGGGTATGATATACACACACTTCAGCCTATCATCAGAAGCCACTAATTGCATTCATCTGTTTAAAAAGAAAAATCTCCTTTAATCCATCATGTAGACAAGAATAAACATATCCTGGGAATGGTTCCAATCACTTCCAAGCTATATTGCCTTTATTTATTTTAGTTTATCAAAGAAAAGATACAGCTTGTGAGGCCTATGCCAGCACCGAGAAGTTCCAACAAAGATAGATGATCTGAAGGAAGGAGGGAAAAATGCAATAGACATAATATATAAATCTATTCAAGGACTGTCATTCTCAAATCAGTCCACACTCCCTGCTCCCCCAACCTCATAATTTTTTTTTTTAAATAAAAGACTTTATCTGTTGAGATCAAAGAACTTTTTTCTTTTAAAGCAGAGTTATTATTTTGCCTGCCCACAATAGAAATAGGAAAGAAAGGAACAATATAATTAAAAAGGTGGGAAATGTCTGAAATGTATTCTGCAGTTCTCTCAATAAACACAAAGCAAGATTACTCACCAGTTTCTGCAAAGAAAGAGACATGAGTCGTGATATTGTTTAGCTGATGCCTGCAGCTGAACTATTACAGTGAACAAAACCTATGAAAGTAATTCAACATTTCAAAGAGTTAAAAACTACATTTGATAATGGGGTGGTGAGTATGCTGATAAAATTTGTTGATGACACCAAGCTGGGAGGAGTTGAAAGCACTTTGGAGGACAGGATTAGAATTTAAAATGACGTTGACAAATTGGAGAAATGATCTGAAATCAGAGGAAATTCAATAAAGACAAGTGCAAAGTACTTCAAAAAAGGATAAGGATACTTACAAAATAGG
Source organism: Pelusios castaneus (assembly GCA_007922175.1). Classification (NCBI taxonomy): domain Eukaryota; kingdom Metazoa; phylum Chordata; order Testudines; family Pelomedusidae; genus Pelusios; species Pelusios castaneus. The sequence goes on along the minus strand of ML685812.1, from coordinate 12,629,942 downwards.
GAATAACTGGCAAGGTGGTAGTACTGTTGAAGATCTGGGAGTTAGAGTGGATTGTAAATGGAATATGGTCAACAATACGATGCAGTTGGGAAAAAAGCTAGTGTCATTCTAGGGTATGCTCACAAGAGCATTGTATGCCAGGCATAGGAGGTCATTGTTTTACTCTACTCTGCACAAGTGAGGCCTCAGCTGTAAAACTGTGTTTAGTTCTGGGTGCCAGTCCTTACGAAAGGTCTGAACAAATTGGACAGAGTCCAATGGAGAGCAACAAAAATGGAAAAAAGCTTTAGAAACCTGGCCCATGAGAAAAGATTTAGAACTCTGGGCATTGTTATTCTTGAGGAAGAAAGACTGAGTAAGGAGAGGGGAAGAACCTGATATATCTTCAAATATGATAAGAGCTATTGCAAAGAGGATAGTGATCAATTGTTCTCCTTGTACATGTAAGGTAGGACAAGAAGTAATGGGCTTAATCTGTAGCTAAAGAAATTTGGGTTAGATACTAGGAAAAACTTTCTAACTCAAAGGTTAGTTATGCTCTGAAATAGGCTTCCAAGGGAGACTATGGAATCTCCATTGTTGAGGATTTTAAGAACTGGTTAGACTAACAACTGTCAGGAATTCTCTAGGTTTACTAAGTCCTGACTCAACACAAGGAGCCGGGCTTGATGACCTCTCAAGGTCCTGTCCAGCCTTACATTTCTCTGAGGCCTGTGATTTCTCTATAAAGCTTCAGAGGATGTAAGAATGAGCTTGGTTGTAACAGAATATTACTACAGTTCACTGGCCTGATTTCAGTACTGTGTAGAAGATTTAATAAGTGTTACATCACTGTAGAACTGGTGTATGCCAATGGTGAATCTGCTCCATTATATTTGCTTGAGGCATAGGTCTACATTGTATGTAAAAGTGTGTCAAGAAGCCTTTTGTGGTGGTGGTCTTTTTCTTTTGAAACCAGTTTGAACCATTCATTACTTATTTAGGCCCCATTCCCACGTAAGGATCTGCTACCCCAGCCCCCAGTGTCCCACTGGCTGGCTGATCCTAATACAGAATTAGCACCTTAGAAAGCTCAGTAGTATTTTATGCTTTGTAGCTGTGTATGCAGAGAAATACTTTATTTTCTCCCCTTTATTTTTCCATTACTTTTCATTGTGTTAACCAATCCCCTTTGAATGGCCATTCCTAGCTGTAAGACTTATTGGAAAAAAAAATTAGAAACATTTATCACATCTCAGGGAGTCAGGGTTAGTCTTGGGAATGGTTCTCTTTGCCTCTGGTTGGTGTATATGTTTTAATTGCTCATGGTCTTCTCTGTACATTTAGTAAAGTCTTGTTGGGTGGTAAGCACACTTATTTTCATGTCCTTGGGCCATCCATGGCTTGGAGGTCCAATTAGGGTTGCATAGCAGCCAACGAGGGCAGAATTTAGCCTGTAGACTCTTTATTATTGGCGATGATGGATGAGCCAGAAAGAACCCTGCTTTGTTTTGAAAGCTCAGGCCATATATGGAACACTGGCAGTTGGAAGGACCATGGTTTTCCTTGTCAACTAAGCCAAGCCTAATCTGGAAATCACTGAAGCAACAAGTGTGCCCATCCGCGCCTCGTGCAATACTGTTTTATGGAATCACTTCTCAGGAGAGCCACACTTCAAAGGCTCAATTCAAACCCACTGAGTCAAAGAGCTTCAGTGGCCCAAGTGCTAGGGAGCAGGAAAGCTTTGTAGTTACAGTACAGCAAGAAGGGGCAGGAGATCTCACTTCCATTCCCAGCTTTGCCTTGATCTTGCTGTGTGACCTTGGGTAAGTCATTTAGGCCCTGACTACATCACAGAAGTCAATGCTAGTTTTGCCAATGTTGTTCATGGCACAAGATGAGGCCTTTAATCTCTCTGTGTTCCTATATAGTGGGGAGAACACTTCCCTACTTCACAGGGGCAGTGGGTTGATTAATGTAGGTAAAGTGCTTTGAGATCCCGTGGTGAAAGGTGCTGTAGGAAGAGCACAATCACTAATGGCTCGCTTTTTAAAAGATGTGCGGGTAGGTCTCTTTGAGGGAGATATCTGTGGTCTGAGGAGATGTTGCTCGTTGTTCCAGAGGTCTGCCTAATGTTGGAGTAAATTGCACATGCTGATAGCCCTGGAGCCATGATCTGTGTTTCTGTCACATCTCAATCAGCCTGCTCACTTCACACTGGAATGTTATTCTACAAATTTGCCTCTACAGATTATTGGTGATCAGCTGTCCCATAGAAGAGAGCATCAGAAACCATTACATTTACATTATGTACAGTTTACATTAATATCTATAAGGTTTTGATTGCTTCAGAAGAAATATTATTACAGTTCTCTATCCATCCATCATTATCGCTTGTTATATCAGTCCCTCCCTCACTGTGGAGGCAGAATTTTGTGGCGACTTAAAGACTGCCTCATGAATTGTAACCACATCTTATTCTTTTTATATGCATAGAGGGAAATATTTTAGATAAGATTGAGAAAGGCAGCTGTCAAGTGAAACTACTATCTTCCAGTGAATTTTATTGTTGCATGTGGATCTGGATGAGGAATGGAATTTTTTCTTTAACAGTTAAAAATAATTATGTGGCTTAACACTGTCACAGATATGTACTGCAGTTACTAGAAGAGGAAAAAATGCTCAACTATTTTGAAGCAGAAGTGGGTTTTCTGATTCAGAAGGTATCCAAAGCTTATGTGAAAAATCTTCTCAGGAATGTTCAGGTTATCTTTATGGCATAGTGACCAGTGCTCTGGACTATGATGCCTACGATGTTGTTTCTGTTCCTGAGGTGTTGAGCAAGTCAGTTTTCCTGTCTGTAAAATGGGGATAATGATTCTAATTTTCTTTGTAAGGAGCTTTTGATATCAATTGGTAGAAAGCACCATATAAGAGTTAAGAATCATTTTCATGTATGTGTTTGGATTTTTAGATGTCTCCAATCCAGTTTTAGGTTCCTGAGATGTTTTTATTTTTTCCATTTCACAAACAAATTTGACAAAGATTACTTGACATTTTCCAGCTATTAGTAAAAGTGTTTGTTCGGGTTCAGAAGCCTTGGGAACCAATGACTTGGAAAGTTTCACCTTCACTAAAAGTATTGTCCTACTGGTGAAATCGCATCTTCTCCTTTATTTGAGGGGAAGTCCTGAGAGTTTCTATAGATTTCTTCAAGAGTATTCTTAACTGAAGACCCATGAGAAAATCACAGGAAAACCTGAGGTCTCCAGGGTGGAAGAGCCTGAAAATTCAGAGACAAGGCGCACCTGGGCATTTTGCTAATTTATAAATCTACAGCCATCAAGGGCTTTCAAGAGGAGCTGATAGAGATGACTGACGTAGTGTTGGGATTCAAGACTCCTCTTGATCTTGATCACTTCAGATTCCAAATTACACAGTAGTAAAGTATTGATTTAAAATAATGCCCTGTTCTTATTCTCTCTCTTATCCTAATGGGTATAATGTGGCTAGGTGAATGCAAGGGAAAAACTGTCCTCAGGAGCCCGTAAAAAGGCTCGGTATAGTTAAACAGCCCAACAGAAGTATTTGATAGCGTAGTTAATGGAGGAGTAGAGTGGCTCTGCCTTCTTTGCGGATTGACTAATGCTTCAGGAACAGTTCTGGCTTCATGAGGAGTCTGTATTCTATTCTTTTCACTAGGCAAGCCATCTTCCCTGCAACTATAGGCAGGTCAGCAACTGATGCCTTTCCAATCAGAGGGGCCGATGTTCTCTTTACATTTCTAGGGAAAGACATGTAAATGGTGGTGGCTTGACAGTGCTCAAGAGTGAAATCTTGCTTTAGCCGTTGTACCATTCTCCCTCCCAATAAGATATTGGTGTGGGACCAGGTGGAGAAAGAGGAACCCTAGAGTATGATGAGAAACAAGGTTAGTTACATTACCAGCTATTGTAAAAGCAGATCTACGATCATGAGAAGGAGAATGAACAAGAGGACTGACACCATCAGACTCAGAAGACTGTCTGGGATTCTGAAAGAGGCCTAACAGAGTAATGTCCTAGCTTTCAGTGGGAGTTGAATGCCTAACTCAGTTGGACCTCCTTGAAAATGCCAGCCAGTATCACTGCCTGCAGCTGAAATCACATCCTTGATAAGGTGCGGGCAGGAGTGGTGTGAAGAGGTCAAGCAGAAGTACAAAGACAAATATTGGTGTGGGTGGGATAGTGAAGGTAGTTGAGAACTATAAGGAGAATACTCTACTCCTTTTCGTTCTTGGCTCAAAGGATTTGAAAAATCTAAGTAACCTTTTACAGTACCTTTATTCTTCCGTTTCTCTGCTTCTTGTTCCCCACGCTCCTTTGAATTTCTCTCTCTCTTTTAATCTGCATTTACAGCATTTACCTGCCACAGATATTTATTCACATTTATCACTAGGGTATTTCAGTGCCTAGTTTATTTGTTTATTGTATCTGCCCAACAATCACCACCATTCGGATACAGACACTAAGACATTAATGCTGTTTCAGTGGTAGGGTTAGTAAATGAATTACTAGAGCATGAGGAATTTGTGAAATCTAGTGGTGCACATTTTAGTGCTTGGGGAGAGTGCACCTAAATGTTCATGACCTCGCTTCTTAAAAAAGTAGCCCTATCCCACATAAATTGCATACAGCAAGTTCTCATCTATAATCATATGTATGGTGCCTTAGTCCCTGAGCCTGCCATAAACTGCAGGATGAGGCTCTTGGGCCCAGGTCAATCTCCTCTAACTTTGGTAGGGATCTGTGGTGGTGTCGGGTCTGTCCACTCTGCACATTACAAGTATAGATCATTACATGCTGTAGAGTATGATGCTTTGTTTGGAGGATATTTTAGCAGTTCTTTTCACAAACAGGATTCTGAAGCACACCATACAATAACCCTTGCATGCTGTGTTTGCAGGATGGATGAGATTTTTGCTGTGAATCATGGGCTATGTCTACACTTGCTATAATTAGTTCAAATTAGTTAGTTCAAACTAACTAAATCAAACTAATTTTAGTTAGTTCGTATTAGCTTAATTCGAACTAGCATGGCCACACTGGAATGTGAGTTTGAACTAAGCAAGCACTTGCTTAGTTTGAATTAGCGATCCCCATTCATTTCAATGGCTGGTTAATTCAAATTAAGAAATTAGTTCGAATTAACATGGCCACATTGGTTAATTCGAACTAGTTAGTTCAAATTAACCCCTTAGTTCAAATACCCTATTCAAACTTATTAGTTCGAATTAAGGAAGCCCTTAATTCGAACTAACTAAAGCCTAGTGTAGCCATGGCTTTAGTTAGTTTGAATTAAGCCTCCTTAATTCGAACTAACTTGCCAGTGTAGACATAGCCATGGAGCCCTTTGAGGCCATACTTGGTCCTTACTATCAAGAACATATGTGCAGAGAAAAGGCAATTTCATGATCTTAACTATAACATTTGTTTTTCTTTCCCTTTGGCTGTTAGGTTCCCATCTGTAAGATTGTGTCCTTTGGGCCATCATTGTTTCTTCTGTGTTCTGTAAAGTGCCTAGAGCATTTAGGGTGTCATTGAATTTCATAGGGTTTTGTACACCAGCGCAGTATCTGGGCAGTAAGCACTTTTTAGGTACTAAATAAATAAATGATGAACCTAAGTGCATGCATCACACTGCTTAAAAAGTTAGTGACACAAAATACCAGTACTTTATGCCAGTGTCTCAGGCAGTGAAAGGTGTAGTAGGTTAGGAGATGAAGTATGTAGTTATCTGGATGACCTCAAATACTAAATCCTCCATGGATGCAGTTTTGTCCTCAGCTGCACATGCAGATATCTCCTGCTGAATTCAGTGAGACTTGTGCACATGTAACAAGGGGAAGAATTCAGGCTGAGGTTTCCAGAGGAGCCTAAATGAGCTAGGCATTCATATCCCAGTGGAAATGGGTGCCTAACTCTATTAGCCACCTTTGGCAATCCTTGCCTTGTTCTTTAGAATCAAAACACTGCAATCCTCAATGCAAGTTTCAGGAGAGAGGAAGAACAGAAGGTTTAACATTCAGTAGAAACCTGACAATTGGCCAGGTACTAGAATCTACTCTCATTATTACATTTCTTTCAAGACAGTCATCATTTCCTTATAATTTTCTGAATGACTGTAATGAGGATTAATTTGGCTTCCAGGGGACTTTGTGTTGTCCTTATGTATGTACAAAAGGTTTGTTGTAAAACCTTTTGAAACTCTCGAGGTTCAGGGGAAGGTCAGGAGCCATTAATTGGTGCGCTGCTGAAAAAGAGGTTTGTGAAGCTGTCTAATCCTACTCTGAATGCATCTTGGCTTGGCTGCTGGGCTGGCAGTGGTCTTTGGGGAGTGCTGGGTGGCTTCATTGTGTGGGAAAGCCTGGGCAATGTGAGCCACAGGAGAAAATTGATACCCTTGCTCAGCCCATGCTCTGTCAGGGGCATAGAAACTGTATAGCTGGTAACAGCATTTTTAAAGAAAGATTAATTAATTTAAAATAAATAAAAGAGACAAGGTCTTTTTAGCAGAGCTCTTTGACTCTGTGATGCCTGTTAAGGAGGAAGTGGGAGAGGCACTTGAGTGCAGCAAAAGAGACATCAAGACCACGTGAAGATAACACAGAGTAAAAATGGGGGGCGCACTCCACTGAGCTCATTTATTGTTGATAATGCCTCTTGCAGACCTTCAAAACAGCGGTCTTAGCACCTGATCACATGCCCTGAATTGGAATTGTGCCTGATTCCTTGTGTGTGCCCAGCACCACTGTCCCCAAGCAGGACTGTTTTGTAAACTGCCTGACAGAAGCCGCCTTCACCGGTCCCTGTTATTTCCTTTTTCTTCAGGCTGTCATCCCTCATGCCACCAGTGCGTGGCAGATCTCCACGACACAGGCAGCATCTGCTTGAAGTGCCAGAATGCCCGTCACTTGCTGCTCAGGGACCACTGTGTTCCTGACTGTCCCAAGGGCTCCTACGCAGAAAGCGGCGTCTGTAAAAGTGAGTAGCACCTGAAGATGGTGGTGGGACACCGGAGTCTGCCCAGATATTCCCATGGAATTGCTTCTCTTGAGAGGCAGTGTGGACCAGTGGATAGGGCACTGAACTAGGATTCTGGAAGTCTATTTTATTCACAGCTCTGCAAGTCACTGCATCTCTCTGCTTCCTCTCCCGCCCTTTGTTGTGAAATCAGAAGCACTCTTTTGAGCAAGGACTGCCTCTTAATATGCCATTTTGCAGGGTCTAGCCCTATGGAGCTCTGGAGTCCTCAGGCACTGCTATTACACAAATAATAGTTAACTTCCAGACAGCTGGAAGTTTATGGGGAGCACTGAGCAGGAGTGGAAGTATGTGTCTGTCTAATCAGTGCTGCCTGTGAATGGTTCCCCCCTCATCTGTTCTGTGTCAGCTGATGCAGTGATGTCACTTCTGGGGGCTGTTTTGGGATATCTGGGGCTCAAAGATTTTCCATATTCAAGGACTGTATTAAAGTGGGCTCACTTCAGATGCCCTTCACTTAGCTTCGGTGATTACCATCTCGTCTGCTTTTTGTGATGGCAGCGGCAGAGTTTTAGGAGCTTGATTGTCCAAGGCTCTTCTGGTCATGTTCCAAGAAGAGGGGAAAAATAATTCTATTCACTGAAGATGGGACTCCTGGTACAGAAGGACACTAAATACTACAGTGAAGTCATGGCCCCATTGAAGTTAATGCCAAAACTCCCACTGACTTCACTGGACTTCATTCTGTGTATAGATGTCAAATGGCCACAGGCCCCTGGATTAGTCTACACTGGGACTCAAACCAGAAAAGTTTTTACATCAATAACCTGCCTCCCGAAGCTGGTTATTATCCCAGCTTTTAGACTCTCCTTGCAGTTGATTGAGGCTCTTGCTCAATCAGTACCACCAGAGGCAGTAATTCCTGCCTGTCCTAGAGAGAAAGAGCCATCTCTGGAAAAGCTAGCCAGGCTCCTAGGTTTGTTGGCGTAGTGTCAGGGGGCAGCCAGGAGTATGGGTAATAGCACTTCAAGGATGCGTTGTGCCCTCTGGTGCATTAGTCCTTTTATGAGCACCGCAGTACCTGCTGGTGTTAGAGTGGCACTTCTTTGCAGTCTTCTTCACTCCATTTCACTGTTCTCTGCCTCTCTCAAGAAGATATAAATCCATTTCCTCTGAGAACTCCAGTAGACTCCAGTCTACTCACAACTTGTCAAAGCCCAGTTCATCTTATATTAGACAAAGTGTATTAGGGGTTGGTAGAAGAGAAAGAGACCAAAAAAGGAAACATTATATATTACGGCTGGGATTTAGATGTCAGATCTGGCCTCTTTGCATGAGATTGGCACTGTCTCATCCAGCCTACATGTATGAAAAACTTCTCTAATGGCCCAGGATTTACTTACAAGATTACTGTATCATTGTTAGTTCCATGCTGATGGAAATCTTAACTGCATTTCTTAGCTTTGTCTTAGTCTTCCAGTATAGTGTGTTTCATTCCACATGCTGTAAGAAGTCCTCAAGCGCAGTGGTTTTCAAACATTTTCCTTGGGACCCAGTTGAAAAAAATCATTTATGTCCACAACCCAGCATTCCAGTCTTTTGGTGACGGCAGCAGGGGGCTCCATGTCCCAGTACCTGAGGGTCAGTGACTCAGTCCTGGGTCCTGATCTGGGGTTTGCAAACCACTGCTCTAGTGAGACATGCCTCTTGGGGGCGGAAACATTCCCTTCCTTCCTGGAAAGCCAAGTTTAGATAAAGCATTTCTCTCCTTGGGCCTAAATTACCCAAAGTGTTGTTCAAGCTACGTCAAAGCGCATATTAAATTTAGTGCTGGCTTTTAAGCTCTCTAACCTAGTGCCTTTAGATTTCTCTGTCAGTCAGTAATGGATCTGGCCCTTTTCATTTAACAAAGGCATAGTTCTTTACTTCCAGGACAGTCAAGGCTGCAGGACATCCAACAGTGAGAACACATATGCGTGTATGGGAGTGGTGATTGCCCAACATTGTCCAGATCAGTTCGGTGATGAGCATGTGTAAAGAACCTCTACAGACTTGCTTGAAAATTTGCTTCTCTATAAATGGTCGTTTTCATTCTTTCTACCCTCTCAGAGTGCCACCCGTCATGCAACACCTGCATTAGTGGAGGTCCTTTTTCCTGCTCATCCTGCGACTCCAACCTCGTTTTGTCCTACACTGGTATGTGCACCTCGGCCTGTTTCCTGGGTTACTACAAGGACGAGAGCCGGACCTGCAAAGGTGAGCATCTCCCTCAAAACACTCCTTTCTCAGCAGAATGCCCTCACAAAAGTTTTCTTGCCTTTTTTATTTAATTTGTCCTGTCAAGAATAGCTTCTAACTCCCTGTAACAGACAGATGAAAACTGAAAGGTGATTGGATGTGGGGTGGGGTGGGGGGAGGTGTATCAGTTCACCGTAAGGCGTGTTTTGGGGTTGAAGTCCATAGTAGTCTTGCAGCTGACTTCAGTGGGAATAGATTTGGATCCTCTCAAAATGACATTGGTTGGTGATGTTACAAAGAGCTTGAACTAGACTTAATAATTAAGTAGCACTAGCATCACAGTACATGCAGTGGGCAACCAGAGAACAAGAGCCCAATTGCCTACTCTTGCATAGGTCTGGTCATTTATGCCAGTGCAAAATGGGTGCAAAACGCTACCATTTTGATTAGACAGATTCCTGCAAAATGCTTAGAACTCAGAGCAAAATCGCCACCGTCAGCGCGATCTTCCGTGTTCGATTGAGGTGTCTTTGTAGATACACTCAATGGAACATGGAACCGGAGCTGTAACACCAGCCCCGTAACCGTAGTAACACTACACTGACTGGGTGACATTTCCAGTCAGCTTAGTGTAATGTGTAGGGAGCAGTGAAGAAGTCATCAGGAGATATGCAAGGTATTTTATGTACCTTGCGTATCTGCTGTTGACTGCCTCCGAAAAGTGTGGCAAGTATAGACTAGGGATCAGACTCCACTCCAGCAAAGCTCTTAAATATGTACTTAATGAGCATGTAAATAGTCCCATTCACTTTAATGGGTCAATCCAAGTATGTGCTAAAATACTTTGCTGGGTTGGGGCCAGAGAGCTCAGCAGATTCCAAGCTATATGAGCACAAAGTGGATTCCACTTTTGCTAACTTCTCCAGAAAATCTGCTCTACAAATAGAAGAGATTTTCCAACCTTCAACATTTTGCCAAACACACGGATAGTCTTTTATGGAGGTCCTAATACATCTGCTTCTCTCCTCATGCTGTCCATTTACCAGCTTTTGAAATAAAAGCCCTAGCAGAATACAGTTTGAGTGACACGTTTATTTCTATAAACAGTCTCATTCCAACTGCACATTTCTCATCTGCCAGCTTGCAAATAACTTTTTTTATTGTACGTAAAATTTGTGGCTGGTGGAAACTAACACAAGCCTTGTAGCCAAGTGCTGATATATAGAATTTGTGCCATTTTAAGGGTCACTTGGGCCTGGTCAGGTACGGTGTTAGTGCTAACTCATCTAGAAATAGATTGGTTTGCTCTTTTGGAAAACTACCATTTAGAGGTAACAAAAATGTTTAATCAGATTCTTTGGTCTCTTTTCCTTCCCCTTCGTTTGTTTTGATTTCACTTCATTTTTTGAGGAACCCATAGTTTTAGAAATACTTTAGATTAAATCAAAGGCCTATGAAGTAGAAATATGTACTCCAGTAGACATATCGAGAGTAAAGGAGTGTTTGTAGAGAAATGATGACAAAATTTAAGAGGCTTTTCTCCACCGTGGTATGGAACTAGAAACATTGCAGAACAATGCTGAAAAAAGAAATGGCATGTCCTTGTTTTTAAATACCTTTTGTTTTCCCTTTTGGGAGCTGTCTTTTCAGATCGTGTGACTACTGTATATGTTTTGAACTCCACAAATATTTTACCATTCATGAGTCTTCTAATTTTTCACCTTCCCCTCTAGCGTGGGGCCTGGGCCACTTACTGGTGGTTTCCTCTCTACCTTGAAGTTTTTAAACAATGATTTGAAGACTTCAGTGACTCAGTCATAAATTAGGGGTCTATTACAGGAGTGGGTGGTAGGTTCTGTGGCCTGCCTTGTGCAGGAAGTCAGACTAGATGATCAACTTGGTCTCTTCTGACCTTAACATCTCTGAATTCATGACTCTGTTAATCTAAAAATACTTTACAAATATTAATACTCACAACACCCTTGTAAGGACAGATGAAATGAGACAAGTGCTGGTATATGTATAATTAGGTGTTAGATTCTTTCAGTAGATTTTTTTTTTTTTTAGGGTATGTCCATATTACAGCTAAAAGGATAATTTTCAGGTAGATGTACACAGAGTAGCTTTGATTGAGCTAGCATGCTAAAAATAGCAGTGTAGGCATAGCAGCATAGTTTACAGTCCTGTCCCAGACTCTAGGTGGCCAGCCTGAGCTGTCACCCACTCTGCTGGGGCTACACTGCTATTTTGTGTGCACTTGATCAAAGCTAATTCATGTACATCTATCCAAGTTGGAAATAACATCTCCAGCTGCAGGAAAGATGTATCCTTTGAAGTTTGCCCCCAGTGCTACAGATTTGTATGATATTTTGGGACCTGATAGAGGCAAAGCATTCGTTCAGGGGGTCGTGAGGGATAAAGTAGGTGACTTCTCCTAGTTTCAACAAGAGACCAAGAAAAAATGGGCATTTTCAGCTAAGCTGTGCTTTGACTGTAGAAATCAAAGTGAAACTTCAACCAAGAACAGGTGCATATGCATTCCCCTCGCCCTCAAAATAGGAACCATTGAGTTTCATATATCACTACTTTCCATCCACACTGAACTCATTCTCAAGCCTGTGGGCATTTTTGGCCATAAAAATGGCCAGTCAAACTTGATCCTTTGGCTATATGAGGCCATGTTGTCAAAAATCTGCCTGCATGACTGTATGCATAAAATTGTATTTGTGTTTGTGTGAGCAAATGCCGTGATTGTGATTGAGATAATTGTGCACTCAAATAACCACTTATGTTTCTAGCCAGCATTTGCATACATAATTGTTGCATTTGCTAGCACAGCTTTGATAACTCTGGATGCAAGTTAGGTGTGCAAACTACATATTTTTGCACGCATATTTTTGACCTGTATACCATTGTACCTTTCCAAGTGATTGCTCACTATGATAAATATGGTATTTGCAGGCCAGTCCCATATTGAGCTTTCAGAACATAGGCTTGATACTATGAGTGGTATCTCTACACAGCAAATACCACCCATGGCAGCAATTCTCAGGGCCTGGCTTAACTGACTTGGGCTCAATTTGAGGGCTAAAAATAGCAGTGTAGATGTTTGGGCTTGGGCTGGAGCCTGGACTCTGAAACCAGGTGAGGTGCGAAGAGTCTTGAACCGCCGGTTCCAGCCTGGGTTCCAACATCTGCCCGCCTATTTTTAGCCATCCCCAGCGCAAGCTGTGTGAGCTCAGATCAGTTGACCCAGGCTCTGCAATTTGCTGCCATGTTTGTTTGTTTCTTGTTGTGTAGATGAACTCAAAGTCCCTTTCCACTCTTTTGTAGCACTTTGCTTTTAAGGCATGACTGTGGGGTAGCCAAGAGCTCTGCCACTGGTGTTGACTATTCTGCATCATGCTGAGAAATACAGACTCCTTACATCAAGGTTTTGGAACAAACTATTTTGAACCTCTGGATGTTGCACATTGTCCCACTGAACCTTCAGATTTTGCTTCCTGTTTCTGTAAATGCCAGGGCACCCCAAATTTCAAACAAAAATGTAAAGCAGTTAGTGAAACATTTTGGTGCAATTTTATGGTCAGAGTCACACAGGAGATCAGACTACATGATCCTGAGGGTCCCTGCTAGCAGTCAGAACTCCGAGTCTATGAATAAAAACTGGCTAAATTTAAGTTACTCAAGGTGGAAGGGGAAAAATGCTTTCGGAACATCTGTATACGGGGATTTGAATTTAAGACCCATGCTTGATCCTGGTGGCTCCCCTGATTATTAGTATGTAAACTCTGTCCATCTGGGACAAAGCAATATTTTAAGTTGCTCTCAAGTGGCTCCTTTTGGTAGACACTCAGAGCAACATTAAGTTCCATGGAGAAACATGTTCTCTATTCGCTTTGGGGTATAAATAGAAGGTGGCCATGATGCAGAACTGTAGGCAGGGAAAGCTATGAAGAGTCACCCCAGCAGAAGCTTGAAAGAGAACTTTGAATAGTGAAGCTTCCAGTAAATCTAACATCATTTTTGCTAGTGCTTCAGTAATTGCAGTGGGGTTTTTTGTGTGTGTGTCTTAATTTCTCTACAGCTTGCGGTGTCCAGTGTCTGACTTGTGAATCAGCAGTAGGCTGTACGTCATGCAGAGACCCCTCCAAGGTCCTGTTGTTTGGTGAATGCCAGTATGAAACCTGCACACAGCAGTATTACCTTGATTTCTCTACCAACACTTGCAGAGGTGAAAAATGCACTTTTTCCTATTTTAAAATAAAGATGAGTATACTCTAGTATGCTGCAGAATAGTTCACTCAGTTGGTCTAATACTGAGCCGATTTTTTTTCCCATTTTATTTTTTTTCATCAGTCTTTTGCCACATACTTCAGTTTTCAATTAAAAAAAAATAAGATGATTGCACCCCCTTCCTTTGTAAATTATTCACTATGTCAGCCATCAAATGCTCCAAGAGTTTTACAATTCATTCAGCCATGACTCCACTGAATAATGAATGAGGTTAACATTTGAAATCAGGCCTTGTGTAGTTACCAGGTTAGCGTTGACATCTACATACAACATCCCTGAACAACAGCAAACATTGGGAAAGATTTAGAAGATATATAAGACTTGAGAGAGTTCCCAGACTCTCCTAGATAATATTCCATAGTGGAAATGTGGCGTGAGAATGATGTAGCTTTATCGTGGTCTACCACCCCCATTCAAAGCACTTTTGGAAATCAATTATTATTAGAGGCATATTTCTAAGTGGCTGTCTCTATGCCTCATTTACCAGGTATTGAGTCTGTTAATATTTCAGTATTGGACAGAAGCTGTACATAGGGCACTGGACTGAGAGTCAATACTCTATCCTGCTTCTGCCACAGACCTTGTCCGTGACATTGGGCAGTCTCACTGTTGTATGCCTTTGTTCCCACTCCCTCATTGTTGATATTGACTGCTTAGCCTGTAAACTTTTTAGAGCAGGGATTGTCTTGAACTACGTATTTGCACAGGGCCTAGCACCAGAAGGCCCCTACTGAGGTGCTACAGTAATACAAATAATAATATTAGAGGTCATATCATGCCATTGTGGACATGGACACGTACACACAGCCTCCACTGAAGGCAGCAGAGGCCATGCTTGGGAATCAGAAGGCAGCACTGAGTCTACCTATATTTTCTGTGCTTTAACCTGAGGACTCTCTTCAATTAGCGCCCTTCTTCTTTGGTTAGTTTGAATTGGGACAGCTTTCGGAACCCTAGATTTAGTGTGCAAGATATAAGAGATTGAGGATTTTACTGTGATAAACACTAATGCTCAACATTGGCAGATAAGGTGCCAATGGGAGAAGAGAAGATTTCTCTAGCTCCAATGCTCATTGCCGGCAACCAGTTCCAAGCACTGAACAATACTCCACCATTAACATTATTAGGAAATATTATGCTGAAAAATTTAATTCTTATGGCTAGAAGGGCCCACACTAGAAATCTTCCTTGGCATACATATGTTACACTGTCCTTGCTTTAGCCTTCTCTGCTAGGATTTTTGGCTTCCACAACTGATGGCTTCCTAGGATGTTTAATGCTTGCACAGTGCTGGATGTGCACAACAGAAGGCTGCCCTACTTTGACATTTTCTTTATTCCAGAGTGTGACTGGAGCTGTAATGCTTGTAAAGGTCCCAGGAGGACTGACTGCCTGCAGTGCATGGATGGCTACGTTCTGCAAGATGGGGCCTGTGTTGAACAGTGCCCACTAGCTTTCTACAGGGAATCGGACACATGCCAGCGTAAGTCTCTGTGACATGGCTTGTAAATGTCACTATGGTGCCATGCTTCCTTAGTTCATTTTCCAATGTCTCTAACTCTCATGTGTGTGCATATCAATTTTTTGATTTTGAAGGCGTGCCCTAACTTGAAACTGCAAATCCCCTTCACACAATATATCTCTGGATCTGTAGACGTATAGGTATAAATGTAATCGACCCAGCCGTGTGTTCATTTTGTGCAGGCAGCAGTAAAAAGCCTAGTTGGTAGTACATAAATTGTAGTGAATTCTTTCAGCTTTGCAAATGTTTTTCAGGATGTGGTGACCATTGCCTCCAGTGTCACCATCCAAATGAGTGCAGTCATTGTGAAGCTCCATTTTTCCTCTTGGAAGCACATTGTGTGCTGGAGTGTGGGAAGCGATATTACGCAGATCGTGCGGAACAGAAATGCACAGGTGAACAGAACTGGTGTGAGAAGCTGGAATGGGACTGAGGTTGCAACTCTGTAGGCTCTGTGTACTATTAATTCTTGCGTGGCCAACCAGGAGCACCTCTGACATGCAGTGATATAAAACTCATTGCTGACTAGGTGAAATCAGTTGGAGAATTAAGGAACAGGCTCTGTCTACACTGGAATCCACTTATAGTGAATTGGGACAGAGTGAAATTCCAGGCAAACAACAACTCGGGTTTTAGTGAGCCTCTACTTATGACATTTGCCCATAATAAAAAATAACATATACTGTTATATAATAAATCCACTCTATTATAGCTTTCCACTGTATGTTCAGAAATAGCTAGTTGGGCAGGGTTTGAGCATGTATTCAGACTTTTCAAATGTGCAAAAATAATTGCGGTTCCACTTTTAAAACATCCAGCACTGACTCTCATACCAGGAAAAGCTTCCTACAAAGAACATTGAATCTCTGTGTATTGGTGCATGGGTGAGTTAGCACTGTAGATACAGTGGGTGTATTTTGGGGGGGCATTTTTTATCATTAGGCAGGGTAGTAATGAGGAGTAGCTGTTTCCTAATCTCAGCACTGGAATACCTGTTACTGGGATATCAGTTCTTGCATTGTTTGAGGTGTCTAATGAAGTTGTGTCTTCCCGTGCATATCAGCTTGCTCTGCGGGATGCTTGGAGTGTGACAGTGCCAGCGAGTGCCGCTTCTGTGACTCTTCCACATTCTTGAAGAACAGGCATTGTGTTTCGGACTGTGGTCATGGTTTTTATGGGAACACCAGGACCAGCAAGTGTGAAGGTGAGTTCCTCTCAGGATTGATAATGGAACTTAACTGATGTTTCTGTGACAGATGTTTGGCTCCAGTGGTAACACTTGTTTAGTAGTATTTTTGAAACCCAAGTTTTGTGCAGGGCCCCCTATGCTGTTCAAGAACTGGTTATTACAAACTAGTTTGCTATAATGTTTTTTTTCAGGAAAGTGCATGCATATGGAATTTCAAGTAAAGTTAAGAATAGTTAGGGGTCACTCTCTTCGACTACAACATGTCCCCGTCGCCTCCCATCATTGGTGGATGTGGCATAAAACCCATGTGGGAACAATTACATTTTTAAGGCCCGGTTAGACAAAACCCTGGCTGGGATGATTTAGTGGGAGTGGTCCTGCTTTTTAGCAGGGGGTTGGACTAGATGACCTCATGAGGTCCCTTCCAGCCCTATGATTCTATGATTACTGAGGCAACAATGATCTTATCATTTTCTGTGTATAGAGCACCATGAACTAATTATAGAGAAGGTCAGTAAGCGGCGTTATTCCCATTTTACAGATCGGGATACTGAGATAAGAAGCGACTTGCCCAAGCCCAAAGAGTCAGTGGCAGAATCTGATTTGAAATCAGTCCCCCCGACACTCCACTCTCTGGTCATCCTCCAGAGTACCATGTCCTCTGGTAATGAGAGTGGCACTAGGAAGGTCCGGCATACTGTCCAGCAGAGGGCAGTGGCAAATATACACATCTTAAGAGGACAGCGAAACACGTAAACATAGTCTCTGATTAGATACTGAGAGTATGTCTTATGCATTAATGACTTTTCCCCCTTATTTCTAGCCAACATGGTTGTGTCTGCTCCCCATGTGAATGGTTCCCTGACAGTAGGGATTGGTGGGGTAAAGCCACTAGACTTCTCCTTCGTGGATGTGCGAGACCTGGGTGACAGAGTGGGAGGCCTGCTGTTCCATGTGGTCAGCCCTCCCACCAATGGCAGGCTAGTGATAATGGTGAATGGGAAAGATGTGCCACTGAACGCGGGTGACCACTTCAGCTGGGAGGATGTGAAGGAGAAGAGAGTCCGCTTTGTGCACAGCCAAGAGAAATCCAGGTGACCAAGCGCGTCTTTATTTCCATCTCTTGCCTTGAGACGGTGGATGTGCCCCGAAGAGTTACTCACTTGTCAGTCAGCACAAGTGCTGTAACTGCTTCTTTCTGTGAGGTGACTCCAGTGTTTGCATCACCTGTACCAAAGCTGCTGTGCCGTGCTATCGGAGACAGCACATTGTTTCCTCTAGGCTTAGAATTGGAGATGACTATGATCCAGCTCCCATTTGATTTAATGGGAGTTTGCTGTTGGATTCAATGGGAACAAGAGTAGGTCCTGTGCTTGAGATCCGGGGGTGGTGAAGGTTCATGTTTTAAATATAGTTGTGGTGTTTAGTTATTTGACACCTACTGGAAAATATTCAAATGACTATGTAGGTCCACATCCCAGCCTGACCTGCATTCATCCACTGCTGACATCACACACTCAGGTTCTAGGTCCTGACACTGTGGTCCATCACTTCCTGTCAACTACTTAGGAGAGTTCACATCCTAAACATTTGAGGAAATTCCATCTATTGACTGCCGCTTGTACGTGCTTGAGAGTGCACTGGTCAGTCAGCTAAATTCCATGCTCAGTTACACCACCATAGAGCCAGAGTAATCTCTAGTATCTGGATTGGAATCAGTTTTACACCTGTGTAACTAAGATCAGAATTTGGCCCATTGTTTTCAGTTATAATTTTGCCTTTCGGAACGCCCTTGATGTGAGAATCTCAAAGCACTTTACGAATATTACCTAATTCTGAATAGATGTGAGGCAGCAGCATGTGATTTTCTGTTGAGCTAGAGATTTCTTATTGCATGACCTTCAAAAAGAACTGCTAAGATGTTGACTTGAGAATTTTTGTTGCTTCATACTCTGCACTTCAGGAGATCTAATGGGTGGGATTTTCAATGAATCTTAGTGAATTAGAAGCAAAGATGCTATTGAAAGTTAAGGGGACTTTAGTTCCAAATCACTTAGAGCAGTGGTTCCCAGCCTGTGTCCCAGGGACCAGAAGTGGCTCTCTGGGGCTTTCAAAGTGGCCCACAGCTCCCCTCCCGCTGGCTGCAGAAGGGAGCTGCTGCCTAAGGACCCCAGCAGAGCATGTTTCTGCAGGGCTAAAAGGCAGGTGCAGGTTCCTTGCCTCAATCAAAGGACTGGCTATAGCAGGGAGCACGGCAAAGCGCTCATCCCAGGTCCATAGGAACCAGAGGGAGAGGAGAACTGATCTTCCGCCCCACTGGCTGCAGAAGGGAGCCACTGCCTAGGGACCCAGGTAGAATGCACAGAGCTACAGGATGAATGCAGTTTCTCTGCTGCAGCCAGGGAGATGAGAGATCTGCCTCATTGCTGAATTCCTTTCATCTGGCTGCAGTGGTGGTTGGGGCCTGCTGGCAGAGACTGGGGGCCCATCAGGGTTGTAAAAATTATATCTGTCGCCCTCGATCCAAAAAGGTTGGGATGGGAATCAGAGTTAAAGAGGCTTAGTGTATTAGGAGAAAAGATGCCATTGAAAGTTAATGGGACTTTAGTTTCCAGATCACTTAGATTCTTTTGAAAATCCCACCCAGTATTCTTTAATTGAGACTAATTTATTGAATTTTGCACATACTGGCTTACTGTAATAATAGGCAAAGGGAAATTGAAGTATATTATTACATACTGTGAATGCACTTCACTAAATATACTATGTAAATCCAATTGCAGACGTATTTAGTTCACCTGCCACTAATGTACGCATCCCTCTCTGATTATATAGTATGTGATCTTTTCCAGAGGGGTAGCCATGTTAGTCTGTGTACAGCAAAAACAACGAGAGTCCTGTGGCACCTTAAAAACTAAACAATTTCTTTGGGCGTAGGCTTTCGTGGTCTCTAACCTACTTTGTCAGGGCATGTACACACAATCAGTTTACCGCGCATTAAAACTCATTAATGCGCGATAACAAGCACAGTGTACATACGTGCAAGGGTGATGTTGCGCGTCAAGCCCCTTGTTGTAGCGCAATCCAACAACCACTC
>ML685812.1:12524613-12610199 GCA_007922175.1 Pelusios castaneus | reverse complement strand
TCACACGGTGAATGCTCCTTTGCGAAAGAAAGTGCACGTGTGTACACGAGAAAGCACTATATTTATAGCGCTTTACTTGTCCCGCAATAACTTATTATTCTCGTGTGTACATAGCCTCATATGCATGAAGTAATGGAAACTACAGTTGAGAGGTGTATATATACATACGCCAGGGTGAAGGAGGGCAAGTGTTAACAAAGTCAATTCACTTAGGGAGATGAGTCCTATTCACATCAGTTGATTAGAAGGTGAGAATGTGTGAATAGGGACAATCACTTTTTGTAATGTGTTAACCATTCCAAGTCCCTATTCAGACCCACTCTGATTGTGTTTTGACTTGGAATGGTTAGCACATTACAAAAAGTGATTGTTCTATTCACACATTCTCACCATCGAATCAACTGATGTGAATGGGCCTCATCTACCCTAACTGAATTGACTTTGCTAATGCTTGACCTCCTTTACTCTGCCATATATAATATACCGCTCAACTGTAGTTTCCACTTTATGCATCAGACAAAGTGGGTTGGAGCCCACAAAACTTATGCCTGAAGAAATTGGTTAGTCTTTAAGGTGCCACAGGACTCTCGGTTTTTTTTATATCTTTCTTTTCTTCTATGAGCGCATTTCATCCATTCATATTATTCTGTTTTTATGGGGGGGTGGGATTTTTTTAGGAAAGGTCAATTTTCCTTGACTGTCAGCAATCAGCAATTCTTCTCCCAGTTGGAAGTGATCTCCGTGCAAGCGCTGTCGACACAGGTAATAAAACAAAGCTGAAGAAATGCCTGATTTTTTTTATATAAATTTTAAATTTACAAGCAAAACTTGTTGGCTTGTAACAATGACATGCAGATGAGCAAAATTCATTGATTTAAATTTCTGTAAGCCAAAGAGATTTTACCAGAGACACGTCCAGCTAGGTTCTCCTCTCTTTTACGCTACTGTGAATGAGTAGCTTCATTTAAATTAATAGAATTACACTATGTAAATCCAGTTTCAGTGAGAGCAGAATTAGGACCAGTGAGTATTCTAGTGCTGTGCACAATTACTATGGTACAGCAGGACAGTAGCTGTCCTAAAGCTAAGGTTGAGTCACTTACTGTTTAAAATACTCTTAAGGTTAATGGATGAGAGTCTTTTATTGTACTGGAATTGAGTCGCTATTGATCTCTACACTAGAACTTTTAGGGCCTGAGAGCCTGTAGCTAGATTTTTCTGTTCCAGAGCTACTGATTTAATACACTCATAGGAACAAATAGCAATGGGCTTTCTAAATGTCTCTGTAGTCATTTATGTACCCCTTAAACTGCTCACTCCTTTTATGTGGGTTGTGCTTATAGCCCATTGCATTCCCATTGTATATTATTGTTTTACTATTATTTAATGTCTGTAGTCTGCTGTTACTTAGAAGCCTCAACCAAGTTGGGGCTCCGTTTTGCTAGGTGCTGTACAAACATATAGAAAATGAGGGTTCTTGCCCCAAAGAGCTCACAGTCTGCCATATGAAAGGTGGATGAGTGTAACAGGTATTCAAAAAGACGACAAAATTAATTGGATTGTTTAGCACAGGTGAGTTGCGTGTGCAGCTCTTAGCCAATGAGTAGCCGTAATCACAGCTCACTACTTTTATCGGACCAGATTCTCATTTAAACAAAGGCTATTTTACACCACTGTGGCCCATGTAAAGGGGAATGAGAAGCATGCACTTTAAAGCCTCTTTATACCATCAAAGCAGTGTAAAACAGCCTCAGTGCTACTGAGAACCAGGGCCGTAGTCTTATTAATGCTGGCGCTTGCCAGCCTGATTCAGCACCCTTCATCAAAATGAGTCATTTCAGAAATATATAAAAGTGTCTTGAATCTCTCCAATTAGGCTGAGATTTTCGACAGCTATAAGCTAATGACAGTAGGACAGCTGCCAAGTGCAATCCAACTCCAAAGCAGAAATGGGGGCATGCTGGTCCGCTGATACCCTCAGTACGTATAGCATTGGTGACCATTTTATTTGATGTTCCTGGTGTGGAAGGGTTGTTTGGGACTCAGAATCTCTTGATCTTGGGAGGTGCTCAGCGCCTCATAGGATTGGGCCCTTTAATAATAATTTGAGATTTTTATTTTTTTTTAAATCTTGATTGTATTTTCTTGCTTTTAACCACTATTTTGTGTGGGGGCTCAATTAATACCTTATGCTACAACTCAGCAGCCCTCCTTATGGGGAAGAACTAGATAACTAATATGAACCTATTAAAACTTGGACTGTAACTGCACTTCTTCTCAGGATGTGTACAGTTATATAGTGTCTTCGTGGTAGAGATTGGATACCCCTTGACCCTCGAGTTAAAGCTGTCGTTGATCCCATCTGTGAATTGACTTTGTTTTTCCATAAAGCATATGTTTGAGTGTTATGTACTTTGTGTAGCAAGAAAATATTTCATTATAGACCTGCTCTTACGCTGTTGAAGTCAATGGTACAACTCTCATTGGTTTGAATGGAAGCAGAATAGAGGTAGGATGAGAGGTCTGATCCAAAGCCTATTGAAGTCAGTTCCAACTCGTGACTTCAGTGGGCCTTGGGTCAGACCTTAGGGTCAGTGTGTGCACAAACACTTCATGCATTAGGTAAGATGAAGAGTTAAGGATGCTACTGACTGATTCTTCTGGAGACATCAGGCCTAATTCAGCCCTGGTGTGATTCCATTGACTTCAGTGAAAGTCTGCCCATGCCATGTCTAGTCTAAAGGCTGAGGTGCTTAATTCTCATTTTATCTGCTGGAGAAGAGATTTATTGATTAAGAAATTAATAACCCAGTGAAAAGGAAGTAGGTTTTTGCTTTATTATTGTTAAGGCTCACTTCTTCACCAGTAGAATAACGAAACTCTGTGCATTCCCATGCTACTCCAGTCAGTCATTTCCACCTTGAAGCTTTAACATAAGCTGAGGCCTCCCAGCCATTAGGGGTCACATAGGGTCATTTGTGTGTTAGAAGCCATCCCTTTAGATTTCTTTTTAACTTGCACATTAGGGAATAGATAATTATCCGTAGTATATATCATGTGCCTTTGCAGTGGTATTCCTTACACAGCCATAATATCGGTTTAATAATTGTGGGATTTTTTTGAGGAAAAGAGTGGGTCTGAGATGAAGAGGAGCTGTTCTAAAAACAGCCCAGATTTCAGCAGATGTATTTGAAACTAAGCTCATTATTTTAGTTGTATTATGGTTGTGCCTAGAGATTCAATAGGGGAGAGGGCCCCAGGTGCCAGGTGTGTGAATACACAAGGAGAACACAGTCCCTGAGCCCAAGAACTTATAATTAAAGTAGGTAACAGTAGACAACTGGTGGTTGTCTTTGGCTTCTGGTTTTGCTTTTTTAAAAAAAAAACCCTTTTCTAAATGTTCGTGTTGCCCTCTTCCTAGATAATGCAGCATTTGAAACTTGAAGAAAATGCACTTCTACCGATACCTAACAGGTTATATTGAAACAATGGTCTGAGTTATATGCCTTTCTCCTAACCCACTATTCTCTTGTCTAGTAGACTGTAAGCTCTTCAGAGCAAGGATAATCTACTGTTTGGTATTTGTACAGTGCCTAATTCAATGGGGCACTGATCTTGGTTGATGCCTAGGCATTACCCATTATTAATAATGATTCCCTGCCACCTGGACTCTGGTTTCATTTGATAACACAAACTAAGCATGGTTGGGCCTGGTCCCTACCTATATGGGAGACCTCGAGGAAAGCCCATGAGACGCAGGAATTGGTAACGGTAAATGCAATAGATGGCACTTTTTTCTTGGACTACATATGGAGCCGTTAACCCAGTAAATGCAACTGGAGGCAACACTGTTACATAAAAATATGTGCTGAAACTTAATGGACATTTTCCCATTCTTTATAGTCCTGTCTTGATAGAAATGATGTCTTCTCCTTCTCAGTCATTGGGCAGATGAGAGGGTTGTAACTGGATGCCAGGACAGCAAGTGTTAGGGCACAGGGCAGCCACAGAAGTTCTGGGTGTGTTTGTAAATTGTCCACCAAGACAGCAGGGCAGGATTATTTTTGCTCAAACCTGGTATTTATTTCCATTAATACTCAGGATCCCTAAGTCTCCTTGGGTGCGTCTACACTGGTAAATTAAGTCGACTTAAGCTTGGCTTAAGTCGACTTAATGTGCCCTGCATCTACACTACACTTTGCTTAAGTCGACTTAAGCAAAATAAAGTCGACTTAATGAAAATTAAGTTGACTTTATTAAACCACCTTTCTACTCGACCTAAGGCTTAATTCAATTTTTTAAAGTCGAATTAAGCCAGTGTAGCCCTGGGGTAGCCCTAAGTCGACTTAGGGCTACCCCAGGACTACACCAATGCCCTCCCTGCCAGGGGGGCACAAGGGGAGCCTGGCATGCCCCCCAAAGGGCAGGGCATGTAGGCAGGGTGTGACGCTGTCTGGATTTAGAGAGACAACAGAGTCTTGTGGCACTTTTAAAGACTAACAGATTTATTAATCGCATGAGCTTTCGTGGGAGAAAGCGTCTGACGAAGTGGGATTTTCTCCCACGAAAGCTCATGCTTCAAAGCGTCTGACGAAGTGCGATTTTCTCCCACGAAAGCTCATACTTCAAAGCATCTGACGAAGTGGGATTTTCTCCCACGAAAGCTCATACTTCAAAGCGTCTGACGAAGTGGGATTTTCTCCCACGAAAGCTCATGCGATTAATAAATCTGTTAGTCTTTAAAAGTGCCACAAGACTCTGTTGTCTTTCTACAATAGACTAACACGGCTACCCTTTTGGAATTGGATTTAGAGAAGCATTTATATTATTTTCAATGGATATCTCATAAATGCTCTATAATCCATAGGAACTATGTCATGTTTAGTATCAATAGAAAGGTAGTAATTTGCTGGGAATGATTATATAGTTTATGTCTAGGAATTCTATTTTGATTAGAAGTTGAATTTGATGTTATATCCATACTTTAACTTATGTTAAAACCATTGTGTCCTTAATGATTAGGAATGTGCCAGGACAATGGTCCCAGGGAGTTACCTGATGAGCCATTAGGACACAATGGTTGTATTCCTTATGTCTTTAATGGCTCATCAGGTAACTTCCTGGGACCATTGTCCTGGCACATTCCTAAACATTAAGGACACAATGGTTTTAGCATAAGTTAAAGTATGGATATAACAACAAATTTTAACTTCTAATCACAATAGAATTCCTAGGCATAAACTATATAATCATTCCCAGCAAATTACTACCTTTCTATTGATACCAAACATGACATAGTTCCTATTGATTATAGAGCATTTATGAGATATCCATTGAAAATAATATCATAAATGCTTCCTAAATCCAGACAGCGTCACACCCTGCCCACATGCCCTGCTAGGGTCCCTGTCCCCCTTTGCCCCATTGCACACAAGGGGTGCCCCCCCTGCCACCGTGGACCTACCCAAGGTCCCCCTAGCCCCACAAAGTCGACCTAGAGCATCCAGTGTGGACGCTCTAGGTCGACTTTGTAAGTTCCCCTTTAAGTCGACTTTAAATTTAAGTGTAGACACACTAAGTCGACTTAGTTAAGTCGACTTAAAAGTGCAAGTGTAGACATAGCACTTGTTCCAGGTAGGCCTGTTTCATTTGCATATGTGTACAAAAGATTGCCCTACCAAAATTAGAGTGACGGATCTAAAAGTCGCTTATTCCTCAAAGTTCCCATTGACTGTAGCAAAACCAGGCTTTGTCCCTGGAGGATTTTATCCAGCTATCCAAGCAGAGCAACAAAGGGGATACAGACCGTGACTAGGTAACTTTGCTTCATGCAAAAATGTCCTAAGGTTTTTTATTCAGCTTGCTGCAGTGTGAAACTCACCCTTCTAAGGTAATTAAATCTAAATAGCTAGCTGTGCTAAGGTCTCAGACCCCTCGTAGGGAAAAAATGCAGTTAGTGAATCCTGGATGTTTAGAAATAGGGGCTTCTCATCACATAAAGGGAATTGATCTCCCCACCCCACACCTTTCTTCCCAGACTTTTGTCATTATTAGAACACTGTGGCTTAGCAAACAGTTAAGAGCTGTTTTTATATTTCAGGCCCCATACATACTAAGGAATGAAGTCCTTTTTATCCGCAGAGGGGATACTGGATCAATAACAAATGCGTTGCTTGATATTCAAGACAATGACAATCCCCAGGATGTAGTGGTGGTGGTTTTAGACCCTCCACATCACGGGCAGCTGGTCAAAGTACCAGGAGACAGAGCTTCTGAAGTCCATGTATTCCATCTTGATGACTTGGCAAGTGGACTCCTACGTTACGCTCATGATGGCTCTGACAGTCTGGATGATATGGTTCTTCTGCAAGTGAATGATGGGCACCACTTTCAGAACGTCCTGTTCCATGTAAAGATTTCTCCCAAGGTATGTTCCTTTCTTCAATGGCCAAGACAGAAGTTCATAAAAACAGTAAATCTGTGGGGGGAGGTGAGAAACGAGACATCGCTGACTGGGATGTGGCAAGGGAGGGGCAGGTGCCAGGCAAGCTGAGTTTGTAAAAACTTGCCTGTTGGCATTTTGGTTTGTAGCCCCAAATTGAACACTGGTTCAACTTCTGTGGTTTAGCTTAACTAAAGAGTCCCTGTTTCAGTTCATCTCTAGCTGCAGCTTGAGAATTGGAAATGCACCATCCTTTCCTTTCTTGTGGGAGCAGTGGGCATGTGAGAAGAAGAGGGATTGATTCTACCATCACTCCCTGGGACGAAGGGATACTGAGGTCATGGTAGCAATCAGCAAGCAATAGTCCGATATTAACAAAATGTTCAGATCTGGATCCAAACATCCCACAAAGTCCAAGGGTGCACTGATTAGGGGATTTGGGTCAGCAAATTATAGAGTTAAAGGCCAGAAGCAAAGTTCTGACCATATAAGAATTCAAACTTCCCCAAAGCGTGGAGGTGTTTGGGTTTGAGACCTATTTATGATGGGCTTTGAAGTGGGTTATTCATTTGACTTTCTGACTAGAGGTTAGCTTATGTAGCTAGGTGATATAATTAGAGGAGTACAGAAGAGAAAAACACAGGTCTTCAGAGAGTTCTTCTGTTAGTGCCCAAGACATAACTTAATGTTTCACAGTCAATACTAAATTGTGAGAAGAGTGAACGTATCTGGAAAGTGAATGGATCTTAGGACTGTCAGGAAAAGAAGCCTATATAAATTAAGGCTTAGTGAACAAGGTGTTTGAATTACTGATTTCAGGTTTAAAGTAATGGGCAGTATCGAATGCAATGGGTTCATGGCTGCTCAATATCCTAAGGCTATCAAGATCACTGAAGTTTAATAAACTTTACTTAATATTTGACCCATCTTTAATTTATAATAAAGTTTCTAGAGATATTTGAGAGGAAACCCTTAAAATTTAACAAGTATTATTGTTTATTTTATTTCTTCCATTTTTATTAAAAACTGGCTATACCTACTTGTAGTAGTTAGCTGTATTATTAGTAGTTGGCTGTATTATTCCTATTTTATGTACCTACAATATTGCAATAAAGAAAATTAGGGTGCATTATCTATTTTTTAATCACATAACTTTTTTATATAAAAACCTGAAATGCACTATGGAATACAATTAGTGTGTTAGACATTATCAAAAATAAAGTTGTGTTAATCATTTCATTGCTATATGTTATTGTCATAAGATAAGACTCTCCAAAAAGTTAAGGATTTGTCCACTTCCAGAACCTTTACTTGATATTTGCCACCAGATAAGAGGTCAGATTTGTGCAGTCATACTGTTGTGTACTGTGGAACCCAAGAATTACAACTGACTTCCCTATATAACTTTGGCCAAATCCCTTAATTTTTTTGTGCTGAAGGTAGTGCCATTCTCCCATTCTTTTGTGTGTCTTGAAAATTGTGAGCTCGGATGATAAGGTCTTTGTGGCAGGGCTGTCTCTATGTCAATGTTTCTCAACCTTCAGTGGGCTGGGGAACACCTAAACGTATTAATTACTTCATGCGGAATACCTGATGAAATTCTCAAAAAAGCTGGTAACGGTGGTAGGAGATTTAAAATGCCTCAGTTGCTGCAAAGCTTCCAGGAGTGCGTCAACATCCACTGCCACGCACCTGGAAGCTTTTTGCTGCAACTGGTGCGTTGAATTGCTCCTTCCCTTCTCCACTCAGTCCCCCCAACAGGGAGGGGTCAGAGTGAGTCACGGAGCACCAGAACTATGTCTGAGGAGCACCAGTGTTCGAAAGAACACCGGTTGAGAAACACTGCTCTATGTGCACGGAGCCCTCTTCTCATTTGAGACTGTCACATAAACAGTAAAAATTAGTTGCATGACTCGAGCGAATCCATCCAATAATCAGAAAGGATTTCTTCAAAACTACTGGTGATGAGTCATTTGGGCTTCACCAGAATTAGAGCAGCCACACCTGTCCTGTCTGTGGATCAGCAATCTTTGTTGCTTCTGCACCTCTGAGAAAGTAGCCTTTAGGACTCAAGCTAACAGAAAAAGAATGGTCAGATGTTTGGAAGCAGCTCAGTTGTTGAAAGTGCTGTTTGATACTAATTGGCCAGGTTTTAGAGCAAATGACAATGAGGGGTGAATTGCCAAGTGTGGTCTGTTTTATTAATCAGTTTCACTCTCCCTTGCATCACATTATTTTCCAGAGTCGCCCTTTGCAACATTTAGCTCCAAAGAGCAATCAAGGTAGTGAGGCAGAGATGAGAGCACAACAGGCTTTTGCTTGAGGTAGGGCTGGCATATACCCAGTTTCTACCTTTATCCTAATTATCACCTTTCTGCAATAGCCTTGGGGGATGAATTAGATGCAAGGATTATCTCAGAAAAGGCGCTGGCTAGACACACACAGGACTTCTTTTTCTTCCTGGTTTTCATCCAAAAGTTGTTACGGATTCTGCTATAATCCTAGCTGGAGGGTATTTTTTACCCCTGCTTCTAACCTAAGTAGATGAGGCTTATTATAATGCAGAAGCGAATGATTGTAAGTGGTGTATCCTGATTTGAAAACATTTCTAGGACTTCTATTAAATTGGCTTAAAGAGTAATCTCATAAGGTCTTCATCTATTGAAGTTCCATGTTATTAGAACCCAAACATGAAGTAAGGACCATGGAGGCTTTCAAGTATTATGGAACTGAAATATTTGCTAATCCACACTACCTGTGTTGGGTTCTGCAAAGTATTTTCTTGGGTGCTTGTGTTTGCTGACAACCTGATCTTAAATACTTGTAAGGCCCCGTTATAGGACTGTTTGAACTACTGGAGCCTAAACGACTGGCCTCATTGACCTGCATTTCTCTGTTGTGCCCCCTAACCCTTTTATATTGCTGTTTGTCCTGCCATTGATGATACTCTATTGGGAAACAGTCCACACC
The DNA here is from genome assembly GCA_007922175.1 of Pelusios castaneus. Classification (NCBI taxonomy): domain Eukaryota; kingdom Metazoa; phylum Chordata; order Testudines; family Pelomedusidae; genus Pelusios; species Pelusios castaneus. The sequence continues at coordinate 12,600,787 of ML685812.1, read as the reverse complement.
GTAAAAAATGTATCATCAAATCAGCCAAAGGGTGTTAGACCTGGCTGCATGTTGTATGTTTCTGTTAGGTATCAGCCTTGCTAATGGGATATGGAACCCTGTGCCTTATGGATGGCCAAAAGCTACTCCGATCAGAGAAACAAACAAGGAGTCCTGTGGACTGACCTAGACTAACACGGCTACCCCTTTGGAATTAGATCAGATAGTTGTTTAATATTCTGTGTAGTAAAAGATAGTAGTCTTGGTTCATTCTGTAGTTGGATGAGTGTCTCTTGCTGGTAGTTGCAGCAGGAAAGCCCAGGTTTGAATTGGCACAGAGACTGAATTATCTTCTCACCCTGAGGGGCAAGTCAGCATCGGAGGTCTTTCATTTGCAGCACTCATGAAAGGCACGCTAGAATTCACGTGTGCAGGTGGGTGCACACACCAAGTGGAAAGATGCCAATCAGCCTTACCACCAATAAACAAAAATCTGTCATGATGGTGCCACCTGCTTCACTAAACACTGAGGGAGACCTGACTGTGGCCTCACTGTAACTTGTCACTTACAAATAAAAGGATTAACCAGCACGAAGGAACCTGTAGCTGAGCCCATTTTTATTAATTAGTTGGCTCGCAGCATCAAAGCCAGCTAGGAATGTTGTTTCAAAATGACTGATTGACTTAATGTGGGGCATGCAGATCCCTTCACTCATTATGCCTTGGAAACGAGGGGATGCCATGGTTGCTCTGGAACTGTGACCTTGCTTTTAATTAACATTTGCTTGGAAAGTTTTTCTTCTCAAACAGCACATTTTTTGGCCCTCACCCTCAAAGAGCTCTGAAGCACAGCTTCTCTCTCCTTTCCCTCTTGCTGTAATAAATCTGGTAATCTCTCTGACCCTTTAGAGCTGGTAATTTCCTGCTGAATATTTGCTTTGATGTTGGACTCCATAAGTGCCGTGAAGTTACTGACTCTTCAAGACAGATGGAAAGTGGCCAGTGGGTATTGGTAGGGTTCTCTTTAATGGGCAACCCAGTCCATCTTACTTCTGCTCAGTTCTTTTAAAGACTAAAGCCATCATTTTTTCGAGGGGAATGGCTGATGTTAAATGATGTAATATTTAGACTGCGTGACATTCTAACTTAAAAAAATTAACATTATGCATTTTAAATGGATTAAAAATTGACTGCTAATTCCCAATTTACAAAATTACTCTTTGTGATCTGTCAGCCAGTGGGAGTGTTTTAGTGGGGTCCTGCAGGAATCTGTTCTTGGTCCAGTATTGTTCAATATTTTTTAAATGATTTGGAAGATAATATACAATCATTGGTGGAAAAAAATTTTGGTAACACAAACCTTGGTGAAGTGGTAAACAATGAGGACAGTTAAGCAATACTGAACAATCTGGATAGTTTGGTAAACTGGGTTTATTTGAATAACATGCAGTCTAATGCAGCCATGTGCAAGGTCATGCAATGTAAGAACTAAGAATGTGGGTCACACTCAGGGCCGAACTAACACAGGAGCTTTAAGGGCTGCAGTCCCAGAACCCAGCCTAAAGGAGGGGCCCCACAGCCTGCCAAAATCTAGCCCTCGCCGAGCCACCATAGGCCTGCCTGCCCCACCCCCTGCCCTGGAGTAGGGCAGGAGCGCCGTGGCCTCTGGTCCAAGCCAGGCCCTGGACCCCACCCCACGGCACCACTGGGATGCAGACCCTGGATCCCGCCCTCTTCCCCTGCAGTACCACGGGATTGCGGGCTGTCTCGCAGCGCCTATCCCCTGAGCCCCAGACCTTACCCCTCAGTGCCAGCCGGGCCAGGCTGCCCTGCCCCCAGGCTGGCTGCTATGGTGGGGGCAGTGGGACTTTGGGCCTGGGAGGGCGTGGGCCCAGGAAAGTGAGCAGCCCAGGGCTTCTTAATCCAGTCCTGATCACACTTACTTCCTAGTCACACTTTCAGGATGTGCAGAATTGCAGCCTAGAAAGTAGTGACTGAAAGAGCTAATACGATTCTTGGCTGTAATGCAGGACAATATTGAGTAGGTGAAGAACAGTGTTATTACGAGTTCATTAATTATTAATTAAACCATTACTGAAGTAATGTGACACATTCTGCTGTCCGCTCTTAAAGAAGGATGTTGAAAAAGTTGGAAAGGCTCCAGAAAAGAGAGGGGGGAAAAAACCCAACCAAAACAACGAACCCCAGCCTTACAGTGTAAGGGATTAGGAAGCGCAATATATTTAGTTTATCAAAGAGAAGACTGAGGTAGCTTCACCGTGGTCTGTAAGTACTTACATAGGGAGGCAATTTCGAATAGTAGAGTGATCTTAAATTTAGTAGACAAAGGTATAATAAGATGGCTGGAAGATGGAGCTAGATACATTTAAATTATAAATAAGACACACGTGTTTGACAGTGAAGGTAATTAACCACTGGAACATTTACCTGGGGATGTGGTAGATTCTGAAACACTTGAAGTCTTTAGATTAAGATTGGATGTCTCTCAAAAATACATTCTAGTCAAACAACAAGATACGGGCTTTATACAGGAATTGCTGGATGAAATTCTATAGCCTGGGTTTACTCAGGAAGTCAGATGAGATGATCATAATAGCCTCCTCTGGCCTTCGAACCTATTAATCTAGGTTGGATGAGGTGTGTGAGAACTTGTCACTGTTGTTAAAACTGGCTTTACCTCAGGATCAATTTGGTTCCCATGTATTTATTTTCCAGCTGGAAAATATCCTCTGTTACAAATAAAGCAGGGCAGAACTTCAAGTTTACGTGTCTCCAGACACACTCCTGCACCCAAACCCTCAGTCATTTCATATATTCGCAAACACTTCTGCAATTGCAGGACTATATCAGAAGTTTTCCCCATCTTTTGATAGCTAGTGGGAAAAGTATATTGTTGGTTCTAAAGGCTTTGCATTTGGACTTACTTGCTAGGTTGTGAAAAGGGTGAGAGATTAAAGTCATTGCCAGGGCCTGTGTACTGAAGAGTCACTATTTCACTATGATGAAAATCAGACACTTAAAAGGTTGAATGCATTTTTATTTATGGCTTGTTTTTAAATGAGGGGGTGGTTTATAAGCATCCTTGAAGAAGTGAGGATGATGATACAGAAGAGGATTAGGGAGGGATTGACTGAGGACAGAAGAAGCTTGTCTCCCAAAGAGGACAAGAAAAAAAAGGTGCAAATGGGACAGAAGGAGGAGAAAGTGGAAGGTAGGAAGGAAGAAGGGGTGGGAAAGAGACTGGTAGGGCAGGGAACTTCTTGCTTTGAAGCAGATGAGGAGAATCAGAGAGTCAGCTGCATCCTGAGTTTTGCAATATTCAACGTCATCCTTCTTGCTTAAAAATTTGTTTATCTTGGCTCATTATCATTGCTCTTCAACCAAGCCTCTGCTGCTGTTTCCTCCACCCCACTTGCAGAGTGATGGAGGCGCCCGGCTGGTTACTAATCCCTTGGTGTGGGTCCCGGAAGGAGGCATGGTGCAGATCACCCACAGAATTTTGCGAGCAGAGGTTCCTGGTTCCAGTGACTCTGAGATAATATACAAGATCATCAAGGACCAGCCAAGATACGGTAACTTATTGTAGACTTTTTACTACCAGGAGACAATCTCTACTAGGCTTCTTCACTGCTTCTTCCCTGGAGTCTCCCACCCGTAACAGAAATTCAGGGTTCCAATTCTTTCAGAGCCAGGAACCCTCATCACAGACTAAGGAAATGATAGTTTCATGGTATTTTGTACACATCAAATGATTTTGGAGAACACAGTGTGTTTAAATACAATCAAAGAGGAATACTTAAACATGCTGTCCAAATTCTACGTTGGGTCAGTTAAAATGGGTTATAAAACAGTCATGGCTAGATTCCAGTTTGAATGCCCTGGTGGTGGTTCTGCACGTTCTGTTTTACTGTTCATGTCTGAAAATTCATTGAACTCCATGGAGTTAATATGGATTTACACCTAGATGCGCAAAGGTATATCGGCACCTAAGTCCTTTGATTTCAGTGGAAGTTGGGCACCAAGTACCTTTGGGGATCTGGAACCTACACCATCACTGGAGCATAATGTCACCCACTGTGTGCCAGTGATAACATGATGTGATAACATAAGAACATAAGAACATAAGAAAGGCCGTACTGGGTCAGACCAGAGGTCCATCTAGCCCAGTATCTGTCTACCGACAGTGGCCAGTGCCCAGGTGCCCCAGAGGGAGTGAACCTAACAGGCAATGATCAAGTGATCACTCTCCTGCCATCCGTCTCCATCCTCCGATAAACAGAGGCTAGGGACACCATTCTTAACCCCTTTCTGGCTAATAGCCATTTATGGACTTAGCCACCATGAACTTATCCAGTTCCCTTTTAAATATTGTTATAGTCCCAGCCTTCACAACCTCCTCAGGTAAGGAGTTCCACAAGTTGACTGTGCGTTGTGTGAAGAAGAACTTCCTTTTATTTGTTTTGAACCTGCTACCTATCAGTTTCATTTGGTGACCCCTGGTTCTTGTATTATGGGAGTATTTAAACAACTTTTCCTTGTCCACTTTTTCCACATCCGTCATAATTTTATATACTTCTATCATGTCCCCCCTCAGTCTCCTCTTTTCCAAGCTGAAGAGGCCCAGCCTTTTCAATCGTTCCTCATACGAGGCACTCTCCAAACCCCTAATCATTTTAGTTGCCCTTTTCTGAACCTTTTCTAGTGCTAGAATATCTTTTTTGAGATGAGGAGACCACATCTGTACACAGTATTCAAGATGTGGGCGTACCATGGATTTATATAAGGGCAATAATACATTTGCAGTCTTATTTTCTATCCCCTTTTTAATGATCCCTAACATCCTGTTTGCTTTTTTGACCGCCTCCGCACACTGTACGGACATCTTCAGAGAACTATCCACAATGACTCCAAGATCTTTTTCTTGACTCGCTGTAGCCAAATTAGCCCCCGTCATATTATAGGTATAGTTGGGGTTATTTTTTCCAATGTGCATTACTTTACACTTATCCACATTAAATTTCATTTGCCATTTGGATGCCCAATCACTTAGTTTTGTGAGATCTTTTTGAAGTTCTTCACAATCTGCTTTGGTCTTGACTATCTTGAGTAGTTTAGTATCGTCTGCAAACTTAGCTACCTCACTGTTTACCCCTTTCTCCAGATCATTTATGAATAAATTGAATAGGACTGGTCCTAGGACCGACCCTTGGGGAACACCACTAGCTACCCTTTTCCAATCTGAGAATTTACCATTTACTCCTACCCTTTGTTCCCTGTCTTTTAACCAGTTCTCAATCCATGAAAGGACCTTCCCTTTTATCCCATGACAACTTAACTTACGTAACAGCCTTTGGTGAGGGACCTTGTCAAATGCTTTCTGGAAATCTAAGTACACTATGTCCACTGGATCCCCCCTGTCCACATGTTTGTTAACCCCTTCAAAGAACTCTAATAGATTAGTAAGACACGATTTCCCCTTACAGAAACCATGTTGGCTATTGCTCAACAGTTTATGTTATGATGTCATGTCATTGTACTCATGTCAGTCCCATGATATTGGAAGGAAAAGCTGGGTGAGATAATGTCTTTTATCAGACCAGTTTCTGTTACCTTACTCACTCACCTTGTCTCTCTAATGTCCTGGGATGAATTTTGGCTTAAAAGCAACACAGAGTAGCATATATTCTGTGCACATCTGAGCAAAACCCTCTGAGGATAAAAAAAAAAAATAGTTTCTTGATTATTTTGTAATGAATGGGTTCAGTGGTGAACTAAATTGCTGGTATTGGAATCCTTCTTCAGTAAACCTTAATGAACCTCCTAATTCCCATTATGGAGTCTGATCTCTGAATGATTGCACTCACATGCAGTCTCCAGAATTGCAGGTGTTCAAAGCATCCTACAGGCTGAGAGGAAGGGAGACGGGGTAAGTCATGAGATGTGTGACTGAGGTACAAATTCAGAGAACCTGGATGGGAAAGAGAATAGAGCACATGGGAGTGGAAAATAAATATGAATAAAGAAAGAAGACTGTTCATTTTCCCCATCAGTTGTATTGTTTCATTACTAAGGACAAACAATCTTTAGACATGTGTTAGACCCAAATGAAGCGGTATTGTGGTTTTAATTTGCTAAACCAGACAAAATTAGAAATGGCTACTTTAGCAATACATGTTCTGCACATTTGCCTGTTTTTAGAATAGGTTTATTTCTTAAACAGCTGCCGACATCTCCCAGACAGAATTGATTAAAACAGTGCTACTGTTCAGTTCATCTGTCTATGTATCCTGTATTAACTAGGGCTAAGGAGTGTGCATCAGTTTTAATAATCTGACATATTTGTATGAAAATGGGAATTTTTTCCTTAAAAATCTATCTCTTGCTTCCTAACCCTAATCTGAAGTTATAATCCTTTGGTTTTATCATTGTAATTATCTCCACAAGAACTTTGGGATGATACAAACAGAGGTTTATGGCTTTAGCATGAGCTTTGGATCATCAAAGTTTTCTGTGAAATATTATCCCTAATAGTAACAATAATTATTTAAAAAACAGGGAAATGCAGAAAACTGGTCCTGAGTAAATGAGGCTCCTGCAAAAGTAAAATTTCAGATAACTGACACTTGTGTGTATTTTCTAGTCTCAGCCTGTTGTTGTTCTAGACCAATAAAAATGAACCTCCTATATATTTATATTTGCCTGATGCTTCCTTATGATTTGAGGGTTTACAGCAATTCTAGGGATTAAATCCTGGCCCCACAGTAGTCTCAAAACTCCAGTTGACTTCAGTAGGATCAGGGGTTAGCTCCAGGTTTGTAATATTAGTAAAATGAATCCAAAGGTACAGACTCATATGAATAAAGGTATCAGAATTAAGCCTATTAGGTTAAAACACCACGCTATCACTATCACAAATTATATATCGCTCTAAAAAGAAGTAAATTAAATTTTGAGGACCATCAGCTGGTGTAAATTAGCATAGCTCCATTGGCTTAAGTGAAGCTAGGAATAGTGTCTATTTCTGGTGTCCTGAATTCAAAAAGCATGTTGAAAAACTGGAAACTGTTCAGTGAAGAGCCATGAGAATGACTAGAACATTAAAAAGCATGCCTTGTAGTTAAAAACTAAAGGAACTCGTTCTATTTAGTTTATCAAAGAGAAGGGTAAAGGTGACTTGAGCACAATCAGTAAGTATTGACATGAAGAAAAGAAGGTTGAAAATGGGGGAGTGGGTCTTCGTTCTAGCTGAGAAAGGTATAACAAGGCTAAGTAGCTAGAAGTTGAATCTAGACATATTCAGACTCTAAATTAGGTGAAAAAATTGGTAATTAACCACTGAAATACTTACCGGGGATGGAGGAGTGGCAATTTTTAATCAAGAATAGATGTTTTTCTAAAAGATTTTCTCTGGTTAAGCCACAACTATTGCACTTGAAGCAAGAATTAATTCAGGGAAGTTCTGTGGTACATCTACATTGCATGCTAAGACCAGGGTTGACTCAGGTTTGAGCCTGAGACTGCTTTCCATCTAGACACAAATCAATCTGTCGCAACTCAGCAAACAGTTAGAACCCTGGACTTAGAACTCCATTAGGAGCGTGGGTCAGCCCCCAAGTCACTCTATGACTCTGGTCTAAGCCTGGTCATTTTGAAATGTGAATGCAGATCAAGCCACAGACCTGAGATGGAAGGTCTTTAGCATGGCTGTACTAGGACCAGCAGTTGTAAAACCAGGATTACAAATGGACTGTGGACGCTTAAACATGGACTTAGAAATGCCAAATCCACAAGCTCAGGTCCTGCAAACTTGGGCTTTAGTGTGTGGTATAGACATACTGTGTTGTGCAGGAATTGTGACTAGATAGTCAAAGTGGTCCTTTCTGTCCTTAAAATTGATTGAATCCACATGTGCTGAAGATCCAGCCCTCGAACTCTATACAAAACATGAAATAGAACCTGATAATATTAGGGAAAAAAATCTGTATTACTCCTATTGCAATTAACAGAAAAACTGTTATTGAAGTCAGTGGTGCAGGATAAGGCCATCATTCCTGAAATGTTCTGAAGTTTTTTTCTGAAGTTATAGACTAAAGCAGTGGTTCTGAACCTTTATTGAAGCCTGCACCCCTTTGGTTCTCAAATATGTTCTTGCACCCCTTATCAAAAACCATTGAAGTAGGTCGGTTTTTTAAACCTAAGATATAACTATAGAATGAAAGAGAGAGAATTATATATTTATTTTAATTTCACAGTAAAATTAAGAATACATGAAATATTACCCTCTTTTAAAGTTTACCAGCTCAGTGACTCTCCTGCTGTTGCTTTTATTCAATGATATTCGAGAAAGAGGAACTTCTTTTGAAATAGAAACGTGCATGTCATCACTCGCATTTAAGCGGTTTTTGGTCTTTGTTTTGATGTGTAAGAGTGATGAAAATCCTAACTCACACAAGTATGTATGAAGTATATATGAAACAGAGTAGTTGTACTTACGTCATGTGCCTGTGCTTAATTTGTGTTTTCGATGATTTACCTTCTAAAAAAATCTGGTATGTCGTGCACGACTAGAAAGGGCATCTCGCACTCCAGGGGGTGTGTGCACCCCAGATTAAGAACCATTGGACTAGAGTATATACCCAGTTTACTTTTATTTTATCCAGATGCTTGCATTTTAAATAATTTAGAAGTTATAGATTAAATAGGCATCACAGCAGTCCTATAGGCTGTCAGTTACAAAAACATTTATAATAAGATACTAAACAAAGCAATCTACATCTTCAGCATAATGGAATCATTTGCCTGAGTATCAGAACAAATGAAAGGTTAGGAATTCATGAGTCTCAAGAGAATATCCTAATATCCATTCAGAGGTAATCCAAAGACATTAAAGATCACATGGGTCCCTTATTTGACTACCAGTTAGATATACTCTCCTTTCTAAAGATGTTTTTATTGTTGATGGTGTATGTTTTTACAAGATTTTTGTTTGGTTTGATTATATTTTTAGTATGTGATTGTGAATAAACACTGGATTATGTGTTACTAAATAAAATATTTAGGACCACTCTCAGTGAGTAGCACCTGACTCTGTGTAGTGTAGTGGAAGTCAATGGGGCTACTTATGGAGTGAAGTGGTATTCAACATGAGCAACAGTATAAGAATCTCCTTCTATACATATTTTAAGGATCAAAGTTGATCAATAATGAGATGTTTGATTTTGGGGTGGGGGTTGGGGGCGGTCTGAGTTTTTACAGAGAATTCTTTCTTGGGCTTTTGAGTCTTGCCCACATGTTCAGGATTTAACTTATAGCCATATATGCAGTTGGAAAGGAATTTTCCCCCAGGGCAGATTGGCAGAGGCTCTGGGAGTCTTTTGCCTTTCTCTGTAGCATGGGGCATGGCTCAATTTCTGGTGTGTTCTCTGTACCTTAAGGTCTTTAAACCATGATTTGAGGACTTTAATAACTTCAGTCACAGGTTAGAGGTTTATTAGAAAAGAGGGTGGGTGAGCTTCTGTGGCCAGTGTTGTGCAGGAGGTCAGACTAGATGATCATATTGGTCCTTTCTGACCCTACAGTCTATGGTGTACATTGTCATGGCTCCACTGAATCCAGTGGAAGGAGGACAATTTACATCAACTGAGAATCTGTCAGACTTTGTGTAAAAGCTGAAAAAAGTGCATTGATTTCCATGTGATATCGGGGGATCTTTGAACTGCATATTATTCTGACTCAGAGCTATAGAATTGCAGAGTTTTTACATCACTTAATAACATGGGGTGTTTGTCTGCATTAGCTCAGCATTTGTATATGTGCTGAATATTTCCATTTAACAAAACTACTAAAGAATAAAATGATGGGGTTAAAAGGTGCACAAAAGCGTCAGAGAAATGGGGCCAAAAAGATTAATGTGCACTCTGTGTTTTGCCACACGCACTTATAAAGAGTCAGCTCTTTGTGCTCATAGCGGTAGATAGGGTGGTCTGGGAACAGTGTACCGGCATGTGAGAGACCTGGGTTTTGTTGCTGGCTCAGCAATATGCCTCCTAAGTGGGTAAGTCACTTGATCTGTCCTATGCCTCAATCACCAATCTCTGGAAATATATTTCCCTACCTCACAGGGGTGTTCAGAGGCAAAATTCTCTAATGGTTTTAATCTAAAGCCAAACGAGTAAGCAGAAGAGGCTGCCCTTGGGTGAAGAATTTTCCCTTTGAATGCGCTTTGGTTGTGGGGAATGATACACATTCTTCCTTTTCTCATACATGGGCTCTCTCTCTGTGTTCACCTCTGCTTTCTCAGGTGAAGTGGTTCTTCTGGTTCCAATGTTAGCAGATGAATCATGGCAGCGCTTGCCTGATGGAAGAGCAGTCACACCAACCACCTCTTTCACTCAGCAGGATGTCAACGAAGGCATTGTGTGGTACAGGCACTTTGGATCCCAGACAGAGAGCGACTCCTTTTACTTCCAGGTACCATCTGTCTTGCCACTGTTGCTTAGCAAACTGTCCCACAGCAGCTTGTATATTCCTCAGCGATTTACTCACTTTGCTCATGCCTTAACCATTATCAAGACTGATCCTGGTGCCTGGCAACAGAAAGGTTTCATCATGAGAAGGGTCCCTGTCGATAGGACCAAACCTTAGAGTCTCAGCATAGGTAAAGCTCCCATTGATGCCGAAGAGAGTGTTGTTTGAGGGCAGGATGTGGCTGCAGTGGGAGAGGCATCCATCTGCAGAGCTGATTTGTCATGGTAACTCTTGCATGGTGAGGTTGACCTCATTCAGCAATCACAGACCACATTGCAAATGTAGAGGAAAACTGCCTTTCAAATGCCGTACAAAGGGGACTGCTAACTCCTAAAAGTGTGTCCGACTATTTGTGTAGTACCTCCATCCCAAAGAGTAGGCTCTCAAGAGAAGAAGTTAAAGTGCACCGCTCCACCTCTGTCTCGGAAGCCTCTTTTGGCAGGAGATGGAGGAGTAAAGTAATTAAAAATCTGTGAGAGTGTGACTGTCCCTAGAGTGATCAGGTGCACAGCAGCCTATACAGGGATGGCCTGGGTTAGGACTGCCCCCAAAATGAAAACAGCGGACTCATTGCAGCATATAAGACACTGAGTAGACTGGTGTGGCCAGGGGCTGATTCTTGCTGGGATAGAGAGAGCTTTCCCTTCCCCCTCCATGCCTCAATCTACACTGAGTATTTATTGTTTGCTGATGCTCAGGGCTTCCATTTTTTCAGGAGCCCTGCATGGGGGTCATCACGGACTCAGTGTCGGTGCCTGGGAGAGGGCTGGGACTGTTGCCCAAGCAGATCAGGTTTGGAAGGAGGGAGGGAGCACGGTCAGGCAGGGTGGTTTATTTTCCACACCTGCCTTGCAGAGATCACTAGAAAGATGTAACACAGCTTATGGGTCTCTTATCTTTCTGCACCCCTTGGAATAGGAATCCTTTTCAAGATAAGGAGTTTCCATGAGGCAGCTTCAGCCAAGGGAGTGATAGATGGCCCAGTGAGGAGGCGATGGACGGGTGGGAAATAACATTCTTTGATGAGATGGTTACAGTTTTCCTCTGTCCAGGCCTCTTCCCATACGTATATCTATGTATGTGGGTGACTCATCCATGGGAAGAGCATCACCTCATGATTTGCTGCTGCTGTTGGAGGCGTCGCTCATGACTCCAGCCTTAAGTTCTGTTTTGCGCTTAAAGCAGGCATTCAGTTTCTTTGTGCTATATGAAGAATGCAGCATACCTTTCTCCAAACTCACCGGATTCTGCGCAGCAAGTGGATTATTTGTGGGTTCGAGTTAGATTTGAAAACACCAAAGCCAAGTGACAACCCTGCTCCCTCATGCAATAATTTAATTTTCATAATAGACTGTGACTGTCATTATATCAGTACATGTACAGATAGACAAAAAGCCACAAAATGCACCCGACTGTCATAATAATAAAATAAACCCCAGCAGGCAGAATTATAATAAAATCCTTCAGACAGAACCTTGCATTTTGCCTGGAAAGTTTCGGTCTCCCATAATGCTAAGTCAACATGAACACTTGCAAGCAATATTTGCTACATTTGGTTTACAACTTAGAAGCTATTAAAGTTGCACTGGAGATGCAATTAAGGTAATTTCTGAAGTAATTAACAGAAGCGATAATGAGGAAGTTGAGAATGCCAGATGTTGAGCAAGCTAATCTTTAATTTAATTGCTGTGTTACTGTTAGGTATATGCCATTTGCATGAGTCAGAAGTTTGTTTTTAGTTTCTTGGTGCTGTGGCAATAACTGTATGAAGAGCCCTACAGGGGAAAGAAGCTACAGTTAGCTGTGTCACATCAGAAGATCATAATACATCTGTCTGAATCCAGAAGAGTGGATTGTGACATCCTAGAAAAAGCTAGCTTATCATTTTCAACAGAGCTCTGGAAATTGTAGTTCAACTGATATCAGCATAACCAGACCCTGTGACTGACTAAAATCATTTCAATTTTACTCTTAGGCATCATCTCACCAAAGCATTTTCATGCATATTCTTAGCTTGAAAGATATGTTATGTCCATACTCAGCAAAGTTCTATTCTATTGAATAAAGGAATTCTGTTGAAGTCAGGGGTGGATGGGACCTAATCCTTCCATGGTGTTGAGTGCTTGGCTGGGGTGCTGAGAATGGAAGGCAGGGAGAGCTAAGGACACTTACCAACTTTCAGGATTATTATAAATCTTTCTAGCATCTTTCTACACTATGTTTCAGTGCTTTTACATTTTTGTAAAAAAAAAATTATGCTGGATCCATGTGGTGTTTAAAATAAAGCAGTAGCAGCAAGTGGACGGTGATGAGTTAGGTACAGTTAATTTCATCTTGGCATTGAGGTGGCAGAATGGACCATCTTCCACTGTGGAGCACAAAGTCATCTTGTGCAGTAGTAACCTTGATAGTATATTGTATCAAAGAATAGTACAGTCTGGTACCAGCTACGTGAGTACATTGGATCACATAGAAGCAAACCTAAGAGATATTTGACTGACGGTATAGTGTGATTTTTATTATTTTTTCAGCATTTATCATTTAGTTCTACTACTGCTGACTCATGCTCTCTGGATCAGCCCCTACCTTTGTCCTCTCAAAGTGAAAAGGAGTAGGGAGGGTAAAAGGGGAAAGTCAGTCACATTTTCAAACAATAGCAATTCTTCATCATTGCAAATGGATTAAGATAAAGAATCCATTTGTATGATCTTGCATTTACAGGTATCAAGTGCTGTTACTCCACAAACCCACCTGGAGAACCACATGTTCAACATTGCCATTCTCCCACACATACCTGAAGCACCGCAGCTGTCACTTGGGTCTTCTCTCCATATGACTGTAAGTCTAACTCTGAGCCACTGACTAATTGTCACAGCGTTTTTCCTTCTCATTACGGGAGTGCACCAAGACCAGACTTTGACACAGAACAATTATCACTTAGTATTGCTTCTTTTCAGTGTTCTTCAGTCTGTCGCATTGTATCTGATTCAAGAATAAAGGCAAGTTTAAAGAAAAAGTTCTCTACATCTAGATGCACAGAATAGAAGAAAGAAAAGATAAATGAATTATAGTCAGATCAGAGGTTGAAAAATTTAAAAAAGTAGAAAATTAATATAAATAGAAATGATTGAGATAAAATTGTTGGTTGTAAAAGCTCTTAATAAAGAAGAGAAAGGAAGAAACTACATTTTACACCTTTCCAAAGAACTCCCACAGGTCCTGTATTAGAGAGACTATTACACTGGAGAGAGGTAAAAAGCATTGGGTTAGAGACACAAAAAATAGATCTTGTCAGTAACTTCACTGCAGACCATATCTACAAAGATCATCGCCTGCCCACATCACAAAGTTCTGATCCACCAGTCTGACAGCAGGAAAGTAGGTGGTTATGTTTTCCTAAAATATCAAGTCATGGGGTTTTCTTTTGCATTCTAAATGACCTTTTTTGAAACATTGGCACTGGAAATAACTATTGCATTTTTATACTATGCCATTTCAGCTACTGCAGTTGTTCCTCTAAACATTTTAATTTAAAGAGACACCTGCAGTGCTGGTGGGAATTAAATTAGACACACAAGCCTTGTAAGTGTTGGCAGGTGGATGTGGTATATAAGGCATACTTCTAATTTGTTCTGCTGCCTGCTCTGTTCCTGTGAATTACCAGATTGCCATTGTATACCTGAATCCTCTTTGAGGTTCTGGTGATACAAGCCACTAAGACCGAAATCCAGCCTTGGCAAAAATGGAATCAACTTCTATTAGCTTCAATGCAATCTGAACCTGATTCAACAAGGCTGAATTTTGTTCACATGGCCTTGTTTTGGGAGTGTAGGGCTGCAACTCACTCATGTTACTTTGCTTGACCCTGATTTTAAGAGCATTTCAAAACATCTCCAGGTAGGATGCAACATCGTTGTTTTAATGTTGGGCAGGGCAATGTGACACGGGCTTAATGACATTATTATTATTGCTTATAAATGTGCTGGATATCTGTTGTGAGTGCATGGCTATCCAGTAGTGCACACCCCTGGCCAAGCATGGTACTGCTGGCTTTCCCTGCCTCAGTTTCCTCCCCTTAGGTGACTCTATTTGGCTCTCCACAGACTGGTGGTGCTGAAGATGTGACTTAGCCCTTCAGCCAAATCACAAGCAGACCTAACCTCAGTCCAACAAACAATAAGGTCCTTCTGCCCTTCAGAGCTCTCTTCAGTACAACCTCATCTCTTCAGCACAGCCTTCTCTCCCCTTAAAGGGGCCATTCACCCTGTGACAGTGCCAGATGAAAATAAAGACCCAGTCTGTGCCCCAGAGAGTCAACGTGACCCAGCAAGTGAGGGTCATAAAGAGACAAGATGATAGTGAGGGGAGTAGAGTGACTGTAATAAATTCATGTCATAATTAAGGCCTGAAGACATCTCGATGGCTTTGCTATGTGTTAAGATTTATATTCTTCCTCCCTGCCCCTGCTCCCCTCTGCCATATTTGCTCACAGACAAAATGGCCAGAGTGAAGCATTCAGAGGAATTTGAAGATGGCCTGGGGAACAACGTTGGGGCAGCCATTCCAAGCATGTGGGAGATGGTGTGGAGTTGCCTGTGAAAAAAAAGCCATTGCTGAGAAATGTGAGAAACAGGGAGAAACATAAATGGAGATCAGGTCAGAACTGGAGGCATGGATGCATAATGCATGGTTCTGAGAAACAGGGCTAGTGGTCTGAATGAGATCTACAAGGCACTTATGATCTCATTTATTAATCCTTCATTCACGATGCTACGATATGCTTGGTTCTACCATGGGCATAGATGGAGAACAGGCTCCCTGCCCCCAAATGACTTTGCAGATAGACAAAAACACACTGGGAGGATAAAAATAACTTTTGACCTGCCTATGTTGGGTAGTTATACAATCCCCATTAGCATAGTATCTACATGCCCCACCACACCTGTGTGAAATAGGCAGTGCTAGTATCCCCATTTTATAGGTGGGGAACTAAGGGACAGAGAGATTAAGGACCAGATTTTCAAAGCCATTTAGGTGCCTAAAGATGCAGAGAGATGCCAAGTGGGATTTTCAGAAGCACTTAGGCACCAAACTCCCATTGACATTGAGTCAATGGGAGAAGGGCACCAAGGAGCTTTTGAAAATTCAACTAAGCATCTATCTTCATCTTTCGGCACCTACATGGCTTTGAAAATCTGGCCCTTAATGACTTGCCCAAAGTCACACAGGAAGTCTGTGATGAAGCCAGGAAATGAATTTGCTTGCATCTCCACAAAGGCTAGAACCAAACTCTTGAACCGTCCCTTCAGGTGTAAAGGGCTGGGTGGGGAATTCTTGCTGTTTTTTATTGGGTAGATAAAGGAGCAGTGCTAACCTGGCGAGTGATGGACTCTGGAAGAAAGTCAGCATATGATTTTTTTTTAGAAGAAATAGGTTTTCTGGAGAGCTCTGAGGGAGGAAGGCCACAGGTTGAGGAGGGAGTTCACTGTAGGTATTGGGATTGGTAAGGTAGGAGACAGGAATGGGAGAAGGGACTAAAGAGAGTGGAAAACTGGATGCAATGAGATCATCATGGCACAGTGGTTTAATCAAGATTTAAAATAGTGGCAACCTTCTACAGTCACTAACATAATCTGAAGGGGTAGCTGTGTTAGTCTATTGTAGAAAGACAACAGAGTCCTGTGGCACTTTTAAAGACTAACAGATTTATTTATCGAGAACTTATATGCAAATTTGACTCAGTTGTCTTGGGGTTAAACAGGGACTATGGATTTTTCTCGCATTACAACAAGTGATTTGACCTCCCCCTCCTCTATGTGCTGTTCCCCAGTGTTTTGAATCCTAACACCTATTTTGATTTGCTGTTACAGCCTGACCTGATGCTATGTCATACACTCCCCTGCATTTAATTTCCTCCCACTCTGTAACTTTCCTATCTTCAAAGCGTCTGACAAAGTGGGATTTTCTCCCACGAAAGCTCATGCGATAAATAAATCTGTTAGTCTTTAAAAGTGCCACAAGACTCTGTTGTCTAACATAATCTGATCAGACAAATATTGAGAGCAATATTTGATAATGTGTCTTAGTCTTTTGATGTTTAAAAAAATCAAAAGAAAAAAGATACAAGATTCATAGGAGAGGTGTCTGCTCCATGCAGTGCTGAGTTTTATAGCTAATTACTTGTTAAAAACCCCAATAGTGTCATAAAATATTATGCTTTACTACAGGGGTTCATCACAACCTGCAAATGCTGCCTCTTTGAGAGACAAATATGCCTTGGAGGCAATTACAAAGGGACCATACCATTAAATCTTCTCATCATAAAAAGACTGCCCCATCTACATCAGAGCAATTGAGTCCTGCTAATCTGTTTTCAAATGTCTAAATTCTTTCAGAATTAGACTGGTGTCTTTGCTGAACAATCAGCTCAATGCTAAGTCCTTCAACAGCAGAAGACTGGTTTGACTGATTTGTATAGAAAGGTCAAAGAAAGTTCAGTGAAAGTCTGATGTTTAAGCTGGCAATATATCAACAGTGTTTCCTTTTTCAGTTTTGCATTGTTACATGTTCCCCAAAAGATATGATTGATGATTGAGCCTGTAGCTTCTCTGATGGCAAATGCTAGCTGAGTGTAAGCTGAGATCAGATTTGTGGGGTGAAAGGAAATTCTGTGATGGGTTAAAGTGCAATTTTATTCCAGAAAGTGTCCATGTAAAATTGACAACATCATCATCATGAAACCTGTTCTTTTGATGCATTCAGAGCCATATCTGCTGGCATCTGTGTCAAAAAGTAACTTTCATTGCCATCAATTCCTGTTAGCTGTGCAGGACCAATGCAGTTAAGAGGAGTGAGCTGATTTCTGTTCCTTCGTGTGCATCATCATCAGAATGGGTTTCCTAGATTCCTTTCAGGGACACCTGTGCAAATGCACAGAAAGGAATGGGGTTGAACAGGCATTCCTAAATGCTGGTTTAGTTAATGAATGTTGTATATTAGAATTAATTTGCTTTTGCTCTTTATTCTAGCTGTTGGCTAGGTTATATTCTGTCAGGAATATTGCTTTGATGTTGCCTCAACTGCAACATCAGACCTATAATTTTAATCCAGCTGGGGCTGAGGACACATATACTCCAATAGTGAGCACTGGATGCAAGGTGGGAGTTGTTTGTTTTTTATTCATTGAGCTGTGTATCTGGATACAAGAAAATACTGAAGGAATGTAAGGCTTACTGTTCAAGGTAATTAAAAAAAACAACAGAGTCCTGTGGCAGTTTTAAAGACTTAGTCTTTAAAAGTGCCACAGGATTCTGTTGTTTTTCTGCAAATAGACTAACACGGCTACCCCTTTGGAATTGACTACAAGATAATTAATGCACTTTTTCATCTGAAGCTTTCAAAGTATTTTACAAATGATAATGTCCTCATTTTACAAATGGAGAAACTGAGCCATGTAGGGCACATATAATTAGCCCATGGTCACACAGTGACAGAGTCAGGGACGGGACCCTTGTCTCCTTTCTCCTAGGGCTAGGCCATTAGTCTATGTTATCCTGAATCCTACTTTCAGCATTAGCCAGTGTCTGATGCCACAGAGTTGGATAAAATCACACCCCATAATAGATCTGCCAGTTGTGTAATATTGAAACATAGGAATTCCTTACAGAGTCATAGAATTCACAACCACAAGGGACCACCAGATCATCTAGTTCAACCTCCTGTATATCACAGGCCACCAGCACCCTCACGCTACACCCAATGATTAGAATGAGACCAAAGATTTACAGCCCATAGGAGACTAGACTCTTATGTGCCCCAGGCTCAGAATAGGAGAACCAAGGTCCAGCAGTGATGGGGAAATGATTGTGAGACACTCCCAGGTAATGCTGGCAAATGACATGCACTTGCACACTGCAGAGGAAACTGAAAAAAATCCCAAGCTCTCTGCCAGGCTAACCTGGGGGAAGAGTTCCTTCAGACTCCATATATGATGATCAGTTAGACCTTGAGCATATGAGCAAGAAGCAGCCTGCCGAGCAGCTGAGAGAATTCTCAATACCCCCACAGAACGTGGTCCCCCACATTCAGTGTGCTATCTACAGCTTTGGGCCATTCCTGATGCTTTACAGAAAGGAGATTTTGTTTGGTTTTTTTTAAAAATAAAACAGTCCAATATATTGGAGGAAGGAGGAATGTATAGCAAAATCCCTTCCTGATCCCAGAAGGTAGCTGGCTAAAAACCTGAAGCATGATCTTTACAAACATATGACATAAACTGGAAACCCTGCCCCTACCATCACAAGCAACCCCATCACACAATCACATTTACAAATTTGTCCAGCTCTCTCTTGAAACTAATTAAGTTTTCCCCCACAACTACCATTGGGAGGGTGGTCCAGGACCTCACCCCTCTTCTGGTTAGCAAGCTTTTCCCAATTTCCAGTTTCAATTTGTTTCTGGCGGGGTTTATATCTGTTTGTTCTTCTGCCAATGTTGTCCTTTTAGCTTAAATAGCTTTTCACCCTTGGTATTTACCCCCATGTATTTATAAAGAGTAATCATATCCTCTCCAAGTTCTTTTTGCTAGACTAAACAAACCCAGCTCTTTCAGTCTTCTCTCATAAGGCAGGCCCTTCATTCCCCGCATTCTCCTAGTAGTTCCTCTCTGCACCTGTTCCAATCTGAATTAATCTTTCTTGAACATGAGTGACCGGCGTTCCACAGAATATTCCAAAAGAAGTCTTACCAGTGCATTGTACAATGGCATTAATAGTTTTCTATCTCAACTGGAAATGCCTTCCCTGATGCATCCTAAGGTCACCTGACATCTATCTAGTCTAGTAGTCTATCTCTGTCAGAGACGGGTCATATGGCTTAATAAGAAAGTGTAAAATCCCTCTAGATGAGAATTATGGATCAGAGGAAACTTTTTCTCAACCTTAACCTATTAATAGATGACTTATGCCCTAAAGTATGAAAGCTTACTTCTAATCTATCTAATATAGCATGTGTTGTGCAACCTTAGTAACAGGTAGTGTAGTACTGGTCCCATCTATAATATAGTTATATATATATATATATTATTAAGATGTTCTCCTATCCATATAAATATCTAATTGTTTAAAAAAATCCTACCATCCTATTGTCCACAAGATTATCTTCTGGAAGTAATAGATTAATCGTGGAGCTAGTTACCTTTTACAGTTTTTAATTTGTTGTTTTTCAATTTCACTGAATATCCCATTCTTGTACTATAAGAGAGGATAAATAGGAGTACTCAGTTTACCCTCCCTGTAACTAAGCTTGGCAGAACTGAGTTTTTTTTTTTTTAAATTATATAATTTAGATGGATAATATCAGTGTTTATTTTTAAGCGTTTTGTTTTTAGATGTTCATCAATTTAAACGTTCACAGACAAGGGAAATTATGGGTCAGACAATCACCATTGAATAACAGTAGACATTGATATTCTAAATATTAAAACTTTATAACAGTTAAAGCATCAACTGTCAACATCACATGTCAAAATACACAAAATAAAAATCCTCTGCTAACACTGGCGTTACAACCTTTTTTATATACAGATTAAGATGAGACTCTGTTTTTTTACTTAGCCTATTTGCAAATTTGGATTATTATTGATGGAAATATTTTTCCTCAGTTTGTGTGTTTTGGTGAAATCAATGTTTACTTACATTGACTGATAAAAATCGAATCTTTCCCAGTCTACCCGTAACATTCATTGTCTTGTATATATTTATTGAATTCCCTTTTAATTTTTTTCCCTCTAAACTAAACATTTTTGGGGTAAAATCCTAGCCTAATTGAAATCAGTTTGAGTTTTACTGGTGACTTCAGTGGGACCAGGATTTAACTCCCAATCTCTTCTCATAAGGAGGTCTCATCATTCCTCTGTTCTTTGTAGTTTCTTTTCTCTGAATCTCTTCTCTTTCTACCATACAGTGATCAGAGCAGAACACAGTGTGCTAGCCCAGGATATTCCAGTGACTTATATAATTCCATTGCAGTGTTTTCAGTATTATAAGGTAGTTGATTGTACACAATACAGTAAGTGGGAGGAAAAAATGCTTCTTGGGACTCAGCAAGTGATCATCTCATGCTCCAAAGCAGGTGGTTTAATTGCCCATATAATTAACTTAGCTTGTATACCTATAGATGTTAGGGATCATGAAATGATCTGGTCCCTTTTAGGATCCAGCTGCAGTATTTAACTCAGTGATCTCTTGCAGCAGTTAATTCCACTGGATGAAGGTGCGCATACATCCACAAGTTATATAGAAAGCCCTGCAAATCCACGGATATCAGCAATTTATCTGCAGATATCCACATCTGCAGATACAATGAGGATATCCGCAGACCATTTCTTATGGGTGCAGATTGGATATAGATCCACTTATTTTTATCTGTGCAGGGCTAGAGCCTTGCAAATCCGTGGATATCCGCAGATATCTGCATTACATCTGCATCTGCAGATACAACACGGATATCTGCGGACCATTTCTTGCAGATGCAGATTGGATGCGGATCCACATATTTATATCCATGCACGGCTCTAGTTATGTACGTGCAGTATAGTATACTCACATTCCCCAGGGGTGTCTTTGAAATGTTTCATTGACTCAACATCGATACTGTTCTCGTAACGCTGGAAATACTGTTTCTAAAGAGGTTTAAAAGAAAGGGAAAGCTATTCCTCAAAATGTCCATGGAAATAGCTGGAAAATTTTCAGGATTTTTTTTAAAAAAAGCAGATTCACTCAAAAAAAATCTCATTAAACCAATGAGCTGTCTAGTAAATGACTTGTATCTTCACCCAGTTGTTTTAAATCACATTTATTAGTTTTTCCTCATCCATTCTGCTAAAAATGAGAGGATGGAGGGATATAAGGAGCACTCTTCCTAGGCACATTTCCCTTTCTGCTTCCCTCTTGCTCCAGTGTGGGATAGTCATCTGCTGCTCACCCATACTGGGAACAAACAGTGACACCCTGCCCTGTCAACTCTGCTGCATAGTCTGGTGTGTTTGGGCATGAGGGAAGGAAGCAGAGCCAAGACTCTGCTCACTCCTTGCCTACCAGCCCCCCAAACTGGCACAGGAAGTAGAGGAAGCACAGCTTTTGTTTACACTTGCATGCCCAGATCATGCCCAGTTCTGGATAGCCTGCCCAAGAGTATAAGAGGCAGTGGAGGAGGTTCTAACTTTCCTGCACAGGTGTGAAGGCCCAGGCTAGCTCATCTCTGATTCCCGCTGGTTCTCTGGAAAAAAGAATCGTCATCACAGATGGTAAAATAAAGAGCTCTCTTTTCTTAATGGTTAATACTTCATGTTCCTGTAGCCCTTTCCAAGTGAGAATCTCAATCTGCTTTACAAACATTAGGTCATAAATGAGACTTAGGTGGTGAATAAGCCTTGCACTGGCCTTCTACACAGAAGTACATTTCACCTACTATTGAGCTTCCTAGCACCTCCTAAAGGTAGGTGAGTATTGTCCACATTGGACAGACAGCACAGTGCAGTCAAGTGACTTAGCCAAGGCTCTTGTAGCACATCGCTGTCAGAGATCTAAGTGTGAAGATCTGGTATTTGGAGATTCTTGTGTTTAAGAATTTGTTCCTTTGCAAAATAACTCTCTCTCAATTGGTTCCTTATGTTCCTGAGCGAATCTCCAAGGGTCACTGGCTTTTGTGTTCATTCTATGTTACGTTTTTTTAGGCACTGGAGGATCGTGTAACAGTGATTGAGCCACATCATTTGTCCTTTGTAGACTCAGAGAGTCCAAGTGGGAAAATCGTGTTCAATGTGACTGTACCTCTGCTGCCGAATCAAGGCAAGATGTGTCATTACTATGGGGTTTTTTTTGTTTTGTTTGACAAAAGACTTTAGGCCAGGTCTACACTGGCTGCAGAATTCGGCGGCAGTCGAAGGGAAATAAACAAGCTGCATAGGATAACTACTTTTCTTACAGGAGTGGAGTTACTAAGTCAAACTCCAGATCAATTGAGCAGTTTTGACTGACCGCTTAATCAAACCAGAACCACTGTACTGACAGGGCGAATTTGCTGCCATCACTATAGACGTGGCCTTAATGCTGGAGGCTAGGGACTTTGTGCATTTATTGCCATTTCTTCTGGGTTCTCTAGCTTTATTCAAAGTATCTGTCTGTGTAGACAGATCTCTTCAATACTTTTCAAGCCATCTATTTCTGATCCTGATCCCTTAGGTTTGTGGACGATTGAGCAGTGCCCAGCCAGCTTTCTTTAATATCCATGTATGGAATACACTGCTTCCAATTATTTTGTCTTTTCCATCTCCCCATCCATAGGCATCTGTGGCTGCTTACTAAATTAGACATTGGTGTTGAATTCCAAATGTCCTCTGTTAGGTCCGCAGATCTGTGCTGTACATGATTGCAGTTGGATGGTGGCTGAGATATTGTAAATGGAAAGATAACACTGAAGACATAAATAGCTCTATGGAAGGTGGGTGGGGAAGAAAGAAGAGCCATCAGATCTTTAATGTACCAGAAGAACACATAATGAGTCAATGATTGGAAGCTAAAATTAAACAAATCTGGACTAGAAATAAGGTGCAAACTTTAACAATGAGGGCAATTAAACATTCAAATAATTTATCTTGGAATGTGGGGGATTCTCAGTCACTTACTCTTTAAATCACAAGTGGATATTTTTCCATAAGACATCTTTCAAGCAGAAATTATGGGCTTGGATGCAAAAATTGTTGGCTGGGATTCTTTGGCCTATCATAGGAAGCTTAACTGAAGATCATAAATGGTTCTTTCCTGATCCTAGATTGTTCAGTGTTAAAAATGAAATGGATGTCTTTTGTTAACCTGAAGCTCTCTCTCTCTAGGTGTGTTGGAACACAGAGACAGACCTCTCTCCCCAGTCAAGTATTTTACACAAGCAGATATAAACCAGGGCAAGATTGCTTACCGTCCACCCGCTGCAGCGCCACATGTCAGAGAGATGATCGCATTCTCTTTTGCTGGTAAGAAGCACCAGCACTTAACTAGCTCAGTGTCAGAAATGTGGAAGTATCACCACTAAGTCCCATTATAGACCAGGGTGCGTGTCTTTCCCTCTGAAAAATGAGTGTTGTCTTGCTTTTATGGGTCATACTCACTTCCATTAAACTATGAAGATACAGTCAATGTGAGTTCTGCCGCAGGAGGAGGATTAGTACTTAAATTGCCATGAACCCTTGAGAGTGGAAATGCTGACTTGTGAAACTGAGATCATTAAGACAACAGAGTCTTGTGGCACTTTTAAAGACTAACAGATTTATTAATCGCATGAGCTTTCGTGGGAGAAAATCCCACTTCGTCAGACGCTTTGAAGATAGGAAAGTTACAGAGTGGGAGGAAATTAAATGCAGGGGAGTGTATGACATAGCATCAGGTCAGCCTGTAACAGCAAATCAAAATAGGTGTTAGGATTCAAAACACTGGGGAACAGCACATAGAGGAGGGGGAGGTCAATTCACTTGATGTAATGCGAGAAAAATCCATAGTCCCTGTTTAACCCCAAGACAACTGAGTCAAATTTGCATATAAGTTCCAGTTCTGCAGACTCTCTTTGAAGCTGTGATTTGTTATTCATCTGTTTCAACACAGCTATTAACAAGTCGTTAAGGGAGTGAGCAGGGAGGTTGAAGTGTTCCCCTACAGGTTTTGCAGTGTTGCAATTTCTGATGTCAGATTTGTGTCCATTGATTCTTTGGTGCAGAGACTGTCCTGTCTGTCCAATATATAAGGCAGAGGGGCATTTCCGGCACATGATGGCATAAATCACATTGGTGGATGAGCAGGTGAACGAACCCTTGATGGAGTAGGTGGCATGATTAGGCCCTGTGATGGTGTCATCAGTGTAGATATGAGGGCAAAGTTGGCAGCGTGGTCTGCCGCAGGGCTGTGTTCCTGCTTTAGTGTTTCTGCTCTGTGATCTGTAGTTGCTGGTAAGTATCCTTTTAAGATTAGGGGGCTGTCTGAAAGCAAGGAGAGGTCTGTCTCCCAAGGCTTGAGAGAGTGAGGGATCATCTTGTAAAATAGGCTGTAGATTTTTGATGATGTGTTGAAGAGGTCTGGCTTGGGGGTTGTAGGTGATGACCAGTGGCGTTCTGTTGTTATTTTTCATGGGCTTCTCCTGCAGTAGTTGACTTCTGGGTACCCGTCTGGCTCTGTCAATTTGTTTCTTCACTTCTGTGGGTTTGTACTGTAGTTTTAAGAATGCCTGGTAGAGATCCTGAAGGTGTCTGTCTCTGTCTAAAGTGTCAGAGCAAATGCGGTTATATCTTAGGGCTTGACTGTACACAATGGATCGTGTGGTGTGTCGAGGATGGAAGCTCGAGGGATGTAGGTAACTATACCGATCAGTAGGTTTGCGGTATAGGGAGGTCTTTATGTGTCCATCGCTAATTTGCACTGTAGTGTCCAGAAGAAAGTGGATCTCTTATGTGGAGTGTTCTGACATCTGACATCAGAAATTGCAACACTGCAAAACCTGTAGGGGAACACTTTAATCTCCCTGCTCACTCCCTTAACGACTTGTTAATAGCTGTGTTGAAACAGATGAATAACAAATCACAGCTTCAAAGAGAGTCTGCAGAACTCGAACTTATATGCAAATTTGACTCAGTTGTCTTGGGGTTAAACAGGGACTATGGATTTTTCTCGCATTACATCAAGTGAATTGATTGTTTCTTTCCTATATTTTCGATTTTTGCCCCATATTGTGTCCTGGTTTGGATATGGCAAGTCAAGAGCTATGGGTTCATGTTACTTGTATAACTCTGTAGGCTTTGTTGCAATAGGATACGCAACCAAGTTCTTTCAGTTGAGAGAAATCTCTATAATAAATGCCATTCTTCTAAATACTGTAAGCATTTAAAAAGAATATAAGGCTATGTTGTCCATTGGCTTCAAGAAGGGTTCTGCACATGGAAAGAGAGTAGAATGCAGCATTTCAAATGTTCTTCAACCAGTCAGACTGTGTTATAGGCTAATCAGTTTCTAATCTTGTAACTCCACATAAAAGCATCACTCATAATGTGGAGATAAACCAATGGGAAAAGAAGGTTTTCTTTGCATCCTGGCCTGGGGCTGACTTTCAAAACTGAGGTTTAATCTGAATGGGTACAGTGAAAACAAAAACAAATAACGCACAAGCAGGCAGTACAGAATCTGATTGGGCCAAAGCGGGTTTCTCCTTGCTCAAGAGATTTTTTTTTTTTTGTTCTTACTGATCTTCAGTGTCTGTTCTGATGTTTTGTTTCTGTATTGGAGTAAGAAGGAAAATAAAACATGTGACATGTAGAAACTTGTTTTAATTTGGTATGGACAGATTTTGGCTGGTCCGTGTATGGGTATTCTGCACCCACTTCAAGAGCCGTTCACAGTCACAGTCTCTGTATTCTCCATTACGGAGGCAGGCGAGCCATGGGCCCATATCATCCCTTCATACCAAGATGTTGCCTCCCTTGTTACACACTGGGAAGGTCAGGAACAGAATAGGCCTGCCTCATGCCCAGTCCTTCCACAGGCACCATGAAGGACATGGCGGCTCTGTATTTCCCCTGCTTCCCCCTGTATTTCCACAAGGCAGTGCCTGTCTGGCTAATCTTGCCCTGAGTGTTTAATGTTCTGTCGTAGATGTGAAGGATGCCTCACAGGGTACAGTAGCTTTGTTTGTATAGGAGTGACTAGTTCGCTGGTTGTTACATATAGAACCAGGTAGCTTTCCTTCATGATCTGTCTGTACTGAGCTACTTTGCGTTGTAAATTGCTGTGTTCTGGGAGCACTGTAGAAATTGACTCTGTAACAAAGCAAGCAGTTCTGCATTTACTGAGGATGGTGTGGCTGTTGTCTGCCATGTTCTGAATACTGGAGCCTCATTCTGCAAAGGCAGCAGAAGATGAGTAACTTGTAGGAGGGCTGGTGCAAGAACAGGCAGGTCTACTCCTCCCCACCTTCTGACAGTGTGCAAATCAAATTAATTAGAGTAGCATCACTCCATTTGTGGCAAACTTGATTCATTCAGTGAAATATGATAGTGATAATATTTAATGCTCCCTGATTTATAGAGTTGCATGCACTGAGGAAATGAAAGCTAAAAGCAGTGATTAGTAAATCACTGGGCCTGTCTGGGTATAAAAACATCAATTTATGCAATTCCCTTTTGTAATATTGGATACATTGTAGCATCAAATAGCAGAATGTTTCTCTGTTAATTGTATTAAATTCCACGTTCTTAACAAGTATAAACTGTTAATGTTTACAGTAGTCCCGGCGGTAGGGAAGTATTAGCATTTCTATTTTATAGATTGGGAATTAGAGGCAGTCAGGGGCTAAGTGCTACACTTTCAGAAATTGCCACTGGTTTTGGGTACGCATCTTGAGACATCTTGTACCGAGTGCTTCCAAGGAGCTGTGTTCAGTTCAGTGGGACTTGTCATTGCTCGGCATTTCCAGAAACCAGGCCCAAGATTTCTCAAATTAAACCCCCACTAATGAAGGTCTCCAAATTCAGTGGCTTGTCTAAGGCCACACACCAAGTGAGTGGCAGGGTTGGAATTAAAACCTAGGAGTTCCTGGCTGTAAAAACCCAGGACAGAAGGACATTCAATAAACTGCCTTTGTAAAATGTCAGGAAAGATATTTAAGTTTCTGTTGAAACAAAATGGATTTAAATCCACGTGACCCTGTTTTTTCCTACGCTATAATAAATGTGCTCTCCTTTGTTCTCCCCCCTGCAGATCTCCTGGAGTCTGTGTACTTTAATTTCACAGGTATATAAATCACTATTCTTTCTCTGGCAGAAAGGCCACAGTATTTTTCCTTTCCGTGACTGTTCTTCACTGCACCTCTATTTCAGGGACTCTTACTCATAAGAGTCTTTGAAAGTAAATGTGTATCTGAAATTCTAGAATGGTTGCTTCCACAAATTATGGATTCATATTGATGGCAGACAATGAATTCTTGGTGAGAGCTAGGAGTAGGTTTTCTTAATAGCAGACACGCCTCTTTATTAGCAGTTAACTGAAATCCTGCAGTTCTTTGTTCAAAATCCCATTGACACAAGTAAGAACAGCAAAGTTTGACTCAATTATTATTAAATGTGGTATGGAAACATTTCAGTTAAAGAAGTATTTAATAACCTGTTACCTTGTTTAAGCCTTTTCAGTGTGGTGTCTACCATGGGCTTGACAAGTATTCCTTATTTCTGAAAAAGGACCCAGGTGTATTCTGGCTCCAGAGTGCAGCCTTTATGAGAGAGGGGCGTATACACATGTGTTGTGTGCACACTCACACAGGAAGTCAGCACTGCTCTCATATGCTAGAATTGCCAGGGTTGGGTTAGGGATAAAGGAAGACACTGTTTTTTTCAGAATTCCTGATTCATGCAGTCTTGTGTCTGGACAGCGAGGGTAATTACAGGGAGACAGGGCAAGAAACTGCTGTGGCTTGCCAGTCACTGGTGAAAAGCAGTCAGCCTGGAATGTGTTTTTTAAAGTATCTTTCGACATGTCATTTAAAATGAATCCGTTCACGTCGATAGTGTTTTACTTTGTTTTTAGTGTCTGATGGAGAGCATACAACTCCAGAGCTGACGTTCACCATTCACTTGCTCTCGACGGATCAGCAGCCGCCTGTGTTCCTGATCACAGCTCCAGTTCTGGAGGTTAGCCAAGGGGGCAAGGCCACCATTGGTAAGGAGCAGTCGGGGTGCGGCAAAGGCCCTGTTCTAAATTCACATGGCTGAAGGGATTACTCTGTGGAAGTGCTGAGCTGGCTGGGTTCGTCGTCGGGTGCCCCTCACAGGCGGCTGGTTAGAATTCTGTCTTGGGCCCACCTGCATTGGTAGGGGGTGGCCAAACCACATGGGGTGCTTTGACAGCTTAAGTCTGACATGGGGAGCCTCCCTCCCCATTCTTTGCCTACCAGCCTGGGGACAGTAGCCATCAGTGCTTCCACCCCATGGTGGGGAAAGGGGTCTCAGAGCTTGTGTCCTGTGAGAGGCACCTGCTGGGATCTGGGGCTTTGGTGGAAATTTAATGTATGCAAATTGCACACGCTAATCCCGCTGCTAAGAAGGGAAGGATCACTGTACAGCAGATCACAGCTCTGAGGTGTGTGTTGTGTACCTGCCCCGACGCAGGGATACAGCTGGCAGTCAGCGATGCAGACACAGCTCCTGAAGATCTCTACTTTGAGCTGGTGGAACCTCCTCGCCATGGGGTTCTGCTCAGATACAAGGCTGACATCCATGAGCACATGAGAGCAGGTGAGTGGAGCAGATCACAGAGGAAGGGGAGGAATCCAAGTGGGGGGAAGTCACAGATTGCAATATGTTTTCCCTACCTATATACTTCTTAATTTGTAAAAAGTAACTGAGCTAGGATCTGTTTGTTGATAATAAATTGCTGGTAATTGCCAGTCACAAGCTCTTTAGAGAGCCAACGAGTATTAGATTCAGAGCACTGAACACGTTCACTAGCACCGGGGCAGAAACAGTTTACCTGTCCCACAGAAACCTTCCCATTCCACATCAGGACAAACCTGAGACTTTTCAGAATTTGCCATGGCAGGAGAGATCCACCCCTGAATAGCCAGTAGCCCACAGTTTAGGGCATTCAGCTGGGAAGTGGGAGACCCAGCTTCATGTCCTAGCTCTGTTGATCCAGGAGGCAGCATTGCCTACTGGATACAGCATTAGACTGCACCTTGGGAGAGCTGAGTTCCAGTCCTGGCTCAGCATCTGTCCTGCTGGGTGAGTTTAGGCAAGTTGCTTCTCCCTCTGTAAAATGGGAATAATGACATTGGTCTCTTTTATAAAGTGCTTTGAGATCTATTGATGAAAAGCTTACAAGACCTGGTTGCTGGCTTTATTTATTAATATTCCCATTGAAGTCAATGTGTCCATTCGTCAGTGGGTCCTGACCAAGATCCTGGTTCTATCATCAGCCAAACAGGAGAACTGTTTTGTCTTTAGTTGTAGCGTTTCCAAAAAATATGATCAGGAAAGCCAGGCAAAAAATACCTGGGGCGGGCGGAGCCCTGGTGCTGGAAGCCTGGGCAGGAGATGGGGTTTTGGAAAGCCATGGAAGGAGGAGTCCAATGCTGCACTGACAAGAAATGGGACAGTTAGTTAGTAAAATATACTCATTTTGTCACCAAGTATTCCTACTATGAAGGTCTTTCCCCTGCATACATTGTAGCTCTTTCAGGAAATCCTCAGATAGAATCAGTGCTCACACAGCTGTAAGGGACCTGCTTAATCTGGGCCATAGGCATCTGAACCGAATGCAAAATATTAATGTCATGCAGAAGACTGAGTCATCCTTGTTTTTATGTTTCTTCCTGGGAAGGCGACATCTTCACGTATGAGGATGTCACCCGCAGTGCTTTACAGTATGTCCATGGTGGCTCGTCAGTGGAAGAGGACAGCCTGGAAGTCTCCGTAACCGACGGTGTTGCCACTGCGACAATGGTGCTGAAAGTCAAAATCTCCCCGATGGATAGCGACGGTCCCCGGCTGGCCCCTGGCTGCTTGTTGACTGTCGCAGTGGCCAGTAAAAGCTCTGTGACTCTCTCACGGGCACACCTTGCTTACGTTGTAAGCTCGTATTCATTCCTCCTTAAACCCAATGTGTTCAGCTCGCCTCCTTTCCCTCAAGAGACTCTTAGCGATTTACACTTTTGCACCATCAGAATGTTGATATTTGGCTAATACGTAGTTTAACCTTTACTACATCCTGTCTGCAGCTGCCAAAAAGAGAGTAATAAGCTCTCATCCTTCTAGCTTTTTGAGGCTGTGCAAGTTTGACTGAAGTAAAGGTCAGAACTAAAATGAAAATTGAATTAATCCCATATTTATGCACCAAACACC
Source organism: Pelusios castaneus (assembly GCA_007922175.1). Classification (NCBI taxonomy): domain Eukaryota; kingdom Metazoa; phylum Chordata; order Testudines; family Pelomedusidae; genus Pelusios; species Pelusios castaneus. The sequence continues at coordinate 12,570,333 of ML685812.1, read as the reverse complement.
CCCCGGCCAGGCATATGGGTTTGCTCAGCAATAATCTTTTACAAACTTCTCTGCTGTCCCTGATATTGACAGACTCTTCCTGGCTTGCCTAAAACGCCCCAGAATGCAGCATTCTGTGACCTGCGGTGACACATTGCTTGCATACTGTGCTCTCTGAGTGTTCTGGTGTTGGTGGGATCATGGAAGAGTGGTGCTTTGCTATTCACAGTGGATATACCAGCAAAGGAATTAGCCGTGGATTTCATAGATGGGACCAGTACACAAGCTTCACAGCTTAAGGGGTTATAAAGGGCTGCAGACGGTCTATGCTTACCAGGAAATTTGGCGGCAGTTGTTAGGAGTTATGCAAACTACTTAGAGCCGCTTATGGAACTTACGCTGACTTCCTAAATTCCCTTCTGCCCGGCCTCTATTACGCTGCACTGACAGGAAATGCGTACCCATCGACGCAGCGCTATGCTTTTCTTGAAGGTGGCTTTATTGAATTGATTTCTGGATCATTGACTGGGTCTTCACTTCCACTCAATCGATTTTCAGATATATCGATCTGACGGCAGTGAATTTGCTGCCATCAGTGAAGACATACCCTGCATTACGAAATTAAGTCAGCCCAAGTTCCATAGACGTACAGCCAGTGCAGTAATTGAATCGGTTTTATAGGGTCACACTACTCTCCTTGTTTTGGTGGTACGGGTCCTGATTAGGAGCGCTTGCACTGATTTAACTGGAGTAGGAGGTGTTGGGAGACAGTTTCTGAAAGGCAGCAACAATCAATGTAAGCAACAATCAATGTAAGCAACACAATGTCTACACTGACGCTTTATCGACCTAACTGTATTGACTTAATCGCCATGCCTCTTGTGGAGGTGGAGTTGTTAAGAGGGTGTAGGGGGTGAGTTACATCAGTGGAAGCTACAGTTAAGTGGAGATGCTTAGACGGGTAAGGGAAAGAGGCTTTGATTGTTTATGTTGTCACCTGAAACTTTTTAATGAAAGTGCTGATATAAATGTAATATCATGTCATTGGACACATGTAATATGGTTAAATGGGCCAAATGTAGCTCTTAAATGGGCCAAATGTAGCTCTTAAGTGTGACAGCATAAATCCATAGCTGATCCATTGATTTCAATAGAATTATTTCCAGATTTACATTGGTGTTATTAAGAGCTGAATTTAGCCCAGTCTCTGCATATTCTCACTGCCATATAGAAATTACATCTCAGTCCCTTTGTGGGTGAGGGACAGCAACTAGGTATTAATAGGAAAATAAATTGTACTTGATGTTTAATATGATTTGAAGATTAAATATACTAGGTTTATACCGGAGTGTGTATATGTGTGTGACACTGAGGGAAGTAAACACCGCTTGGCTCTGAGAGAATGAACGTACATTTGTGCCAGATTCTCAGCAGGTGTAAATTAGCATGGCTCCATTGTAATCAACAGAACTCCATTGATTTACATAAGCTGAAGATCGAGCCCAATATCTGTGTATTTCACCACCTGACTACTTCTTCCATGTTCACTGCAAAGAAACAAAAGCTAATACTGCCATTTGGTTTCCATTTCTTATCAGGATAATAATTCTCCTGACTCGAAGATCAGAATTCAGTTAACTTCTCTGCCCATGTATGGGGCCCTCATACGGACATCATCAGGGCAGCATGCTGAAGAGTTTTCTGGGATTTATAATTTCACCATGGAAGACATCAACAACCAGAGAATCAGGTCATAAACAGATATTTTCCATCTTGCCATATCTTCCTGGGCTTAGTTAGACTTTCAGAGCACCATCTGCAAGGAACATATGTTACTAATGTTGAGATATACGGTATTTATAAATTGAAGCGGAGATAGTGTCTCATAACTACCCTGTTGTATCTTTTGGTAATAAAACTGACTGATGATGTATATAAAATAGAGTATTTCTGCACTCAGCAGTGCTATTTAGATTGAACTTCTTCAAAATCTGTCTCTTTATGTTTGTATTGTTGTCATTTTTGGTTTTTCTATTAGGCAATACCAAATATGATATAGAAGAAATACCTTCTTTTACTTGAAATAGTTAGAGTTATAAAACATTTAACACCTAATTCATGCCTCCCCTATAGTTCATGGGTAATGTCTGAACAGTAGTATACTCTGTTATAACTCCACCAGGAAGCAATGCTTTCTGACTCTCCATTCTGGAAAAAAAAGAGATACAACCAAATGCAACATTCATTTCTGGATTTCCCTTCCAGGCAGCATCAAAGCTGAGCCTGTCAGTGTCTTCTACGCAGAAGGAGCCTGTACTTGCTCACACTGCGTAACACCAAACTAAGACTCGCGCATAGCTGTATCCTTTCAACAATATGTGTGTCATTTTACACACAAGCACAGACTAGACTGAACAGCTGTGCACAGAGGAATGATACAATCAAAACATTTGTGTCATAATATCACCAAAAGGTAGGCAGGAAGCGATAATTCTTTAGCACATAAATAAGTCGGTGCATGAAAATGATAGATGGATTATTACAGAAAGATGGAGTGGTATTTTCACAAGCACTCAACGTTAGCCCAGCTCTGATTCTACTGATGATGATGGAAGTTCCTGTGTTGGCTTCAGTGAAAAGAAGAGTTAGGCCAATGCGGAACACTTTTGAAAATCCAAATCCATGTGTCTGCCATCCATGCGGAGAGGAGAAAAGTGTCTACATTTAAAAGTTTAGAAGAAAAGAAAATGAAACCATATTTCTTTCAGGAAGGGAGGTTGGATCTATTTGGGGCAATATTCTAACTGTACATCACCCACGTTCTTTCCTAACCACCCCAGAGTTTGGTCCTGGTTTCCCTGAGTGTCTTTCAGAGAGTGATTGCACATTAGGGTTGAAGTGTGCTACGTGAGGAATTGTCTGAATGTTTTTTCACTATGGTTGACTCCCCTGTGCTCTCAGACCAACTTTTTCCTGGTCAGTGACATGGGAAAATGTTAGTTCTTCTTCGAGTGATTGCTCACATCGACTCCAATTAGGTGTGCGTGTGCATCGTGCGTGGCTGCTGGAAGATTTTTCCCCCAGCAACCCCAGAGTGTCGGCGACAGAGCTCCCTGGAGTCACGCCACTATGGCGCTCCTTATAAGGGCCTGCCGACCCTCCTCTCTCCAGTTCCTTCTTACCGCCCGTGACAGCTAGTCAATCCTTCTCTCTCTCTCGCTCATAGAGAGTCTCCCTAGCAGCTTCAGTCCATTTTTTTAAACACAGTTTAATTAGTTAATTCGTTAATTAGTAGTTAGTTAGCAGTTACAGTTAGATTTAGAATTAGTGTTAAATTGTAGTTTCCCCTTACGGGGTTACCTTGCTAGGCAGGGCCGGGGCATACCTTGTTCCTTAGGCTTTAAAGCATGCTCAACCTGTAAAAAGCCTATACCCAAAAGCAACCCGAACTCTACTTGCTTAAAGTGCTTGGGCAAGGCTCACCTGAAAGAAAAGGGTAAAATCTGTAAGTTGTTCAGACCAAGGATTCAAAAAGAGAGGTCTCAGAGACTAAAGTTTATTTTAACGGAAGCGGCACTGAGACCTTCCCCCAGTACCTCGAAGCTGACTACAAGCATGGCGTTGGCAAAGAGTGCCCCGGCGCAAACAACAGACACGGCAAAGACCATCGGCACCATGAGCTGTCGGCACCGAAGCCAGCGCCTAGGCACCGGTCACTCTCCCCAGTGCCAAGAAAGAAGCACAAAGACAGAGTCCAGTCACCAGTCCCCAAGAAGGATGTTTGAGGGTCTGGTGTCATGAGTCCCAGGTCGGGCCACGTAGAGGCTGCCTCTAAACCGCCTATGTCGTTGACTGCGGCTCCAGGAAGGGCTTGTTGAGTCCAGCAATTGAGGCCCCCCCACCGGGGAATATGGAGGAAGATATAGACTTGGTCCACTCTCCCTCCACACCGAAGACATTTGAGGCTGCCAGAGACCTCATGGAGGAGGTGGTACCACAACCTCCACGCTTGGATACCATGGCACTGAGCAGGCCGATGTACTCAAGGGGGAAGCCAACCTCACTCCCATGCCATTCCCCAGTCCGGCACCCATTGCCAGCACCGAAAGGCACCACCCTGGTCACCCAGGAGCAGCTCCCCCTTGGGATCGGAGGCAGTGTCAACGATGTCAAAGAGGAGCAGATCCTGATCCAGCTCCTGGCACCGAGCCCAGCAAGGGTCACAGGCATTCCTGGTACTGTAGGTGCCTCGATGGCAGAACCCCAGCGGATGGCCATTCTGGACACCATGGGCCTATCATCAGGCGCAGGGCCCTCATTCTTCCTGTTCTAACTCATTTGCGTTGGGGACTGGACTCTCACGAACCAGGTCAGAGACGGTCTCCTGACCCAACACCAGTGCTGGCTGTGACCCAACGAATCATCATAACCCGGCACCTAGAAGTACCCATCCCAGCTCGGATTCCATTGCTGGTGCCATGGACAAGGAGCCCGTTCCGTCGACACTGACGAAAGACTCTGAACATCTGAGAGAGTCTTTCTCCTCATCCCCAGATGAGGCAGTGGCAGGTACCACCCCAGCGCTCCCCTCCCAACGGAGGATAATAGGGCATACCAGGACCTTCCCCGGTGGGTAGCCCGCAATCTGAAATTGAGGTCCAAGAGATTAGTGAGGAGCCTTCAGACCCAATGACGGATATTTTATCCCATTCCAGCCTTTCAAAGTTGGCTTTGCCACTAATAAATACCATTAACAAAAACATGAAAACAATTTGGCAGACCCCATCCTCTGCATCACCTACTCCGAAGTGGGTCAAACACAAATACTTTGTAACGGCCATGGAATACCTCTACACCCACCCCTCCCCCATCCCAGGGTCCTTAGTAGTGGCAGCCACCAGTAATAGAGAGGCAAGGGGCACAGGGCCCATCCCCAAAACACAGGGGTGCCAAGAAACTAGATTTCTATGGCAGAAAGGTGGACTCAACTGGGAGCCTTCAACTTAGAGGGGCCAATCAACAGGCCATTTAAAGCCAATATACATTCAACACATGGGGCTCTATGGGGAAGTTTTTGGCCTCATTGTCATCGGAATCCAGGAAGGAGTTTACTGCCCTGGTAGACAAGGGCAAAGCGGTGGCTAAGGCCTCCCTGCAGGGGGCCTTAGATGCCGCTGATGCAGCGGCCCAGGTAATGGCCTCGGGGATTTCCATGAGCCGTAGCTCCTGGCTGCAGGCGTCAGGCCTACCGCATGAAGTACAACAGACGGTACCAGATCTCCCCGTTGAAGGCCAATCTTTATTTTCTGAGCAGACAGACTCAAAGTTATACAGTTTAAAGGACTCTAGGGCGACACTTAAGTCGCTAGGGATGCACACCCCAAATACTCAGAGAAAGCATCTCAAGCCACAACCACTACCACATCCTGATCAGCAGCCTCAGAGACAAGACTCAGGACGCAGGCGTAATAGAAACAGTCATTCCAACAACTCTGGCAATATAAGGAGACCGTATACCGGGCCTAACAAGAATGATGGGGCCTTGAAACAATCCCAAGGGCCAAAGCAGAACTTTTAAAGTTACGCCTGAGGACAGAGTACCAATACCTCAGGCTCCAACACCCTTATTTCCAAATCAGCAGATGAGGGAAGTGTTACTGGAAAGTAGGAAACAGTCTACGAAATCCACCTACTTAGCAGTGGAAAGGAAAGAAAGTGTAAATGTTTCTCCCTCTGGGGTGAATGGGAAAAGGTCCCTCCCACAACAGTGGGGATACCTACCATCCTGGACTACTTACTCGACCTCAAGCAAGAGGGCCTCTCTGTGTCATCCCTTAAAGTCCACCTGGTAGCAATTTCTGCTTTCCATGCGCCAGTAGACAGCAGATGCGTTTTTTCTAACACATTAGTGAGTCGATGCCTGAAAGGCCTTAGCAGGAAATTCCCGCGGGCGCCCAAGCTGATACCGCAGTGGGACCTTAACCTGGTTCTCCTAGCTCTCACTAAACCGCCATTCGAGCCGCTAGCTACGTGCTCAATCTTATACCTCTCGTGGAAGGTAGCCTTCCTCATGGCAATCACCTCAGCGAGGTGGATGTCGGAACTAAGAGCACTCACAACTGAACCACCTTATACTGTCGTCTTTAACGATAAAGCACGTCTCCACCCACATCCAGCATTCTTACCGAAAGTAGTTTTCTGTTTCCATATGGCTCAGGACATCTTCCTACAGGTCTTTTACCCGAAACCTCGCTCAGCAGACCGACAAAAGCAGCTGCGCTGCCTTGAGGTGAGAAGGGCACTAGCCTTTTACATTGATAAAACTAGGCCCTTCTGGAAATCCCCACAACTGTTCGTGGCTATAGCCGAGAGAATGAGAGGCCTCCGTGTCTCGTCACAGACAATTTCGTCCTGGGTCACGTCTTGCATTAAGACTTGCTACAACTTGGCCGGTTAGCCAGCCGCAGAAGTTACAGCTCACTCCACTAGGGCCCAAGCCACGTCGATTGCCTTCATGGCAGACATCCCAATTCAAGACATCTGCAGAGCGGTGACTTGGTCCTCCATACACATGTTCGTGGTCCACTATGCGATAATTCAACAGGCCACCGAGGATGCGGCGGTCGGTAGGGTAGTACTGAGGTCTATTACCTGAAGAACTCTGACCCCACCACTGGTAAGTACTTGGGAATCACCTAATTGGAGTCGACGTGAGCAATCACTCGAAGGAAAAAAGACGGTTACTCACCTTCTGTAACTGTCAGTCTTCAAGATGTGTTGCTCACTTCCACTCAAAACCCACCCACTGACCCCTCTGTCAGATCCTCGGAAAGAAGGAACTGGAGAGTGGAGGGTTCGTGGGCCCTTATAAGGAGCACCATAGCAGTGCAACTCCAAGGGGGCTCTGTCACCGACCCTCTGGGGTTGCTAGGGGAATGATCTTCTGGCAGCCGTGCACTACGCACGTGCTCACCTAATTGGAGTGGACGTGAACAACACATCTCGAAGAACAACAGTTACAGAAGGTAAGTAACCATCTTTTCTTTCTGGATGGATAAAGAGGGGGGAAGGAATTGACTTGTTACCCTTTTGAAAAGAGGCATGTTCCTGTCCACATAGTTCTTAAATATAGCAGGTGAAATGCTTTCAGCAGACTGTTAGCGTGACTCCTCAATCTGATTTTCAATACAGATACTCAACTAAGTTGGAGACCGACAATCAGCCCGTCACTGATATTTTCCACTTCACTGTCTTCGATGATGACAACAATCGGCTTGACAGCCAAACGTTTACCGTCACTATCACGTCTGTCAAGGACAAGCCTTCGATCATTGCTTTTGCTGATCTTATCACTGTGAGTAATTGCCCAGAGTGCCGGAAGTTGTAGCAGGATCGTGTGTGATGTAAAGAATAGCATAATAATTTTCCTGGTTGCCATGCAGGAATGTTGAACTGATGTCACATATGCAATCTACATTATTTGATGGCCAGGGGACGTGAACAATATCATCTAGTTATTGCCATTGAACACAGTGGATCAGATTCTCCACTGGTGTAAATTGGTATAACCTCCATTGATAACAGCGGAGGTACGCTGCTTTCCATTATTTCAGGATCTGGCTCGTTATATCACCAGGTGGAAAAACATCTGGAAGTTTGGCTCAACATGCAACGTTTCAGAGTCCTTCTCTGAACTTTTTGATGATTTCTTCCTCCCTTCCTGACTTTCCACTCCCTCTCCCAAACCACTGAAAGCTTCCCACTCAACAAAACACAACCCACTGCACCTCCCAACATGTCACCTTGACATTCCGCTGCTCAGACCAGTCTATTGCACTAACATTAGCTGAGTAGCATGGCAGGTGCTGTTGGGGAAAGAACAGCCCTCACGCACTCTCGCTCCAGCATTACATTTGAGTTTTATATCCCATGGAGGAGCGGGAACTTTTATAAAGTGTACAAGGCCGGGGGAAGAATTGAGAATTATGATGCCCTGCAAGTGCCGCAGTCAGCTGTAGTAAGAGTGAGCTAGAGAACTCCTGCAGAAACAGGTAAAGGGCAAGTTGAAGGCACTCCTATGACAAAAACCTTCTTGAATTGATTATAAAGGCCATTTGGCAATGGTTATTGAACTGACTTTTGTTTCTGAAGAACAGTTGTTCTGTTTATTTCGCCTCGTTTGTTTCCAGGTTGATGAAGGAGGGAGGGTCCCCCTGTCAGCTCACCATCTTCTAGCTACTGACTACGACACAGCCAGAGATGACCTAAAGGTTACAATAATCACGCTACCAAAATATGGGTACATCGAAAACACAAGGACAGGTAAACTTTATTGAACCCTGTTTTTCCTTTTACTTGGGGCTGGTCTGCACTTGCTGCCATTTTCGGCTGCAGTCAAAGGGAGATACGTAAGCTACGCAAAATAACTTGCATATCCCCACTGACTTTTTAATGCCCACTTACCTCCCTGACTCCACTGCGCAGAGTCGAAGGGAAATACCCTCTCTGCTACTCTTCTTGAGGGGATGGACTTACTGAGTCAAATTCCGAGTCAATTGAGCAGGTCTTCACTGACTGCTTTATGGAATGGCAAAAATCAAACCGATGGTGGTGAATTTGCCACCGTCAGTGTAGACTTGGCCTTGGTCAGTAAATGGGAACATGGGGATTGCCATACTGGATGGGACATGGGGCAGCCCACACTCCTGTCTCTGACAAGGGCCAGCTCAATCTGCTTCAGAGCAACCCTGCAGCAGTCAATTGTGAAATAACCTGTCCCTAGGGAAAGTTTTCTCCTAACCCTCAAAAAGCAGAAGTTGTTCCAGGAAGGGGCTTTACATCCTTTACAAAGACCTTATTTAATTTTTAATATTTTGTAAGCGGCGTTGTTGTTGTTATCTATAGGAATCTTTTCCTGAATCCGACTCATAAATGTTGCACTGGAGTTTAAAAACTAGCTAAAGCTTCACAGAAGCATGGCTGGTATTGTTTCTGTAGGATCAAAGGCTTATAAGGAGATCCTGTTTCTGTTCACATATTATCCATGGAAAGTCCTCATGGAACTTGTACTCCTATCATGTAGATGCTTGTGCCGGAAGTGGAATTTCCTTTTCCTACTACACTGTTTGTTCAGGGTGTTGGTTGGTTGCTTCCCTATATCTTGGAGTGACTGCATTTCAGTGACTTCTTCTGAGTATAAGGCCAGATCATGCTGCTGTGTGGTAAAAATGACATAGGGGCCAGGAAATGCCCTTTAGGGATTTTCCTATGAATCCTTAGGAAGGGGAATCCCTCCACCAAAGAACCCAATGGGCTTGGCTCCCAGATCTCGAAGGTCCCTCAATTTCTGCATATAGCTCAGGTATCTGATGGAGTTACTGAGACATCCTCACACAGGTCATATGCCTCTGAAGAAGCCCTGGCTTCCCTCTGGCTTTAGTCTAGCTCTTTGCCAGGGCAGCTACTTTGGAGCTGAGGGACAAGAGACTCATGTCAGCCATTACTCTTGGGATCCCCATGTAAAGTGCAGTTCCCCGGTGTAGAACTTTGCACAGAAAAATGAATGAAATCTCTACCTACAGCAGCCTTCTTCTGCTGCTTCCCTCCTGCGTAGGAGGAGATCCTGCAAATGCATGGAGTGCTTGTGAAGTGGGAGATTGTACCATGAAGAGGGAGATCTACATACAGGGAGCCCCCACTGCTTGGAGCCCCTAAGGTTATGGTCCACTCCCAGCTTTTGCTCTGTCCTTGTGCAGGCAGAGGTTCCAGTGATCTCAAATGAGAACTTTGCTTTTGAGAGGGCTGAGTAAAAAAAATATCAGAGTAATGACCTTTTGTTTGTTTGTTTTGTTGTTAAACCTCCTTTCGGGCCCACCGTTCTGGGCTTGTCTTGTCAGCATTTCTCCTAAACTGAATTCATCTCTAGAACCTGTCTTTTTTCTTTGCTTTTGTCTCATCAGTGAAACCTTAATAGCTGAGATGTTTGTTCCCCCCCCCCCCCGATAGAAACAGTAACTGGAAGGAAATTTGAACTTAGTCAATGCTCCCAGGATTAGAACCCAGGAATGGAGATGACAAGCTATATGTTACTCGGCTGCTGTGATGTTTTTTCTCATTCTAGCAGATTAGGTTGTAGATGGCTCAAAGTATAGACATTAACAAAGCTATTAGTATAATTGTAGCCACCAGAAGAAATTAGACTCTCAAAAAGTACAGCAACATGACATTCAGCAGGGCAATGTTGTCCTGAAGATATCACACAGTGATAGCAAATCCTCTGTACCCAAAGCACAGGAGGGAGAATGGTGGTTTCTAAGATACCTCTGTGTAGTACGTGATTGCAAATGAACAGTGGTTTTATAACCGCATTTGCCAGCATGCTTCCCATGGGGCTGGTGGGCTGTGAAGCAATACATAATCACTGTGTCCTATGGAATAAGTTAATGTTTTGAAAAAGATTCATCTTCTCTGATTACACTGGCCTTTAATGGGTGGCAGCCAAACTATTCTTGCTGGGGTGAGCTGAGCTGTTGGCTTTGTTGGCGTGGGGGAGATGGTCCGTTTAGTAAATGCCTCACCTTTTAAGGCAAGCCTCGTAAAAGGGGATCGAAGTCATCTGGTGCTTAGGGACAGCCATTGTATGTAAAACACCAGTATCTTTATATTGCATAGTGCCAGAGAAGCAGTTCTCCGTGGGGGTCACTAGACACATTAACCAATTAATCATTTCAGGAATAGGAAGGCTCCTATGTCTCAGGGCTTGGGGTCATTTCCTTACCTTTCTTGTTTTCTTAGTGAAAGGAGACGGCCTTCACAGATGGTGCTTTGTTTGCAGGTGGAAAATATGGCCCCGGGGGCTCTGCAGGCTCAGATGCATCATTCTCCATTCAGGATGTGCTCGAGAACAGTGTTTACTATTTTCAGAGCGTCCATGAAAGCCTTGAACCGACTAATGATGTCTTCACTTTCTACATGAGCAATGGCTTCAGCCACACTGAAGCTCACAGTGTCAACATCACCATCCAGGTATACACACACTGATACTACATCTGGTTAACAAAGCCCCACCCCATGCCCTGTAGTGTAGGTGGCTCATTATTGCCTCTGCTGATCTGGGGCCAGATTGTGTCCCACTCTGAATACCCACATGCGGGGGGGGAGGAAGGGTAAGGTGCCCCCTTATTCCTCTCTGCTCAGTTACCCCGCCATAGCTCCCCTATGTGGCAGACAAGCAGTGAATGGCTTCACCCGCCGAAACACCAGCCAGTGCAGCTCAGTGTGACCCAGGAGATAATATGTACTAGCAATAGTGCTGGCAGAGGTAAAAAGAACACTGAGCTTTTCTGTATTGCTTTTCAAATTTACATCTTAAAGCTGTTTACAAAGGAAGTTGTTTCATTATCCCCGTTTTACATATGGGCAAACTGAGGCCCAGAGGGAGGCAGTGATTTTCCTAAGGTCACCCAGCAGCCCCCTGGCAGAACCAACCATAGAAGCCCAGCTCTCTTGAGTCAGGCGTTCATACTCTAAACTATACAATCTCCCTTCGGTAGGCTTTCCCATGGCAAAAGGAGGAAACGGAGGATCAGGGTGTTGACTGTGTGACAGTCCATTTCCTACACTGCTGCTGGGACACCTTGGCCCCTTTTTCAGAGCTTGTAGAAAAGGCATTTATTGTCCCCCTACGTCTCGGAATAGCCAGGACATTGACCAACATTCAAGACTCTGACAACAATACAGTTAAAAAACAAAACAAAAAAATCCCCTCTTAAAGTAGTGAGCAGTAAAACATGTCAAGGATGTGTATCCAAGGGAATTTCCTCTTTACTACATCTTCATGGTGAATTTGCCCCTCCTGTGAGTTAGTTTTCACCTGGGACAGCCGTTCTGTCTTTGTGTTTCTTTAGCGGCAGAATGATGAGCCCCCAAAGATCACATTGGCGCCCGTCAGAGTGCACGGCACCTCAGGGGTGGTGATCAGCAACGCCTCAGTGAGCCTGCAGGACTTGGACACGCCAGACGAGCAGCTGGTCTTTGTGGTTACCAAAAAGCCTGACCATGGTAAGACAGAGCAGAGGTGGAATAGCTCTTGCTGTGATAAAGGCCTCATTTGCTCATGTAAAATGCATTTGTGCTGGCTACTTCAGGGAAGATTTAACTTTGTGACAAGCCAGTTCCTGATGGTTTTCAGAGGCCTGTGGGGACAGCTGGGCTGGAGGAGACACAGGGCCTATGGCAAGGGTTGGTAGGGACTAGTTTAGCTTGTCCGGGGCAGAGGGGGTCAGTCCCACATGCCTGTCTCTCTCAGGCTACTCTGTTCCACCAGCCTGCCCGGTGATAGCATCTCCAGATACACGTTTTACCCCCTGCCTCGTGCAGGAAAGCAGCGTGGGGCTGAGCTGGGTGGCGGCCATCACCGTGTTCAGTGAGCCCTTTCCCTGCTTCCTTTGCACTCTGAATGCAAAATGAATAATCAGTTTATAAAGTGATCGGGAAGCTCTGTTCCCCTCCTAACCTCACAGCTGCTACTGGCCAGGCAAGCAAGGAGGTATCACTTGAGAAGGCATGGGAGACACACAGAAATACTGCCTCAGCATCTCGTGGGTATGAAAGGGAGCAGCAGAGGCTGGAAGATCTGCTGCTACATGGATCCTGCTGGCATCCTTTCTACACGGGCTTGCCCCAGGGGAGTGCAGGAGTGGTTCAGCTCGACATCTCCATGGAGCAGCTGCATTGCTGGTTTAGGAGACACACTGCCCCATTACCCTCAGTATCAGCCCAACTGTGCAGACTGATGTTGTGCTAAGGATCTGACCCTACGGGAGTCCTTAGAGTTAACCCCAGCCCTTCCACTGCAGCTCTTCCGTCCTCCTTCTGTATACGGGATCCAGGGGGCAGGACAACCGCTGTGGAGTGTGGAGCGCACACAGCTCTGCTGTTAAACTCTAGGGCTATGTCTATAGTGGCAAGTTAGTTCGAATTAAGGAAGCTTAATTCGAACTAACTTAAGCCTTGGCCACACTATGCTTTCATTAGTTCGAATTAAGGGTTTCCTGAATTCGAACTAATAAATTCAATTATACTTTTCGAATTATGGTTAATTCACACTAGTTAGTTCAAATTAACCCAGTGTAGCTATGACAGTTCGAACTAAGCGCTTAGTTCGAACTAACCGGCACATTGACCTTGATGCAACTAACTAATTCGAACTAAGCAAGTGCCATGCATGGCACTTGCTTAGTTCGAAGTAGCATTCTAGTGGGGCCATGCTAGTTCGAATTAAGTTAATTTGAACCAACTAAAATTAGTTCGAATTAGTTAGTTGGAATTAACTAATTCGAACTAACTTTAGTAAGTGTAGTCAAATTCCAAAGGGGTAGCCGTGTTAGTCTATTGTAGAAAGACAACAGAGTCTTGTGGCACTTTTAAAGACTAACAGATTTATTAATCACATGAGCTTTCGTGGGAGAAAATCCCACTTCGTCAGATGCTTTGAAGATAGGAAAGTTACAGAGTGGGAGGAAATTAAATGGAGAGGGGTGTATGACATAGCATCAGGTCAGGCTGTAACAGCAAATCAAAATAGGTGTTAGGATTCAAAACACTGGGGAACAGCACATAGAGGAGGGGGAGGTCAATTCACTTGATGTAATGTGAGAAAAATCCATAGTCCCTGTTTAACCCCAAGACAACTGAGTCAAATTTGCATATAAGTTCCAGTTCTGCAGACTCTCTTTGAAGCTGTGATTTGTTATTCATCTGTTTCAACACAGCTATTAACAAGTCGTTGAGGGAGTGAGCAGGGAGATTGAAGTGTTCCCCTACAGGTTTTGCAGTGTTGCAATTTCTGATGTCAGATTTGTGTCCATTGATTCTTTGGTGCAGAGACTGTCCTGTCTGTCCAATATATAAGGCAGAGGGGCATTTCCGGCACATGATGGCATAAATCACATTGGTGGATGAGCAGGTGAACGAACCCTTGATGGAGTAGGTGGCATGATTAGGCCCTGTGATGGTGTCATCAGTGTAGATATGAGGGCAAAGTTGGCAGCGTGGTCTGCTGCAGGGCTGTGTTCCTGCTTTAGTGTTTCTGCTCTGTGATCTGTAGTTGCTGGTAAGTATCCTTTTAAGATTAGGGGGCTGTCTGAAAGCAAGGAGAGGTCTGCCTCCCAAGGCCAACGACTTGTTAATAGCTGTGTTGAAACAGATGAATAACAAATCACAGCTTCAAAAGAGTCTGCAGAACTCGAACTTATATGCAAATTTGACTCAGTTGCCTTGGGGTTAAACAGGGACTATGGATTTTTCTCGCATTACAACAAGTGATTTGACCTCCCCCTCCTCTACGTGCTGTTCCCCAGTGTTTTGAATCCTAACACCTATTTTGATTTGCTGTTACAGCCTGACCTGATGCTATGTCATACACTCCCCTGCATTTAATTTCCTCCCACTCTGTAACTTTCCTATCTTCAAAGCGTCTGACGAAGTGGGATTTTCTCCCACGAAAGCTCATGCGATTAATAAATCTGTTAGTCTTTAAAAGTGCCACAAGACTCTGTTGTCTTTAGTAAGTGTAGACATAGCCTAGGACTTCCTGCACTTTGGAGTCAACTTAATCGCTGTATCTCGCTGGAACAGGTGTCTTCTGCAAGCTCAGCTGAGAGCACCCATGATGCATAGAGCACTGGCATATATTTTCACAATGGAGTAAATGACCTATCAAAGAAAAAGAAAAATACGTTATGCTTTGCTGAGGCCTATGGGCTTCTTTTGCTTTATAGGCCAAAGCAAACGCTCAGGCTGTAAAACATTCCTCTTCATGTTCCTCTGGTGCGGAAATGATATGTGGAGCTGAATATGAAGCCATGAGATGGTAACTTGTAGTGGCCCGAAACCTGCTGTTCATTATTTAAAACAGCTTTCTTTGGCAGCTTTTTTTTTACTAGGGGCTAGATTGTGGTTGTCCCTGGCACGAGTGCCAGTGTTCCCCTATTCTCCACTCTGTACCTCACAATTCAGTCCCCAGCACCTCCAAATAGGAAGAGAGGAGGTAGGATCAAGACCACGTTTCACCTCTGCCCTGGCCAGCAGAATTGGCTGGTCCTGAAGGGAAACCTCTGTAAAACCCCTCTAATGGATGGTGTAGCAAGCACGTTTCTCCTATGCATCAGATTACTTTGAGACAATCCCTCCTGGAATTCTGGCTGGGCCAGTGCAAACCCACTCTGCCCCCAGTGCACGCCCATCCCGAATGGGCACAACCAGAGCTTTGCCAGTTAAAAATTGTGAGAAACGACAGTCTGAGTGTGTGTGAAACGTGCTCCTGTCCAGAACCGATTCCCAAGCTCCAGCGCTCAAAACTCTTTGGATTAGCATGGTTCTGCCAATCACTGTGAGTAGGATGGGCTGTCAGGCACAGTCTTCAGCAACTGTTCTTTTAGCATTTGTCCCATCCACCCTGCCAGCCTGTATGAAGAGCAATGTCTCCAGATGCAGCAGGACTGTGTGTATAGACAGGGCTTTCATGGTGCTGATCACCTAGGGTTACCAGGTATCCGATTTTATTGGGACAGTCCTGGTATTCAGGGCTTTATCTTATATAGACTCCTGGTACTCTTCACCCCCATTCCAATTTTTCACATTTGTCTGGTCACCCTGTAATCACCTGATATAAAATAATCACAAGTCCTGTCTGTGAATTGGCTCCTAAGTGCTTGATGAGAGTTTTAAAGATTTCCCAGTTCAAGTGTCTTTATTTTTAACAGAGGGGAAGCTTTTAAGGGGCAGTGGCTGAGGTGAAAATGGAGGCTTTTTCTGGTAGGAGTGGGGGTATATAAAAGACCAGATGGAAGTCATATGGTGTTAATGAGCCTTTCCCCCAGAAATAGCACAGACTGATGAGCCAAACTATAGTCTACTCTATCATATCCTCTGTGCAGACAGAAAAGTAATAATGGGCCTGAAAACTCCATGCGTTTCAGCTTGAACTGTTTGTTACAATTGTTCCATTGGTTTTGCTGCTCCCAGAATAGACTGCGAGCGCTACTCTACAAGTCTAGATGGCCAGAGCTCAGTGGGGAAGCCTTAGGAAACTCAGGCCATCTGCTGAGGACTGAAACACTTGAATCAAGGCCACATTTTTTAATTCCCCTGGGAATGAGGCACATGGGGTCTTTTGAGAATCCCACCAGGTACTGATCAGCATCTGTAATCATCTAAATACCTTTCAAAAGTCTGGCACTCAGTGCACTGCTCAGGACTGTCTTTGTCTTTCAGGATAAAGAGGAAAGAATGCCACACAGGTGCTGCTCTTCACCGCACCCAAATTTAGCTCACTTCATCCAGTGTAACTCAAGAAGAATAGAAAGGCCTATTTATCTAGGGTATGCCCACCAATGCAAAGTAGCCACCTGAAAGGGTATAAATGAACGGTGCACAGCAAACTCTGCTTAATGTTTTAGAACAGGAAATAAAGAAATGCCAAATGCAGCTGAAACTACGGCAGACGTTTTATCTCACCGTTACATCTGCTGGACAAAGCCAAATCCTTACCAGATCTAGGAGTAATCAATAAGCTCTCTCAAGCAAGCTGCTGTTGTTGGAAATAGGGCACTCAGCAAATAATTGATTTTTCTATGTGGCCAGTGTTGTGCTTAAAAAGAAAAGACTAGCAGGATCTTATTTAGGGGGACAAGGCAATATGCTACATTTATTATGAGAAAAACAATTATGTAAATAGCTAATGTCTAGTAGCTGCACACATACACGCACACCCCAGATGTTCTGTTGTTGGTCATGTATGGTTACCTGTCCTGATTGTTGCTTGTGATCGTAGGTTGAGTTCATGTCTGATGTTCGCAGCTCATGGCAGCTACCTGGCCAGGGAAGCTGGGAATGAGGAGGAGTGGGGTCTCTGTCGGGCACACAATAATGCACCAACACTCTTGGATGCTGTGCAGAACGTTACTCAAAGTTATGCAGTCATCTCACCCATCTTTTATCCATGGATCTTGCTGTGTCACACGGCCTCAGTGTACTGTATGACCATAAGCCATCAGTTAATGGCAGATGTGACTTTGATCTTGATCTTGATGGGGTTTTTTGTCCCTTTCTTTCTAGGGTGGATTCTTCTTGCTTTTGCAGGGTTTATCTGCATTGTTCTTCAGCCGTTAAGGTGGTGCCGGCAGTTTGTCATCAGGACAGGCTGGCGCTGGAGACTGATCCCATCACACACACGCACTCTTCATTCACACATCCAAACTAAGTTCACAGATTTAAATGAAATTTCAGCAAAATTTAGGCTGAGCAATACAAAATGAAGTAACCAATTCAAAACAGAGGTTTAGTTACAATATGGAGTTTCATGTGAATGAATGAGCATGGCATTTTTATCAGTGAATGTTCCATATAGAAATTTCTGTTTGAAGCAAATCTATGGTATAAATTCATCTTTAGTGCTACCCCAGCCTGCTGAAAAATAAAATGGAATAGATCATAGAATCATAGAATAATAGGGTTGGAAGGGACCTCATGAGGTCATCTAGTCCAACCCCCCGCTAAAAAGCAGGACCACTCCCCCTAAATCACCCCAGCCAGGGTTTTCTCTAACCGAGCCTTAAAAATCTCCAAAGATGGAGATTCTACCACCTCCCTAGATAGCCCATTCCAATGCTTCACCACCCTCCTAGTGAGAAAGTTTTTCCTAATATCCAACCTTGACCTCCCCAGCTGTAATTTGAAACCATTGCTCCTTGTTCTGTCCTCTGTTACCATCGGGAACAGCCTAGCTCCCTCCTCTTTGGAGCAACCCTTCAAGTAGTGGAAGGTTGCTATCAAATCTCCCCTCAGTCTTCTCTTCTGTAGACTAAATAAGCTTAGTTCCTTCAGTCTCTCCTCATAAGTCATGTGCCCCAACCCCCTAATCATTTTTGTTGCCCTCCGCTGGACTCTTTCTAATTTGTCCACATCCTTTCTGTAGTGGGGAGCCCAAAACTGGACACAGTATTCCAGATGCGGCCTGACCAGTGTCGAATAGAGGGGAATTATCACATCCCTCGATCTGCTGGCAATACTCCTACTGATGCAGCCTAATATGCCATTGGCCTTTTTGGCAACAAGGGCACACTGTTGGCTCATATTCATCTTCCCGTCCACCATAACTCCTAGGTCCTTTTCTACAGTGCTGCTACTTAGCCGATCAGTCCCCAGCCTGTAGCAGTGCATGGGATCAGTTCATTTCTATCAAGAGCTGTGGTGTTCTGGGGGGTTTTTTTCCTTCAGTTTTTCTTGCCAAGATGAAAAGCCAAATTAGTTGCATTCATGTCAAACAAGACATTTTGAATGCCACATTGAATGGGTGTTTTTGATTTTACATTGCCATTTTCAACATTTTTTTCATTTCTTTTTTTCCTGCTGAAACGATTTACAAATTCAATCTGAATTTGTAAATACTGTCAGTGCCTTGAAAAATACATTTTATTGGCTAAAAAATTCTCCCAGCTCTCCTAAGGAATCAAAGGGAGAAATACTCCAGCCTCCTTCACCTCCAGTAGTGGTTTACAAAGCCTGTGCAGAGTGGGTGTGAAAAGGTAGCGGTTAATATCCAGGCTCCCAGATGTCAAGGAGTGCGCAAGAGGCACAGCAGTAGAGGACCCAACCCATAGTGTTTTTGATGTTGACATATTACATTAACACTGAGAATCAAAGAGACTCCCATGTTGACCATTTTGCTCTTTTGTGTGCCTGTTCTTTCTTAGGTCACCTCCGCAGGAGACAGTCTTACTCTGAACCCCTGAAGAATGGGCATGTTCTGTCTCAGGGCTCCTCTTTTACCTACCAGGACGTCCTGGACCAACTGATCGTGTACACGCTGGGCACTTCCAGAGCACAGGCAGATGAGTTCAGATTCTCTCTCACGGATGGACTGTACACTGAGATGGGGAGGGTAGAGTTCTCCATGGAACTGCCGAAGAACGAGCCGCCCAGATTAGCTGTGAACAGGGGCCTGCAGCTTTCAGCTGGTACGGTGTGAGCGGAGACACTAACAAGCTTCATAGAAACTAATGGTCAAGATTTTCAAAGCCAGCTAAGGCAAGTAAACACACAGCCCGTATAGATTGTAATAAGAAGTGTGCATGTTGAAATCCCGGTGCTGGCTTTGAACATCTCAACCAATGCTTCCATCCCGGCAAGTCAGAAAGGTTTAAAAACCTATGAACTGGCGAGAGGAGAAGGGAGGAGAGTAGGTTGCCAACTTTGTAATATTTAAAAACCAGACACTCCAGTAGGAGTGCTGGCACCTTTCCTGCCCCATCACTCCCATTGAAGCCCCATTCCTTACCCAGAGGCCCTGCCCCTACACTGCCTTTTCTCCCACCCCCAGCACTTACTGCTCTTCCCCCATCCTCCGTCCCCTGCCCAGGTAAGGCGGGACAGATGCAGGGCTGAGAGCCGCCCAATGCACATAGAAAGAGCAAGGGAAGCTGCTTGACATGTCAAAGAAATAATAAAATTCAGAAATGAGGAAGGCAAGGGTGATCTATCAAACCTCAAGTGGCAAGTTTATGTGCTTTTGTCTAGTCTAGTTTTAAATGTCTTAAGGATTTGGGATTCTGTCATGTCCCCTGGGACACTTCTACGCCTGCCAGAGCTTTTCATTGGCAATATTCTTCTGATGTTCGGCTTTAATTGGCCTTTCTGAAAATGTCACTCATTTCTCCTAATCATGTCACCCTGAGCCTCCCCAGATAATGCCTCTTCCTCCTGGTAGTCCCACTTGAAATATTTGTAGATTGTTACTGTGCCCTTCCCCTCCAACTCCCTTGCCCTGCCCCCACTTTGCCATTCTTTAGCCTGCTGTGTGCAATTGGACCCTAGTCTCTTCTTGTGGCACTCCTACACTGGAATAATTCAGGTAGTGGCATTCAGTGAGATTTACCTTGATAATCATGGGTGTGAGAGGAGAATAGAGCCTCCTAACATATTTTAATATTTCTTCCTCTGGCCCATGTGAAAAGCTGTTGTTCTTCTCTGTACTCTCTCCAAACTTCCTGCCACTGAGTTGCCCAAAGTGGAATCCCAGCTGCCTCAATCCTGTTACATTGGGAAGACAGTGAAAGCTGTCCTATAGCTAGGATGCATTCTGCTAAATTTCAGAATTGCACACTGTCAGGTCCTCAAATCCCAAATAAACTGCAGTGTAGCTTTAAATAGTCTAAAGTTCCAGGATGTGCCAGAAACCATCAGATCATTGGGAGCTTGGGCCATTGAGGGCTATTTACTGCCTATTCAGGGATGGGAGGACTGGGAAAGAATTTGGTCAGAATGAGGAGGAAAATCCTGGGAGAAGAGACAGAGCATTGCTGTGGATTGCTGTGGATGCTTTGAAGTCCTAGAGATATAAGACTTAAAGGTCCTTCCTTGTGATGCTTAGGAATGAGACCCTTCCTCTGGCATCTATGATCTACAGAAATGAGGCATCAGAGGTACCCTAACCTTCTAGCCCCTATGTGGTCCATTTCCTTTGAGGCACATCCCATCCCTCACCAGCTGATTATCTAAGCAGTGCCTATCTGAACTCTCTTTTCTGAAATAGGATCATGTCCCCTACTGAACTCTGGGACAGGAGCCTTTTTCAGAGAATAGGGAGTTTGGGCTAAATGGGGGTAAGGTTATCAAGGTTGTCTTGTACTGGTATTTCTACAAAGCTGTTAAGAACACACAGATTCACTAGTACTGTAGATCTAAAGTCAGTCCCACGGGTTAGTGAATTGCCAAGCTTTGAGAAGCCCGAATTCCAGATGTGAGCTTCTTAACAGGGCTGAGAGCTGGGTACTCAAATGAGCACCTAATAAGAAAATTTCATGTTCATGTGTTTCCTTTCAAAAATGAGCAAGATATAGGCATCCTATCATTTGCTTGAAAATTGGGCCAATGATGCTTTCCTTGGAGGGAAGTGAGCAGAGCTTCCTTGAAACAACAAAGCACAAAATCTCTGAAAATGTAACACGTTATTTATAAATAATGCAATCCCATCTTTCAAAATGATTTAGCAAGTAATTTGGAAAGGCTGAGCGGAACCGTTCATGTGCTGTCCGTTACTGTCTAGGCTCTGTAGCACGCATCACAGATCAGCACTTAAAAGCCACTGATATTGATTCTGATGACCTGAAGGTCAGATATGTCATGAAGAAGGATCCCAGTACAGGACATCTACAGATGACTAGACTTGATAACCTGGTCCAGATCTCTGTCAAGGGACCCATCAAAAGTTTCACCCAAGCTGATATAAATAAAGGTGAGCCATTTTCTAGACCCTTTCAGTTCCAGTAAATAAAACTGACTTTTGCCAGCTCTTTTATCCCTAGATACCCCCCAAAAGGAATAAAATATACAACGAAAAGCCTTATTTTCCCAGTATTAATTATAGCAGGGGTGAGCAAACTTTTTGGCCTGAGGGTCACCGCAGTATGGTGGGTCACAAACAATGTCGGAGAGGTGGGAGAAGGGGCAGAGCTGGGAGTGGGGAGCAGCTGCCATTGGGCCCAGTGGTGGGAGGGGAAGGAGGAAGGGTGGGGCTGGGAGGGGGAGTGCCCGCTGCACTTGCCCAGGGAACCGCTTGGCCCATATGGTGGGGACGGATGGGAACAGCTGCCACACTTTGTCCAGGGTGCTTCCTCTGGGCCCACATGATGGGAAAGAGACTTTTGAAAATTCCACCTACCATCTGGTTCTCATTGGGCTGTGAACAGATTGAGCATGTCCTTAAATGTCAGAATACCAAAGGGTTCCTCTACATTAAATTAAAGATATTTTAGATAATATTTTAGCATCAAAGTCGTATTTTTAAAAGAGCCACAATCTCTACAGGGAGAGAAGGGGAGAGGAGAGAGAAAAATAGCAGAAGGAAAATCTGTGAAGGGAGAATTGCTTTTCAATAATCAAATGTTAAAAGCTGTCTCAAAAGGAGAGAAAGAAGGAGGGGAAAAAACATAGATTTCTGGAAACCGCAAGTGTTCTGCGAGCTAGGCAGATTCCAAAATAGATCGCAGCAGCTGATGCTGCAGCTTATATTGAGTTGCTTCTTTTTTCCCTTTCTTCCCAGGACAAGTGGAATATAGTCATGAGAAATGGGAGCCTGGAGGGACTTTTGCTTTCAACTATGATGTAATCGATGCAGAAGGCAACAAACTGCTTGACCAATCGTTCTATATTAGTGTATTAGGTAAAAGGTGATATCTAAGCAATATTTCCTTAGCTATGAAAGATTTTTTGATTAATATAGTGAGAGTCTCACCCCTGCTCTGGGTCATGTATGCCAGATAAAAGGAATGGCATGAAGGGGCCCTAGAAGGCTAAGAGCTGTCAGCAGAAGAATTTCTCTGCCAGAATTGGAGAGGACAGTCACAGGTTGCTGGATTTTTACAGACACAGCACAGAAACTCACCCACAGATTTCAATCTCATCTGACTGCCTGTGTAACCCAGGACATATCATTTCACACATCAATTCCTTCATCAGGCCCATAACATCCTATCTTAATTTAAATCGATCTCTAAGCAAAAAATATTTGAATTGAAGAGTTCAAGCTTGACGATTTGGCTTTCTTTTATGGGAAACTCAAAAAGCTTAGAATCTGGGGCCTGCGAAGGGATCATTAAAAGAATAGTTCAGTATTCATGTAGGGCCTGTTCCAAAGCCTGGTAAAAACCATTGGTTTAGGTTGAGTTTTGAGTCAAGGCCTCTTGTGACATGATTGCCACAGATCTGGTCTGGTGACTTTTGGGTAAAGCATTGTGTACATCCTGCCCAAAATATTCAGGTAAATACTGTGTGTGAGAGTGTAAGACGCCAAGGGAGGGAAGGTGATTGTGTCATAATTCAGACCTCTTTGCCTCTGCTGCTTTCAGAGGACAGACTGCCCCCCACAATCATCACCAACAAAGGGCTGGTCTTGGATGAAAATTCAGTCAAGAAGATCACAACTCTGCAGCTCTCCACCACTGACCAGGACAGTGAGCCTGCAGGGCTCCTGTACAGAATCACCAAAGAGCCGCAGCTGGGTCACCTGGAGCATGCCGCATCCCCAGGTTTGCAAGGCCTTCTCACTCTCACGTTCCCCGCGCAATCCAGGTTTTCAGGGCTTCGAAGTTTTTTTAAAAGTTCATTTCTTGAAAGATGTCGGGCTAGAATCGTATCCTCAATCGGATCTCAAACAGCCATTAACCTGGAGACCTTAAAAACAAGGCCAGTGGAGATGAGGTGTGTCTTGGAATGCACACAGAGAATTATTTATTCTATTGCTTGGTGTGTTTAGGATTCATAGTAACCTCACCCTGCTGGGGTTTACTTAGCAATCCAAGTCTGATCTGTAGCTCATGCCAACAGCTTGTGTGAATTGCTCTTCCTTGTAATCCACTTTTTCAGATACCTGTAGTGCACATAACTTGATGGCCACTCTGTGACTAAAGTTAAATTCATATTCCTATAATTTGGGGATTTATTTTCATAGGCTTAAAAACTGATTCCAGAACTTCTGAAAAACTCAGAACCAGCATCCCCTGTAACTGGGTATGCCCAGAAGAGAAACAATGTTTTAACCTCAGTATCTTGCCCTGTACGTATTTTAATACAAAAACTCCCAACCCCTTTCGCAGTAATGCTTAAAATGTGAGAATTGAATCTCAGACTTTGAAAGAAAAATGTATCGAGACCCCCATGGTGTGATGTGCCATATACCAAGTCAGCAAAAGTTTTATGGGCGACTGTTTTGAGCACTGAAGTTTGCTTATACACTTTTTCATGTATCACCTAATATTTAAGTACTGTCAAAACAAACGTTTCTGAAGACCAACCAGTAGCTTTTTTGGTCCCTTCTGGGAGATTTACAAAACAATTCCCTGCAAATGTAATCTTGGAATTTTATGGTTGTTTTCCTGGGCCAGTTATCCCAGGATATTGTGTGTCCCCTAATCCTATCTAATGAATAACTCTAAACCTGGACCCTCAAACAATAAGTTCCTTTGTCTTAGATTATGTTTATCTAATTTTTTTTTTAATGTAACCCATCATTAGTTTAATGGACTGTAAATCTTTGCTGTGTTTTCAGAAGGTAGCGTATCTCCTTACAGGTTTGTTTTAGAAAGGAATAAAAGTAGGAATAAGCAGTTCGGAGGAAATAAGAACACTCTAAGCTTTTGCCTAAAATTCAAACCACACATTAAATCAGATACTTTTGATGTTTGAAATGGCTGGATTACTTTATTTCTCATTATTTAAAGTGTGCTGCTCTTTCAGATCCTGCAGGAGTCAGAGATAGATATGAAAAGAGGTTGTTCTCATGGTATAACAGGCCCAAGCTCTAAGCAAAAAAGGACTGGAACTCTTGTTCTCACAAGCCTTTTCAACTCATGAGTGTCAAATAAGCTTTGGATAATCATCCATTTTTTTATGTTGCTTATCTAAACCAAGCCTCTGAACCTTTTGAGAATGGCCCAACACTAATTGATAGCCATGTTATGAAAAACAGATCACCATTTTTATCAAGGTGTTTTCGGACAAGGGCAACATTTTCAAAAGCTCCATTGAAATCAGTGGGAGTGAGGCACCTGGGTGCTTTTGAAAATCCCACTAGCGGCATCTATCTACATCAATTATCACCTAAATACATTTAAATATCTGTTCCTACATACCTACATCTCTTTTGAAAATGGAAAATGTTTGGCTTTGAAATTCTTTATTAAGTCAAATTTGCAATAAAACAGTAACTTTCTGCATCATGTATTGCTTGCGTAAGTAATGTATTATTGTATTACATGTATTGCTGCTTTTTCAGGACCAGGTTAATATTTAAAGAACCTGGCTGAAGATTCTGGCTTGCTGGATAGAGCGTCCTCCACTTCTGAGTACACTACAAAGTGTGACCACATTTCTCAGTACCTGCCCTCTTTTTTAGCACTTCTCTTGTGCATGTATTTGGTGTGAAAGCTTCTTCCATTACAAGACAACAGAGTCCTGTGGCACTTTTAAAGACTAACAGATTTATTTATCGCATGAGCTTTCGTGGGATAAATAAATCGGTTAGTCTTTAAAAGTGCCACAGGACTCTGTTGTCTTTCTACAATAGACTAACACGGCTACCGCTTTGGAATTTAATTCCATTACAAGGGCAACCCTTATTTTACTATACAACAGTTCCATTGGTGGAGAAGACACATTTTTTCAGTAACGTGCAATATAAAGTCTTGCTGCTAACAACAAAAAAGAAATTGACTTGGCATTCTCTTTAAAATATAGGTCCTTCACTGGAGCATGTAGTGAGGTCAGGGGATCTCTAGCAAGCTGACATTTTGTCATAAGATGAATTTCTTTAATAATATCTGCCCCAAACCACGTAATTCCTGAACAGTACCACCACACATGCAAGTCTTTTCCTTCAGCGCCTCCACTTTTCAAAAATTTTATCTTGGATGTTTTCTTATGCCAAATAAAGCTGAGAACCTTTGCCCACGTTCAACAAAAACCTTTTGGGGCATACTTCTGCAGTGGTTTTCAAACTATTTTTCTTGGGACCCAATTAAACAAAATCATTTGTGCCCGCGACCCAACAATTACATCTTTGAGCAATGCATTCCAGTCATGCGACGGTGGCATCAGGGGGTGCCGGGACCCAGTACCTGCAGGTCTGCGACTCAGTATTGGGTCCCGACCCTAAGTCTGAAAACCACTGTACTATTTACTGTGTGTTGTCTGAGAAATAATGTAACCTTGGGATTCATTGTTTCTCATAGACTGATACCCCACTGATGCTCTGCAGAATGTGACTCAACTTCATATAATTTCATCCTTTAGGACTGGAGAACTTTACAGGTGGGATTTTTCAGGAGCACTCAGTATTGGTTTAATTCTACTTTCATTGAAGTCAGTAATAAAATTCACATAAGCTTCCATGAGAGCAGAGTTAGGCGAACTCTGAGTGCTTGTGAGAGCATCACCTTTTATTCCTTTATCCTTATCCTTTATTGGAACTATGTATGGGGTTGAGACATGTTTATGTCCTTCCTAGGTTGTTTCAGGTTCTCTCTTCTCTTTCCTTCTCATCATTTTTGTTGTATATTTTCCCTGTCATTTTGTTCTAGGCACAAAGATTAACTCATTCAGCCAGGCAGACCTAGCCTCTCGCAGCATCCAGTATGTCCACACCAGTGAGGTGGAGAAGCATTCCGATGCATTCACTTTCTCAGTCTCAGATGGAATGAATGAGGTAGGTCCACGCTCGTGCTTCTCTGAGTTGATGCTGACAGTTGTTTCTGCAGAACTGATTGGTGTGCAGTGAGTAAATTCCCCTGAAGTTGTTTGGGAGATGTAGTTACACCAAACAAATGAAACGAAACAAGCCTTGAATCCTGAACTTATAACTTGCCATCGGCACGTACTCTCACTGTTCATATGGATGGAGGTCAGATGTGTCACAGAGGGAACACGTTTAGTGTGTGAGGTGGTGGGAGGTCGTGGCAAAGGGGTTGCAGGGTGGCTTGAAGTTTGGGATGCTTGAAGGAAGTAATACAAACACTCTTTTATATGCACTCTGCAACATTACACATGAGCTGTTCCCCCAGGGGCTTCATAACATCATTGCTTTGTTTCAGTCATGTTCCAAGTAGAATGTATTTGTCAGAAACGGTCTTTTTTAATTTCCCTTCCAGGTGAGTCAGACATTTGACATCACCATAAACCCAGTGGATGACTCCTTGCCTGTGGTGCAGAGCCCTGGGATGCGGGTGCAGGAAGGGGTGAGAAAAACCATCACGGAGTTTGAGCTTAAAGCCACTGATGCTGACACAGAGGTAAGGCACATGTCTCTTCCGCATCCTCCCCTCTCCTGTTCTGTTGCACAGTGGCGTTTGTTCTTCGAGGGATTAAAACTAATGTCTTTCTTTCCAACACATTCTCTGTGTGACCAAAGGGGTTAGACAGCTTGCAGACAAACAGCTGGCAGGAGGATAGGTCCATGTGTGAATAGAAACAACTGATGTCTGAGTAAAGCAAAACCATGGCTTGAGAAAAGCCATACTTCATTTCTTGTGTCTCCCTTCCACATATAGCAAAGGAAAACTGTTGCAGCGCTAGGATCTAAACCCCACCCCCATCTTCTCTGTAAATCTTCGGTCCTCCAGCTCAGCTGAGCTTGGCACAGGGACAGAAACAAGTCACCTTTCTTCATCCCCTTCTCCTGAGTCTGGCTGGGAACTAAGTAAAGCATGGCACAAGTTAGAGGCTGCTGTCACTGAAGCATTTCCTGAGGGGGCATAGAACTGGCTTTGATGACCTGACTGCACTGGGGGATGGTTCCCCTAAAACAGAGAAGTCCCCAGTGTCCCCACTGGACACAAAGGGAATAAACACATGCTGAGCCAAGCGCCTGGCTCCTGAGTGTTTCATTCCTTAACCAGAGCTGTGGGGCTGGGTCCACAGACATGAGAACAGTGTTTCCCTGACAGAAAACGCAACTTGCACTTTTCTGCAATAAGAATGAAGGAGCGTGCTTGCATGAAGTACGGGCCACAGAGGCAGCACATCACACTATGGTCCGATCTAGTATGAGTGACTCTCGTGTGACCACTGTTGATGTCCTTGTGGAAGTAGTGACATTGGGAAAGGGCAGTTGGCTCACTAGTGCCCTCAGGCTGAGCTGGCTCAGTGCCCAGGGGCTCTTCTCTCCTTCTTGTGAACTCTAGTACCTGGAAGGAAGACAGGTAACCAGGTAAAAAATGGTAGAAGCCCTCTCCAGCTCTGTTGACTGGAATAACCCACCACTCCAGCTCGAGGGTATCGTACCAGCTTTGCAACCTTCCCAACCTACCCCTTTCCTTTGGACAGCCCGAATCGGTTACGTTCACCATCGTGCAGCTCCCTCGACATGGCCTGATCGAATACACCAGCAACGGGCAGCACTATCGTCAGACGGCCACCTTCACCATGGACGACATCTACCAGAACCGGGTCTGCTACAGTCATGATGGCAGCAACTCCCTGAAAGATCGCTTCACCTTCACTGTGTCTGATGGGACCAATCCCTTTTTCATTTTGGAGGATGGAGGGAAAGAGGTAAGAGAGGGTGTAGTGGGGGCAGGGAGGAGAGACCGTCTAGAAGTGATGTAAATCTACCTGAAAGTGTCCAGAATCACTTGTCTGTTGCATTTTATACCGTTGGGACCAGCCCCATCAGTGACTGTAATATGGCATAGCTCCATGACGCCAGTGGTTGTGTGAAAGCTGATGTTCCACCATGTCCTTGCGTGCTGGTATCCGGATTCTAGGTGCATGTTGATTGTATGTGTGCACAGCCTACGTGTTTTGTGCATTCTGATTTTCTAAGTGTATTGTGTGCACGCGACCTCTCACATGCTGACATTATCCACGTCATTGAGTTCAGTGGAGTGAAGTGGATTTACAATTGCCAAGGCCCTGAGCCCCATAGTAAGAAATGCAGTGAAATCTGTGGTTCTCCATCGATTTATGTTCATTGAGGATCAAATGTTTATACCGACATAGTTCTAGGTCTCTTGCAGCATCACGTGGAGCAGGAGTTCTCAACTTTTTCAGGGACGCGACACAGCTGGGAGCCTTCCCAGCTGTGTGTGACACACCACCCCCCCATGTCTTAGCCCCACCTCCCGACCCCAGCCCTGCATCTGCCCCCTACCCTCCCTCCCTCCCCCCAGCAGCCCTGCATCCTAGCTATGCAGCCCACACCTCCTTCCCTTGGCCCGCCCCCGCCTCTCTCCCCTTCCCCAGCCCTAGCCTGGGTTAACAGAAGTAGGCTGTATGTGTTGCAGCCCATGGTTCCCTGCTGCGGCAGTTCAGCGGGGGCGGGGCAGGCTTAGCTCATGACACACTCACCACTGTGCCGTGACACACTTTTGTGTTGCGACACAGTGATTGAGAACCTCTGGCATGGAGTATTAGCATTGTGTTTTGCCCAGTGGTACGATTTCAGTGTAATGTTAAATCATCTAGTCCGCTCAGATTGCTGAAACGAAAGGAGAGATTTTTTTTGCATCTTCACTAACATAAAATTGAAGGTACTGAGCTCAAAGTGAGGCAGTGTATAGACAGACAGCATCAAGTTTAGTAGCAGCAAATATTGTCTGCCATTCAGTACTGGCACCAGATATTCTTATGTTAATCAATCATATACGTGCTCATTTTTCCCAGGATGGTGAGGCTTTCTTGGCTCATCAGCTTTCAAACAAGTAGAAGCTCTCAGAAGACAAGAAATCTATCTGATGTGCTAAAATCAATAGAGCTATTCTCAGTGACACCTGCTGAGGGTCTGGCCCATGACATTTCAATGCTTAGCTTGCACAGCAGTCAGGGGTTTATTGCAAATGTTGGGGGGGAGGGCGAAGTTGGAGGAGCTATAATAGTAAAAAATCGAAAGTGTATTTTAAAAGAATGGAAGCCAAAATGTTTCTGAACAGACAGTGCCGTGAAATCACAGTCCAGCAATATTTAGCTGTGAAACTGCAAGAAAAAATTGCTAAATGCCAGAGGCTGAAACCATGGAGTATTAATTTAATTAGCATCAGCTTTTTCTGGTTATTCTTTTTGCACTTCCTCCACCATGGAGCTATTTGGGGGTGACTTGGGTCTCTTCAGGTCCTCAGCCATAAGTCTCTGCAACATAGTTTCAACATGCATTTTCGGTATGAGAACGTTTTGTGAAACATTTCACGAGATTTTCTTAAAGCTTTTTTCATTAATTTGTTTCAAAATCTGTTGATAATCATCAAAAAAAGGTAACAGCAAAGCAAATTATTTAAATTACAACAATGATGATGGTCCCAGGTTATTTGCTGTGGTTTAGGTTAATGTAATGGGCTAATGAGTACAGGACCTTGCTGTGCTAGGCTATGTACAGGATATAGTAAGAGATGGACTCTGTCCCCCCAAGAATTTACATTTAAATAGATAGGACAGACAGACAGATAGTAGTAACAGACAACTCTTCGGAGTCAGATTTTCAGTAGCACTCAGCTTTGGTCTAACTCAGTTTCTCTTGAAAACAATGGGAGTTTTGTCATGGACGTCAGTGGGGGAAAGAGGTAGGCCAACGCTGATCTCCCTCTACCTGCATTAGTCCGCCCACATTTGTCTGATTAATCATATAAGCCCTTCAGGGCATGGACCACATGCCCCTTTTCAAAACATCAGAAGCTTTTCAGCCTTCCCCACCTACCCCTTTTTTTGGAGCATCCATAGTGATAATATTAATAAATAACAGTTCCAGGATTTAATTTGAAGTAGTGATGTGCATGAGGCCCAAATGGGCACCTCTGTGTCTGGACTTTTGCTCAGATTGTGACCGCGGCACCACAGAGGTTCAAAGTGGACATTCTCCCTGTGGATGATGGGACCCCCCGAATTGTCACCAACTTGGGCCTGCAGTGGCTGGAGTACATGGAAGGCAAGGTAACAGCTTGTGTTCAGTTTTGTTAAAACTGGCCTGGTTTTTTTTACCTGAAGAAGGGAAAGAAAAAGGAGCGGGGAGTGCGACAGGCCCAAGAAAATCCAGAATGTCTCATCACTTCTCTTTGGTGATGGGAGCAACAAAAACCCTAGTACCCCTGAGTCTAGGGAAAGACGTTATGAAGACAGATGGTATGTTGGAATCAGTGCACTGTGGCAGGAGGTGATGAGGTAAAGGTACCTCACAGAGATGCTGCTAGGGAGGGACTAAAGCCATCTCCTCAAAAATCTTCCCGGTTACTCTGCACTCTGTAATGTGGAATGATAGTCATACAGGTGTTCCCTACTACAATATGGATGAGGCTTTTTGGCACCAAGTAGCTGATCCTCTGCAGGCATGACATGGAGAGAGAAAGGCAAGATGGACTTATTGGAAGTCTCTGGGAGACCCCTTTTATTCTAAGATTGCATGATGACTGGATTAAACCTTTTTCTTGTGTTAGAGTGCCAGCAATGACTGAAACAGTCTTCACTCATGGGCCTTAAAAGGACTGATTCTAATATGTATGTTAATGCAGGAATTTCTCCCCTGCCCCATTAACTCTTCTTTGTTTTTTGCTGAATTCCAAATAGGAGAGCAGGGAACGGCACACCTTACAGTATTCTGGGGATTCAGTGTAAATTGCAAAGGAATACTCCAAGTTATTCACACCCAAACAGGTTCACACATTATTAAAAGAAGACCATTTCAGTTCAGAGTGCCCGACTTATAAAAAAAGCATTGTGCTGGCATCGAATAGCTTTATTACCAGTATTTTCCATTCACGTTGTTTTCTCTTAAGGAAACATAGACGTGTAGTGGAGCAGGACTGAAATACACATGTGATAGGGCAGTGAAAGAAGATTAGCACATGTCACTGATGCTGTGCAAAAGATTCTGAATGGAACCCAGAACCTGGGCCAAGATCAAAGCTGGGCCATGCTTCAAGCATGCCTGGACTGAGTTTCAATCAGCTGTGCTGAGGTATTGTTTTCATGTAAAACTGGGAGGTTTGTCATAGATTCAACCCCACTTTTGGCAATTGTACTTGTTTCTCTTTGCTCAAACCACAACTTGTATCAAAGCTAATCAGACCTGGATCTAAATCTGAATCCATTGCTTAAGGCACTAACAGGACCGTGCCATCCCTGTCTGTTCTGAGCTGCTCTTTCCATGCCTTCCGTGTTGACGAGTCCCAGATGTTTTCCCTCTCTGAGTAATGCTCCACAGAGGGATTCTTCCAGTTGGCCTCCTAATCAGACCTGCTACGCAGCATCTCAGGAATTGTGTAACAGCTTTAGTGTGGCTTTAATCTAGGCAACAAATCTGATCACCAAGAAGGAATTACTGACTATGGACCCCGACACAGAGGACAAACAGCTGATCTATGAGATAACGACCGGACCCAAACATGGCTATGTGGAAAGCAAGCTGAAACCAGGGACAGCTGTGACTGTGTTTACACAAGGTGGGGAAACAGGACTGCACTTTATGGACCTTCTTTTTACTTCCTTTCATTCATCTTCCCTATGTGAAGATAGCTGTATGAAAGAAACAGAAAAATTGATTTCTAATGTGTAATGTCCCTTACTTCAGTGGAGTTGCTGATTTACACCAGCGCAGTAGGAGGAGAATAAGGTCCTTCTGACCCATGTCAGCAGGTTGGGTTTTTTAGTTTAAAAAAAAAAACAAAAAACCCCACACTTTGTTTTTTCTTTGTTTAATAAATAAAACGTTTCCCCTGGAGATGGTCCTGAATCTAGATCCCAGTCACGTCAATATTCAGGACTATTTGGGTCTGATGGTTTTATTAGGGTCAGCCATAGATTTTGCACCTGGATATGAACATCATCAGTTTTTGATATATTGAGAGAGAAAATGTTTGGGGTGCGGTTGATAGTACTTGCTTAGGAAGCTCTGGCTTCTGGCACTTGTCTTATTTTATGAAAATTGTTACCCTGTCCGAATCATATGTTCTTGACTCTTCTAATTACCTTCTGCAAGACAGTCTTGTGCACACATAATATTGTTAAAATTACTAATTAGGGTAGGGTAAAATTTCTCATTTACCAAATAGGGTTAGGCACTTGGAAGCCTAAACCTCCTGGAAGATAAGTTTTGAAAATAAGCCATAGACTCCTAATTGGCTTGGATGCTTTGGAAAATTTTACCCTTTGTCTTGTTTGGCTAGGGG
The DNA here is from genome assembly GCA_007922175.1 of Pelusios castaneus. Taxonomy (NCBI): domain Eukaryota; kingdom Metazoa; phylum Chordata; order Testudines; family Pelomedusidae; genus Pelusios; species Pelusios castaneus. The sequence continues at coordinate 12,537,652 of ML685812.1, read as the reverse complement.
GAAATCTAACCTTTTCAGGGCTCCATTGACTTACTTCCACCCTGAAATGAAGCAGAAAAGTTACTTGAGTCTCAGAGTGCCTTCTCTGTGTGCTCCCTTTGGAGACAGGGCTTTCCATTGCCCCTTAGGATGAGAGTAAACTCTCTATCTAGCCCTTCACGTTTCTATTACAGTAAAACTCAAAGGCACCTGTCAAGAACAAGGCCCTGTTTTACTAGGTGCTGGGCAAATACACTCAATGTTCCTGTCTCTCTCTTTCTTCTCGTCAGAACTCCCCAGCCAAGCAGATCCTATCTTGTGTAAAGTAAATCCAGCCTAACACCCAGGAGAAGACCCAAAGTTATTTTATGGGCAAAGATCAGGGAGACAACTTGAAATGTCATAGCAAAGTTCAGGCACTTCTGACCATCTCTGTAGCTGGATAGCGGCCTTAAAGCGACACACAAAAATACAGCCCATGGTTTAATTAGGTTCTTTTAATGCAAATGTGTACTAAAATAGTCCCAGTCAAATTTAGTTTAAAACATCCTACAAAATCCTACCAAAAAATCCTTTAAAAAAATGTTTTTTTAAAGTCATGGAACTATTACAGAAAAGATTAGGTAGGTTTTTCAAGACTGCAAGAAGGAGATGCAGCATGATTTCTGATGGCTCTTGTGCTGGTAAAGATACTGGAGTGGCACCAATGTAAAACTTGTGGTTAGAACCAGGCCCATCGAGATGTACGCATATAGCTTGTACGTTGTTCACCTGTAAAATTGGCTCATATAGAGTCTCTTTCCAACAGAGGATGTGAACCTGGGACTGATTCGGTATGTGTTGCTTGAAGAGAAGATTCAGGAAACCATGGATAGCTTTCAGTTTCTAGTGAAAGACAGCAAGCCCAACATTGTCAGGGACAATGTCTTTCATATCCAGTGGTCTCTCATCAGCTTTAAATACACAAGGTAAACATCCCTTTGAGGGTTACAGGACTCATCTGACATACAGGCCTTTATTCAGATGTGAGGTGTGTGGGGGTGGAAGTTAAGTTACATATCAATAAGTAGTTGTAACTAACAAGCTGAGAGGGCTATAACAGATAGAAAACAGACTCTTAGACTCTCTACTGAATTTGGCCCTTGGTTTTCATGCCCTGGGAAGTGGCCTGGGCCTGGTATATTAGAATAATCCCACTAAGGCAAATAGTTGTCATTTATATATGTCATATATCTTAGTATATCACAGTAGCATCCAACAGTCCCGATCAGGTTCGAGGCCCCACTGTGGAACACATGAGTAAAGATCAATCCTGAATGATGACTTAGTTCAGAATAAAACGAAATAGAAGCCAGTACATATGTGCATGCGTGTGTGCGTGCGTGCGTGCGTGCGTGCGTGCGTGCGCAGACTGTGACAATACTCAGCTGTTGCTTAGCCTATCTTATTAGTAGATCTCCAAGTGCTTTATGAAGTAGGTCAGAGTCATTAGCTGTAGTTTACAAATGGGGAAACTGAGGCACAGAGATGCAGTGATTTGCCCAAGGTAATACAACAGGCCAGTGGCAGAGCCAGAAAAAGAACCTACATGTCCCAGTCCAGTAGTCTTATTGCTAAGACAGAGTACCTATGCATGACAACATGGTGTGTAGTGTTTATCAGCCTGAGTTTGGGATAGCTATGGATCTGAAGAGAGCTCAATAGGAATAGCACCCACATACCTAAAATTAAAATTTGCCCCCTTGTTTGTCAGTTCCTTACTGTGTCACCAGACCTCACCTCTCTGAAAGCATGAATTAGGCTGGATTTGTGTTTGCTTATATCACTACAAATACATAGGGCTCATCGTCTGTTCCATTCAGGTTCTTGTACCACGCACATCACCTTAGTACATCAGGAGCTTCCAGTAGCGTGTTAAGCGATGTGCCTAACATTTCTCATGGGTTTGTGTTGTGTACATTCCCAGCTACAATGTCAGTGAGAAGGCGGGCTCTGTCAGTGTAACAGTGAAGAGGATCGGTAACCTCAATCAATATGCCATTGTCCTGTGCCGCACGGAGCAGGGAACTGCCACGTCCAGCTCCAGCGTCAGTTCAAAACCAGGACAGCAGGACTATGTGGAGTATGCAGGCCAGGTGGGTTGAGAAATGCTACAGTACACCCCCAGCAATAGTCCTGTGGAAATCTGACCTAGTGAATCTGACAGCATGCTATTGATTCACCTTTGTTCTCCTGAGGATGTCTGGGCTCTGCCTTTTCATCCCGGTACCTCAGCTGTTCTGATACTTCTGCTTCACGTGTCCCAGACACTTTGGGAAGGAGGAGGAGGAATTAGCCGAGTTAAACATCTCCCAGCAGAAGGAGCACGTGAATTGCCATGTATAATGTGAATGGGGCACTGCCCACGTTTGTGGAATGGGATGAGGACAGGGCAGTCCTACAAAGTGACCTGAATCTCTGGGTAAGCTCGGCCCAGACAAACAAAATGTGTTCTCTGCAGCTATATGCAAGGTCATGTATTTTGTTCCTAGATGTAGGTCACACCTTCAGAAAGGGGGAAAGCATCTTGGAAAGCAATGACTGCAATGGACTTTGGGGTCTGTGAAGGTGTTGGCTTACTGCTGACACCACTTGTGACCTGGCATGGGGTGGCAAATTGCTCCTCAAGAGAGTCTGCAGCCATTGGCTATTTGGCTTCTGTGGTGACTTGCCTCTTCCTGGGATTTGGTCCTCTGTCCAAGTCACTTCCAGTGTCGCCCCTTTCAGGGTAGTCCATAAACAGAAAGTAAGGGAGAGGGGGGAACGCCTTCCTCTCAGGGTGTGCCAAGATCAAGCCCTCCTTTCCTTCAGGGAGAGATCTTCAGGCAGTTGCTGTCGGGGCGGCTCCTGCCTTGCTTGGTTTTTTCCTCAGAAGCTGAAGGTTGAAGGCCTGTTCTCATCCCTGCTCTGCCCACAAATGAGCTGTTCTGCTCCAACCTTGCAAGTCTAACTAGAAAAGCTCCTTCACCCCTTGTTCTTCACTCTGGGATATGTATACTCCATCCCAGCAGTACTATGCTGGGGCAAAAATGCTATCCTTGGATATATCAACAGGGGAGTAGTGAGTGGAGTTACAGGAGCTGACTTTAACTTTGTATATCACATGGGTGAGACTGAGACTGATATGCAGGAGGTCAGATTAGATGATCTAATGGTGCCTTCTCATTTTCAAATAGATGGATGATCTAATTTTGAATTTTGCATTTCTTAGTTTAGATTTGTTTTTAAAATGTCAATTTGTGTCGTCTCTCACATGTTTGTCACAAGGGGACTAGCTTCGGATTTTCAGGCCTCAGTTGACTTTGGCTATTACTAATTTAAAAGATATATATTTATGACTTTAAAAAAAATTCTGAGAAACCAGGTTTTTTAAGATTCAAGTAATTCTGTGCAGTGTTGTGAGCCTAAACAACTGTAACTTTTGGTTATCATATGAAAGTCCCTGTGCCACACATTGGAAAGCAGAATGGTAGAAATTTGCACTCACTTTGCACTGGTGTGTGTGACTGAACAAAGGGCAATTCAGCAAGGAATGGGCTCAGGCTGATGTCAAGATTTTGGCATGGTTATTTTTAGTAAGTCACAGACCGGTCGCAGACAAACAAAAATTCACAGAAGCCCATGAACGGCCTTTGACTTCTATTAAAAATAATGGTGCAGATGGTGCAGGGGAGAGTAAATGGCTGATGGGGGATAACTGAAGCCCATCTGGGGGAGGGGGAGAGATGTGAATGAGAGCCCAGGGTTCAGCACAGCTCTGGGGCCCCCGTAGCAGCCCCAGCTGCTCAGACCCTCCTGCCACCTGACTGGCAGCTACAGAGTCCTCCCCACCAGCCCAAGGTGTAAAATGTCACAGAGGTCTCTGACAGTCACAGAATCCATTACTTCCAGGGACCCCCTGACTTGGTCTTATCCTACTGTAGCCCCAAGAGCTCCTATCCAAAGCAACATTGAGGTCACTTAGAGTCTTTCCTTTGGATCAGGTCCTAGGAGATCAAAAGTAAAGCAGAGCTTTGAAACCTGCCTGGGCAATTGAAATTCCGTGCTTATTGACAACGATTCAGGGTATCTGTGCTTTTCACAGGGGAGTAGGGAGGGATTCTGCATTGGCAGCTGCAGTCTCACTCTTCCACTCCTTGTTGACTTCCTTGCAGGTACAGTTTGATGAATGGGAGGACACAAAGACCTGCACCATTGTCATCAATGATGATGACATCTTTGAGAACACTGAGACCTTCACAGTAGAACTCAGCATGCCAGCCTACGCTCTGCTGGGGGAGATCACCCAGGCCAAAGTCATCATCAATGACACAGAGGATGAACCCACTCTGCAGTTTGACAGGAAGACTTACCATGTCAATGAGAGTGCCGGCTTCTTCTCTGCACCCATTGAAAGGAAAGGTTTGTAATACTGGATATAAGAATAATGATACTGCACTTATATAACACTCTTCAGCATGGGCACATAAGCTGCTTCACAAACACTAACTAAATTCCATTAGGCCCATTTTACAGATGGGTAAACTGAAACACACAGAGACTTAACTGACAAGGTCTTAATAAATCAGTGGCAGAGTCAAGAGTGCAACTTGGAAGGTCCCAATCCCCAAATTCCTGCTTTCACCATTTGTCAACGCTAGAGCACTCACAGAAAATTGTGAGCAGTAACAGAACTTATCTCGCTTTTGCAAAATCACTGTTCCCTGTGTTGCAGGAGCTAAATGTGGAGCTCATTGCTACCTGCACAGTCTTCAGTTCTATCTATGACTCTGTTGCTTTTGATAATAGAATTTTAAAACACAACAGTGTTCAGCTGGCATTTTTATTAATTGAGCTGTTGGTCCCAATCCTGCAGCCTTTTATCACAGAAGTAGAAGACCTACTAGAGCTGTTTATATGAGGAAGGGTAACAGGATTGGGCCTTTTTCTCGTCAGGCTCCATTGCTCCGTGATGTTACCAGTCTTTCCCAGATTTTAAGCAAGTAGATCTTCCCTTCTGGCTTCTTCACTGGGTTTCAGATGCTATGTGCCACATGGGACATTTTTACAGTGTTGTTATATGTAGTACAAAATGTGCCCCTTCAATCTCCGGTTTCAGTCCAGCAGGCAGCAACAGAAGGCAACAGTACAAGGGCTGGAGTTGAGTGTCCAGAGATTTAACTGGCAAAATGAAACCCCAAAATGTTCTTTTGAATTCATGGTAGGCAATTCCTAAATATGGTTCAGAGCAGAGGGAATTACCCCCACTCTACCCTTGCATAAATCTTGTACCCCTATTGTAGAAATTACAGAAGATGTTCAAATGCTGGAATTCTTCCAGTTCCAGAGGGGTAGCCATGTTAGTCTAGTTCAGCAAAAGAAACAAGGAGTCCTCTGGCTCTTATAAAGACTAACAAATTTATTTATCACATGAGCTTTCATGGGAGAAAATCCCACTTCATCAGATGCTTCAAGATGGGAAACTTAGAGAATGGGGGGAAAGTAAATGCAGGGAAGTGTAGGTAGCATTATCCACTGATCCTATGACTTACAGAATGGGAGGAAAATAAATGCAGGGAAGTGTAAGTTTCCCATCTTCAAGCATCTGACAAAGTGGGATTTTCTCCCATGAAAGCTCATGCAATAAATAAATTTGTTAGTCCTTATAAGTGCCACAGGACTCCTTGATTGAATCATCCAGTTTGTCAGAAATGATTTTCCTGATACGTTTATTGAGGTATACCACGACTAAGTTTCCACATAAGCATTCCTTTATTAATTCAAAGGCCTCTTGGTGAGAATTACATCCAATGTGCAAACAAAAATATAGACATCTATATTCTATACCCAATAGCAATGCACTTTTAATTATTGGCCCAAATATTCTCAACAGGAGTAGGCCTGGGAGGTACCTTCCCATCATGGTATTTTCCAGAAGGGTAAAGAAAGGCACTGACAAAGAACTCCTAGATGCTAGCTTTTTATATTTTGTACCAAACCAGTAATTTCACTGTTAGTTATAGGACCTTAACTAAAGCTAGATGAAGATGTTTTAGGGCAGAATCCTGCCTCTGGCTTGGTTTCTGACTGGGCCCCTTCCTTTTCAAGGTTTCTTCCTTATCTCATTTTGTTGTATTTCTTTCTAACCACTAAACTATGCATTTCTATATCAAATAAGCAAACCAATTATTTTCCGCACCTGCTGCCCCATTAAACATGTTGCCTTTATTTCTGTTACCTCAACCCAAACTTTAAATGAGAGAACACAGGCATTTCCAGGGCAAAGACGAATTTGACACAAACAGTCCCTCTGTCTTTTTTGGCACATGCGTCAGGCCCCTCCCTTCCGTTGAGATCCAAACTCAATTTAAAACCAGAGCTCATTCAGGTTTAATGTGGACCTGTGTTCCTACACAGCTAGTAAAACCTAATCTAATTTTCCTACAACACTTTTGTCCCCTTGCATGTTACATTGTAGGGGATGCCAGCAGCATCGTATCTGCTCTTTGCTATACCATCTCCAAATCTGCAATAGGCAGCAGCCTTTACGCATTGGAGTCTGGATCCGACTTTAAGTCAAGGGGGATGTCGAATGATAACCGTGTTATTTTGGGACTTGGTGTCACCATGTCAACCTGTGACATCAAACTGATTGATGACAGCGAGTATGAGGACGAGGAGGAGTTTGAAATTGCCCTGGCCGATGCATCTAGCAATGCACGCATAGGAAGTGTGGCTTCAGCAAAAGTGATGATCCGTGGCCCCAATGATGCCTCCACTGTGTTCCTGGGAAATGCAACTTTTACTGTCAATGAGGATGCAGGTAAGGGAGAGCAGTAACTCCATTGCTTCTGGGCGGCTTGTCTCTGGGAGATGCTTGCAGGAGAAACACTGCTTTGTCCGTGGGTGTTGACAGGGCCGTCCCATGGAGGGACGGGGCCCAGAGCAAACTGGCCTAGGTGGGGCCCCGCCCCCCATGCTGGAGGGAAGGCGGGCCGCTCCACCCCCACAGGGAGCCAGCCCAGGCAGGGAGGCTGAGGCCGCTGGTGGGGAGCCGGCTCCGGGCCTGGAAGCGGGGGCCACCAGTGGGGGGAGCTGGCTGCAGCCGGCACCCCAGCAGGGGACCCAAGGCCGCCACCAGGAGCCGGTTCCGGCCGAGGGCACCCTGCTGGCGAGGGCTGGCTCTGGCAACATGGGGCAGGCCGGCCCAGAGGCAGGTCCCGGCCACCTGCTCTGCCCCTGGGCCTACCTGCTCTGCCCCGTGGGTGGAGAGGGCTAGCCCAGAGGCCGGACTTAGTGCTCCCGACCCGCCCTGCTGCAGCCGAAGGCAATGGGGAGCAGGAAAGAGTGTGGCCTGGGGGGGGCCACAGTGCAGGCCTCTCACTGCCCTGCTGGGAGCGGGACAGCGCGGGGCCCGCATAACTGTGGGTCCTAGAGCAATCACCCCATTCACCCTCCCCCTCCCAGGGATGGCCCTGGGTGTTGGAAAGAGCTGCGCCATCTAACTGGCTGAATTCTGTAGAGGAGAAGGGCAGAGGCTATGGCACTTCCTCAACCTGCTCTACAAATTGGAGCTTAGCTCCAGTGATCACTGTCCGCGAAGCACGGTCATTTTATAGCGACACTGCCACAGACATCGTGAAGGAAAATGGCAAGCCAGAGTGGCGGCCACCTATTGCCATTTCAGGTGTGTGTTGTTCCTCGTGTCCGTCTAAGTTCTGGATTGGCTTTAATACGTGTAATTTCCCATGCAGGCACCATTGACGTCCCAGTGATCCGGCATGGTACGGACCTCTCAACCCCCACCTCGGTGTGGTGTGCAACTCGGCCTTCAGATCCACCCTCCGCCAGCCCAGGAATTGACTATGTCCCCAGCTCTAAGAAAGTAGAGTTCAGGCCAGGCAGAACTGAAGAGGTATTGGACTATGCCCCTGGCCCTTAAAGGGAGCATATTTCAATCTCTGTCTCGTATAATCACCATAATCATTGTTTTTGACAGTTAAATTTATGGCAGTTGTTTAGTTACAGGGTTGTGGGACCATCCGCATAAAAGAGACATAATTGTTACAGTTAATCCCAGATTGATGTCTTAGAGCTGCCTCAACAGCCATTTTAATCAAATAAAGAAAAGCATAAATGGCAGAAGAAGTTCCCACAAACCTTCCAAAGAACAGCCTGATTTCCCATATAAAATCCCCATTTCCAGACTACAGTGTTGCATATTACACTAATCATAATGGTTTCTGTGCTTCCTTGTGCTCCCCACCTGTCTGTTTATTCACCTGTTGTCTCTGGGCAGATACTATCACTGTAAATTCTTTAAGGCAGGAGCCATCTTTTCATTATGTGTGTGCAGCATTTAGCGTTGGGTGCAAAAACGTAATAATAATTTTAAAAGGCAAAGTCATACGCAGGACCTATTGGCCAAGTTAAGTTTTGGCTTTGTCCCATTATGCCCTGGAATTTATGAACTCTCTAGTTGTTCTGCCCATTACTAGTCCTCCTCCATTCTTGGGTGGTCTAAATTTGTAATACTTCCTTAGTTCAACTTTTCAGCCCATGAATTCATTAGATGTGACACCGAAGGCTGAAATTCTGTCTATCTGTTTTATGGTGACCAAAAATGTGCCGGGCAGTTCACAGGAGATGTAGAGAAAGTAGTCCTGCCCCCAAAAATTTACAGGGGGATATGTTAAAAGACACAATGACATTGATGCTCCCATTGCATTAGGTGCCTAACATTCACTTGTGGCTTTGAAAATCTCCCACTCATTTTAAAATTCAAGACAGGAAGGTGACAAATACAGTGGTAGGGAGGAGATGGGGCCACGGAGCGGTTACAGCACCATTATGCCATGATTGTATTGCTGAGTTACCACCTATGTGTGTATCTAAGCTCCCCTAGCTGAAACTGATGAGAAGGAAGAATGGTCTGGTGGTTGGGCCACTAGCTTAGGATGTGGGAGATCTCTGTTCAACATCCTGCTCCCCAACAGACTTCCTGTGGGACTTTGGGCAAGTCACTTAGCTTCTCTGTATGTCTGTTCCCCATCTGTAAAACAGGATAATAGCTCTGTTCTACCTCACGGGAGTATTGTGAGGATAAATACATTAAAGGTAGTGAGGCATTTTGAGATTACAGTAGTGGGAGCCCTATAGGCAGATGAATCAGCTGTTTTGAATGAATATAAATCTAGTCAAATCGTGTTAACATTCTGGTTAAAGAAGATTCAGTTGAAAGACTCTCGTCAGGATAGAGGTAGCGTCTTACTCTTCGTGATGGTGTGCATTGTATGTGAGGAACATTGTATTTCCATGAGCTGTTACTGTTTATGTGCCTAGAAGAGCCCATAATTAGTGACATTAGTCAGGCCACCTAAGGATGAATACCAGGATAGTTAGTTAGTTGGGTGAGAAAAAGAAACAAGTTTTATATATCAATAATCTGGTTCTTTTATTTTTCCACTAGTACTGCACCTTGACAATCCTGGATGATGCTCAGTACCCAGTGATTGAGGGGCTGGAGACATTTGTTGTATACTTAAGCTCACCCCATGGGGCTGAATTGACCAAACCCTTCCAAGCTATAGTGGCCATTAATGACACCTTCCAAGATGGTAAGCTATACAGTGAATCTATTTCTAATCTAATTCTTTTTAGCCCCTTCCTTTACATATTTCCCTTGTGTAGTAAGAGAAATTGGAAAACACCCAGGATGCATTTGATGACATCACACAACACATTCCATGTCTCCCTATCCCTCATTGTTTCTTTCCCTAGTTCCTTTGTCCTCAAAAGATTGTGATCTGTGGAAAATAAATAAATAAAATGAATTTCCTATTTGCTCCTCCCACTTTGGGCCAGACTTTGCACTCTGGCTCACAATGAATAATGTCTTCCTCATTGTATGGCCTATTGAAACCAGCAGTGCTTCACCTGGAGTAAGACACTACTCAGAATGGGTATGGATATGAGAATCTGGCCCTTTTTTAGCAGCTGGGTTGAAGCTCATATGTATTCATCTCAACTCACAACGTATTTCCTCCCTCCAGTATTTTAAATAAGATCCCGACCTCGGTGATTTTCTCCCTTGGAGGTATCTGCTTGCTGAAGAAATGCATCAGTCAGATAGCCCCAGAAAAAACTGCTCTGTAATAACCTTTAGTTGTCTGTTCTACTGAACAGTCTACTGAGACTTCCCCTCTTAGCTTCAGGCTTTTTCTGCCCCGAACCACAGAAGTTTTCATTATTGTAATATAATGCTCTAGGAACAGTAAAGTACCCAAGAACTACCCATTCTTTGTACGTATCCCCAGCATAAAACACACAAAGCGCACAGACGCATAGACCTTGGGGCATGGCTAGTTCTCCAGTGCATGTAGAATGGGTGGTTACCTCAGGCAACAAAATCTTAGGGAAAGCAAAATGTTCAGTAACTTTGTGGGGGTAACTGAGGTTAGTAGGATGAGAGATTTGCTTCTTAGCAAAGAGCAACAGAATCTTCAGTTCCCAATGGGAGTAATGATCAACTGTTTGGTTAAAGTAAGAATGCTCTTCACGAACGCAGTTCACTATCTAATCTGACATCTCACTGCACAACTGTCAACCCCACATGGTACTTTTTCAAGACATTACAGGCCTGCATTGGTCACTAGTTAGCTTTTCTCATAGTAAGAGTATGAATGTTCTTGTGCCCCCTGCAGTACCCAGCATGCAGTTTGGCAAGGACTTGTACACTGTGAAGGAGAAGGAGGGTGTCCTGCACATTCCCATCTTCCGCACCGGAGACCTGAGCTATGAGTCTTCTGTCAGGTGCTACACCCAGAACCAGACAGCAGAAGTCATGGAGGACTTTGAAGAGAGGAGAAATGCAGAGGATTCCCGCATCACTTTTTTGAAAGGGGAGAAGGCGAGTTGAACCTCACAGGGTTGTGGGGTGATAAAGAACCAACATCAAAGTAGGTTTTGGAAAGCTGGATGTTCTTCTAGGTACTTTGTTGCTGAGAGGCTTTACCAGACCCAGTTTCTCAGAAACAGTACTTCAACTGCTTTGGATCAGCTATTGTGACTGTTCTGGAATTAAAAGAGGAGTCCATGAAGAATCTGCATTTAACAATAAATAACATATGAAAAGCAAGTCTTGGGTATGAATAATACTTAGAATTACAGCTAGTGCTTTTTGATGAAACAGTCTTGGACTACACACAAGGACCAGCTGTAGTGAGTAAGAAGCCACTTTTCATCATATAGCTGCACTTTAGTGTCCGCATAGAATTTCTAAGGCTTCTTCATCATTTAATGCATTGTGGTGTTAAATTCTAGGGAGTGAGGATACACTAGCCTTTCATTAATTCACCATAATTATTCATGTTGATTGCTAGTCTTTATCAAATGATGTACTTGGCTGTAGGTGAAGAACTGCACCGTCTATATCAATGATGACTCTGCATTTGAACCAGAGGAGCAATTCTGGGTATATCTTGGCAGTCCCCTTGGAAACCACTGGAGCGGAGCTAGAATCGGAAAGAATGACATGGTCACCATTACTGTCTCCAATGATGAAGATGGTAAGAGAGAAGGGGCTGCTTTGGGAACTAGAGAGAGTAGGTACAATTCCAGGGAAGTCAGTGGAATTTCACCCATTTACACCAGGTCTGAATGTTAGCCATTGTATGTAAACTGCCTCGAATTACACAATTGACTCATTGATCAGTGCTCCATTAAGTCATATTAATTCACATTTAAAATTTATTATAAGCCTATGTTAGTGGTAATATGTCACACAGATAAAAGACCACTAATGTTAAACAAAACATAAAGTTAGCATATCTGGAAAGGTAAGATCAGCCTGTGTACTGGAAGGGCAACCTGAAGAAATGGAAGTTAAGTTTATTGTGTGACTCCTGGCCTCAGCAGAGTGTCAGAGAGTCCTGTCCAGGCTGTAGGCTTGGCCCAGAGGTGTGCAGATTGCTTCTCAAACATCACTCTGATGTGTGAAGTAGGGTTGGCAGGTTTTAAAAGAGGCTATGTCTACCTCTCCTTGGCTGCCGGAAAGCTTCCTTTGATGCAAATTATTTTGAGGCTATAAGAGTTACTACAAATATGTGTTTCTTTTCTTCATACCATTTCGTTAGCACCCACCATTGAGTTTGAAGAGGCTGCATACCAAGTGCGAGAACCTCCGGGCCCTGAGGGCATTGCTATTCTAAGCATCAAGGTACTCCGAAGGGGGGATCAGAACAGGACCTCCAAGGTCCGCTGCAGCACCCGCGATGGCTCAGCTCAGTCCGGAGTTGATTACTATCCAAAGAGTCGAGTTCTCAAGTTCAGCCCAGGTAAAGGATGCATGGGATTGAATTGTGGGTGGAGGGAGGGACTACTTAATGACATTTTACACAGGCCAAAACATTAAAATCAAAGGAAAAAGGGGAAGTAACTTAAACAACAATACATTATGTGTGGGATTTTCAAAAGCACTTGGCATTGGCCCAACTCTGTTCCCATTGAAATCATTGATCGTATTTTGTTTTTCACAGGTTTGTGATTTCATACATTAGCTAAAACTTGAGCTACACCAAAGCCCTCTAATGTATTTATCCTTCGGGGTTTGCTCTAGAAATACGTTCTGCAGTTGTATTTGATCTAGTATTTGTAATAGGAAACCTATGTCATTCTTTAAATAATCTGTGACAGAGTGGGTTATGTGTACTTTTCCCAAATCAATCATAAGCCTAGAAGGAATTCTTTAAGTATGTTGGAGAAACCCACAAAAAGCAGCCAAGCACAATCACACATGCCTTTTTGACAGATCACACATTGGGGAGATCAGGGTTATTGCCACTTCCCTCAGGCGGTTGAGAAAAGTAAAAATTGAACAAAGGTGGAGGTCAGAAGCTGAGACCCAGTTGGAGCATTCTGGGGGTGCCAGACCCTATTCCCAGTCATGCCCTCTGCACACAGTGGATAGTGTTTTGCTGACGACAGTGTTCATGCAAACAGTGTGAGTGTACTGCAGAGACAGAAAAATGGCCTAACTTGTGCG